>QTSX02004324.1:0-394266 GCA_014839935.2 Entomophthora muscae | reverse complement strand
GACCATGTAATCCAAGACACCCTGGTTCTGGCTGGGATTTGCAGGTTTGCAGCCCCACCCAAAAAGCTGCTTCTCAGTTTGCACCTTACCCTACTCCCCTTCACCAGCAGGAGGGAGTTTTTTAATAAGGGTGTATCCACTGTCCACAGTGTGGCGGTGGAGGTTGCGCACCACCTCCATTGCAGGGTGGGTACCTACCAAAGAACCCACTACAGGCGCACACAATAAAAATATGATTCCAATAAATTTTATTACAGTTTATATTATTTTTATTATAATAAATTTTTATAATTTTTATTTCAGCAAACCAGTTTTGCAAAATATATCGCAGAAACAGTTTTCATAAAAGCATAAAATTATACATTAATAAAATAAATTCTAACTTGTACATTTTATGTTTAATTTTTTAAAACTATTGTTATATTTATTTGACAAAAGTGATATAAATATATTTGCATAATCCAGTATCAAGCGGTTGGGATTACCTCAGATGGCATAATAAAATAATATATAATAAAATAAATAAATTACTTACATCTATTGATGGATCTTCTGAATGTGATTGTGGGCGTGGAAACATCTAAATATAAAATGATAATTAATAAATCTTGAATAGTAAATAAGAGAATATAAAAAAATTGGCCACACTAAGACTTTAATTGATTGGCTGTTTGGCTAGGCACACAGGGATGAATAAATCAGCGTGGCCATAATTCTATGGCCACGGTCTCAGCTGGGAGGGTTTGGATACTGGCCTGCAGCAAATTAAAGAGGTCCTCAGTCCCAGTTGGGGTTCCTCGCTTGACAACTTGCTTGAGCCACCCAAAGACTTCCTCAATGGGATTTAGGAAGGGCAAATAGGCTGGGAGGAAGAGAAGGCGTAAATTTGCTGTGGCCAATTGCTGGGGGCCCACAGCAATGCTGGTGTCAATTGATGGAAATTCTTCAAGAATGTCAGCCACTTTGTGGAGACCAACATTGTCCAACACAATGATATTGGTGAAGCCAGGGCTTGTGCGCCTCAGGTGCTCCTGGACCAATCAGAGAAATGATAGAAAGGTCCTGCTGTTATGCAAACCCAATATCATTTGGTAGAGCTTGACCCCCTTTGGACCAAGAAGAGCCACCATTGAGTAGGCTGTGGCGCGGACTGCAGCACGCCAAGCCATCCCGTCATTGGAGCCTTTGGGGACATAGCCATACCCATTGTGCATTGACGAGGCAAATTCCAATTTTTCAATATAGTAACATTTGACTGTCCCCTTGGCTTTGAAGGCAGTGTACACCTCTGCGTAGTTTTTCTGGATGTCAATGTTGGCTGGTCTGTTTCTGTTGTAGGGGGATACCCCGAGCTTTTTCCAAGAAAATTGCATTCCCTTCACCAGATGGTAGTAAAAGGAAATTGAGGCCTCTATCCCAAAAGTAGATTTAACCATGGCCTGTATATTTGCCAGTTCAAGTTGGCAGTCCCAGGTGATCCACTGGTGGATTGCCCATTTGTGCTCCTTGGTGAGCATGGTAGAAACATGCAAGGATTTCTCTGCGGCAAGAACACAACCAGTATTGATGAATTTTTGGAAGGTCTTGCTGGTGTAAATGGGATCCACTCCAACAAGGGCCACAGCTGCCTTGTAATCACCCAATTCCCACATTGGCTTAAGCAGGATGATGTGTTTGATGTCGGAGATGTGCTTCTGGGCGGGCTTTTCAGCGGTGGGGATTGACTTGTTGGCATTGGGCACAACACAGGGCATAGGTACCTTGGTATAGAAGGCTGCAATCTTTTTTAACACCAGCTGTCCCTCATTGGTTTGATAAAACTCGGGCTCCTTGTTATCCTCCTGATTGCCATCACTGACGTAGGGCTTGTAGCTAGTATCAAGTACAGGCTTCACCTTCTCCAGCATGGCTGACGGGACTGACTCTTGCCGGTACATAATGTCAAACACATACAAAGTAAGTTCTACCTCCTTGTTTCTAACTTTCTTTGTAGTGGTAACTTTGGTGGGCTTCCAGATCAGCTTTGGACCCAAGGGTTTATGCTCTGCACCCTAGAAGCTTGTGCTCCTTGAACCAGATGTGTCAGTGCAGCATCACTATGGAACTCTCCTCTCCTGTCTCCTCCTTGAGTAGGCCCTTGAGTTGCACTAACTCTATTCTTTGACTCGCGGGGGCAACCGCAACTGCGGCGCACAACAGGTGTATTGGTACTCTGTTGTTGTGTTCCTTCCATTTTAAAATTTAATAAAATATTAAATGAAACTCAATTAAGTTACTCCATAATTTTAATTTTTGCTTTTATCTGAATATGGATATTTAATCAGAGTTTTTCCTACCCAATATCCCAATTATAGATTTTTTATTCCTTAATTAGTTGTTATTGGTTTTAAAACTCCCATTTTTGAATACCCAAAAAAAATCCATCCATTTTCCTAGATTTTACTGCCAAATTCAAACACCCAACACAATATTTTTAAAATTTATGTTTCAGATCTTGTGTCTTATTTTAGATACCTTGGTATCATTCATGATTACAATACATTGCACATATTGTGTGAGTGATTTTGTTTACGTAGTGAGTTGCTATTGTGTTTTATTTTTGGTTTGAGTTTTAACTCACCTTGCTTGGGTGTAATTTGTCACCAATTCACGTAGTAAACATATGTACACCAAAAGTCAACTCACACTATTTTGTTTGTGAATCAATGTATTTCGGATTGTATTTTGAATGGTTTTGCTTTGTGTGTGAGCCTTTTGTTGTTGTGTTGACTCATTTTGCCCATTAACGCCAATAAAACCTGTTAACAAAGTGTATATTTTAACCTGAGATTTGTATTTTTTTTAAATCTGAAATCATTTTGTTTAGATCTGAGGTATTTTTGGTTGTTGCCATATCTTTTAAAACTACTGTAATAAACATATCACTTTTCCTTTTTGCTATACTACTTGCACCCATTTGGCCTGTTGGTTCACACCTTAAAAAACTAGCTTACAACACCAGACTCATTGCAACTCTGCTTTTTTGTTGCCTATGCTACTAAATTGATAGGAAAATCCCTCTTCTTTACTAATAGCTAGATTTAGTGCTCTAGGCTAATCAGAGTGCGCCGTACTGTCACCTGCATCTGCAGTCCAGTAAAATAGTTTGCCCCGCCTCTCCAGCTGTCAGTATTAACCTATCACCTTCTATTTATAAAGCTTTATTTTTATTTACAATCCCTATTTTATACACCACAACACATACCAACAAACAACTGCAATTGATTTCAACACTTTTTCCCACTTACACCTCAAATTTTAAACCTAAACTTAAGGTTAATTTTTTTTGGACTTACCTTTCATCACATACAATTCTTGAACCTGGTACTTAAGCGCTATGATTAATTTCAACCAGTTTCACAAGACTCTACCTTGTTTTTAATTTTGTGTATGCAAACAGTCTCAGATAATGTTTTCTGCTTTTCTGCTGATTTTGCTCTTCTTTTGAGTTAGCTAAACACCAAATGCTGCACCCATGTCTTGCCTCTTTCCTTGTGTTTTAACTTTTTAAGTTAAAATATCTAGACCAACATGTACTTGTGTTTTTCCTCCCTAATAAGCTCATCTAAACAACCTTGATTAGATTAATTTCCCATATAGTTCACCTCAATCATTCAAGCTAGAATAAAAGGCTTGAATTTTACTCACTCTCAACTTTAAGTTGAGATTGTTTGACTTGCACCCCAAAAAGTATTTTGTTAGGTTTTGTGGTTTGTGTTTCTATTTAAATCTTTCTTTTTTATCTTGCATCTTAGTTTTTTCTTTTTGAGATCTTATCTTACTTATGATTCCCTTTGATTATCTCTACCATCAGTTATCCAACCTTTATAGTGGTCCTCAAACTTTGATTGTTGATAATTTTAACTCTCCAGTTAGTGGTGATCATTATCCTGACCTAGAGATAGAATTTTTAACCCAGTCTTCTGTAATTAAGACTGGACTTTATTTTATTTTCTTATATTTAATTAATTGTCTTAGCCCATATTTTACATCCTATAAACTTTTAGGAGCTTTAGTCCAGTTATTATTACAAATGTTACTGTTAGAGTGAAACGGTATACAACATGATTTAAGGAAATACAATTAGGATATAATAGACAGATTGTGAGTTACTTGACAAGCAGAAGACCAAATCAGGAGTATGGTTTCAACATCTTGGATCCAATGGTAGTATAGCAGAAGATTGAGGTCAAATTGTCAATAAGCAAATGACTTGCAGGGGTAAATTAGAGAAAGAATCTGAAGGCATTGGCATGTAAAGGGTGGTTCAGGTCTTGGTCATGGAGTCAATGGCAACCTTGACTGCTAAAAAGGCTAATCTTTCAAGGACGGGGGCAAACAGCCCCAGATAAGCCATCATTTTGGGATAAAATTTCTTTTATTTTGAGGGAAATTAAGCTATCTAGAAACAAGTTTCTAGAGGGGAAATGGGGAAGTCTTAAGGGGGTTCAGGATGGGGCAGGAGGGGATTCCATGGCATCTGATTGGCTGACAAGAATATTTTCAGCAGTTGGAGGTCCTGCATTGGAATTCAAGTCAATGACATCATAATTTGAAAAATCCCAGCAACCATCAGGTCAAGCACTGCCATCCCCAAATAGTGTATAACGCGTAATTTTCTTGTCATAATTATTTGGGGGAAAATAAGGCAGGTTCAGATTTTCTAGGGCTATTTGGTTGACCCCAGCTTTGACCCATTTTTTTTGTATATGGCGGCATTTAAGTTGTCTATTTCTTTCAAGGGTTTGGCTGTGGTTCTTTGCTGATTTTGGGTTTTATGAGGGTGCACTATCCCTTCCATTTGATTTTCTACCGTAACAGAATTTCAATAAATTTTCTGGCAGACAGCAAATTAGATTCACTGGTGGTTGGCCCTTGGTTTTGTTTTGGTGGTTTTGAACTGGGTTCAGGTTGAAGGTTTTCTTGATTTTAAATACCTTTATCTATACCAGGAGTGGTTTAAGGTAAGTAGTGCTCACTTATGTGAAAATTCATTGGTGGTTGTGTTTGAGAGAACAAGGAGATTTTCTGGAAGCTAACAGTAATCACAATAGTTTAATGACAGGAAATGACAGGCAATCTTATTTTCTGGAAGTTGATAAATAATATTGGGGGCTTACTGGCAATAAATACTTAATGATAGTACATCAACTCTATCCTTTTTCTTATATAGTATCTAATCAATCCATTGTGAGGGCAAAAATGCTGATACAATGCTTGATATTTCTGACCATCATTGATTTTCAAACATCTTTGGCTTCACAAGTTGCAAATCTCCAAAGCCCTATATACCTGTGAAAATTGTTAACAAGAACAAGTAATACATACTAGGGGGCCTGGCCTAGGAGTAGGAGGGTCAGTCCTGATGAAGAATACATTTAAGTCATTAAGTCTTGATTTAAGATATAAGAAAATTTTATAAGACAATAAAAATCTATTATAAGTTGAGTTTACCAATCTCTTCAATGATAATGTTCTTGCTTATCTTATGGACTAGTTTTTTATCAAGAAACCCTCTCAGGGATTACAAAAAAAAATGGGGAATTTAAATCTTTACCTGTAGAAACTTGCAATCTGAGGGGAATTCCCATTATGTTCTCTAGACCTTGTAGGCTATCCATATTGATAAGATACACAGGAATTTATATAGTCATAAGAGCATTTATGGTACCAACTGTATTCATTGGTGGTCCTGGGGTGATTTCATGTGAGGAAACAATCTTTCTTGCTAGGAAAGTAGGAATGAAGGTGAGAGTAGATCATGAGGTCCTTCTGTATTATCTAAAACTATGGGCTGATGTCAGTATCACTCCTGAAATCCAAGCCAAAATCTAGTCAAGTTGGGAACTACATCAGAAACAACAGACTATTGCAAAAGAATGAGAATGAAATAAAGTAAAATTGGGTCATGTTTACTTTAAAAATCATGATACAGGGGTTACATGAATTACATCATTAATTCAACCATAAATCAGCAATTAATCAATGAAAATCTATTTGCAAGAGTGCGTTTCAAAGCCCTTGCTAATGCCAACATTTTTTTGTATGTACAGTACCAGTTGAGACTGCCAATCAAGATCCAGATTGAGTTCAAGAAATCCCTTTGCATGATTAAAGTTGCATGAAATGATGACATTCATGTAGCTGTAATTCAGCAAAAATTTGTTGTATTTGTATGTGACCTCATTTAAAAGGTCTTTATATTTCCAGCAACTTTTATCAAGTAATGAAAAGTTGTTGAGAATAACAATTTCCAGCAGTTTTAATGAGTATGGAATGTTGCAACTGAGTTTCTAGACTCGCCTGCTAACGTATCTTACGATACACAGGGGGCGCTTGATGAGTCACCCCTTGACGTGTCTAATGTTATGGATTAATCTGATGGCAATGTCAAATGGCAGGTACTTCATCCTAATTAGGAGTGTTGCCAATTTGACCTGCTAATCCCCGCACAAGTTATTCCTTGGCTCCAAACCTTAAGTGGAACTTCCCACTATGCCACCCCCTTGTGACCTTGTGGCTTCCCTATATAGTATATTAATCACAATATTCTACAATAAATGGTACCTTATTCTTATTATTCTGTCCTTTCCTATTGGACTGTTGTCTTCCCCAATTCCAAGTACTGAACTCTCATTGGTTCAGTTGTAACAGTGGTAGCACAGGTAGGTTCACGACCTATCTTAAAAACAAAATTCCCCCCAAGAAAGGACGGAGTACGGGCCGCATGGCTACTCCACAACAAGAGACATTCCTTCTGATCCCCAAGGGGGACATTCCCAAAAGTTATGTCATCTATCAAGATCAGCTAGTTCTTATCAGTGTATACAATTGGCTCTGCCTCGGGCAGCGTGACGCTAGCGTCACCCTGCCACAGTCAGATCTGTTGCAACATATGCTCAACCTCCAACTAGAGTCCTTCACTGGCGGTGTCAAAGGAGCTGACATTGTCAGTTGGCTCCAGTCCACTGAAACACTTCTTTGTATCTATCAGGTCCTGGAGTCCATGTGGGTTACCACAGCATCTGGCCGCCTTACAGGGCCCGCCGCTGTGTGGTTCACCAACTGGGCCAGCCAGGAGTTTGACGTCACCTGGGCAATATTTTGAGACGCCGCCAAATCCTGATATAGTGAAACTTTCTCTCCCATTGTCTTGGGGACTCCCCTCCTAGCCATCAAGAAGACTGGTTCTGTCCCCAAGTATCTCGCCGCTTGGCAACAAGCCCTTGCTGCTGCCCCCAAAGCAGTGACCAATGGGAACGCCATGTTGCTCACTCTCATTGTTAATGGGTTAAAACCCCATATTTACAAGTGGGTCCCTGTCAGTTGCTGCACCTCCATTTCAACTGTTATAAAGCCATTGTAGAGGCCAATAACCAGGCTTCAATGGGCTTCTGCCACACCAACAATGCTCCACCCCAACCACGTCCTGCACCTAACAATGGCCAAGGTCAAGTGGGCTGTTGCCAACCTTGTCAACAAGAAAGTGCAACTAAACGCCCCTTGAGGGGGAGCTCCAGCTAGCACTAATTGAGGAACAGGGAAAAGCCTGGGGGTTGTAACAACAAGAGGCCTTACAACCCCGCCCTCTCAGCCCTTGCTTGCAAAGAACTCCCGCAACTATAATCTTCACAAAGTTGAAACTCTAGACGTCTTTCAGGTCCATAGCAATGACCCCGTGTTGCAAGCCGCCCATTCCTCAAATAAAGTAACATGCTTGTCCTATCCCTTCTGCTTCCATGGGAACACCCACAAGTTACTGGTAGATACCGGGGCTGATCACACTATGGTAGATCAGATGTTTGCTGACTCCCAACAATTAGACCAGGTACCCAGCAGATTCAAAGCAGTACGTGTAGCTAACTCCCGCAGAGTGGCCATCACCCACAAGACGTACCCTTCTCCGTAAGAATGGGGAACGTCCAGGTTAAGCTCTCTGGGCCAATCATGGCAGGCCTCAGCCACAACGTAATTGCTGGCCTCAACTGGCTCCGGCATAACCGTCCTTACATCAACTGGGATACCTCTGTCATCACCCTCAATAGGAATGGGGTGGGGTTCCAGATCTACCCCGTGGAAATGAACAAGCTACTTCACAATACAGTGTTTTTCAGAATAACAGAGACAGGCTCGTAAAATTTCAAGGGGGAAAACTAGACTTCAATTAATGCTCAGTCAAAGTTATCTGCACTGAATTACCTGTGGTCCCTCCCTTGAACATTGTACCTTCACCAGCGCTAGCTGCACTCCTCGAGGAGTACAAGGATGTATTCAGTGAAACACTCAAACAACTACCTCCACCCCGGGAGATCCAGCACGCTGTACAACTTCAAGGATTGTTACCTAAAGCACAACCATTATACCGTCTCACACCAAAGGAAGATGAAACCCTCTGCCAGCACCTTGTGGACGCGCTTGATAAGGGCTTCATTTGCCCCTTTCTCTCTCCATACAGGGCGGCAGTCTTCTTTGTAGCTAAGAAGGATGGGTCTCTTTGCCTGGTTACAGATTACCGCGCCTTAAACAAGGTGAAAGTTAAAAATAAATACCCCTGCCACTGATTGACAACCTGTTTGATACACTTGCAGGCAAAAAGGTCTTTAGCAAGATTGATCTCACTGCGGGGTACAACCAGGTCCGCATTGCACCAGGGGATGAAGCAAAAACTGCCTTCTGCACACGCTACAGGTTGTTTGAGTGTTGTGTCATGAACTTTGGAATGACCAACGCTCCCTCCACCTTTGCCATGTTGATGAACAAAGCCTTTGAGGAACTGATTGGAAAGTGTGTGGTTGTGTACCTTGACAAAATTATTGTCTTCAGTCAAGATCAAACCACACACCTCCAACACCTCTGCACTGTCCTTGACACCCTTCAGAAAAACCAGCTGAAAGCTAAACCCTCCAAATGTGAGTTCCTCAAGTTGGAGTTACTATTCCTTGGGCACACCATCTCTGCCCAAGGGATAAAGCCCAACCCTACCAAAATAAAGGCAATTACTAGCATGCCGCCCCCCACTGATGTGGGCCAAGTGTGAACATTCTTAGGCATGGTTGCCTATCTACGCAAGTTCATCCCCAATTGCAGGGAACTAATTGCACCTCTCACTGAGCTCCTTAATACCAAACAGCACTTCCATTGGACTCCTGCCAGAGACCAAGCCTTTGAGATGTTGAAGCAAAGGCTCACAACAGCACCAGTACTTCAGTTTCCCAACCAAAATCAACAGTACAAACTCGAGACTGACGCCTCTGACAGGGCCATAGGGGGCGTGCTAAGGGTGGAAACTGACAATAGCGTCTTCTTTCCCGTAGCATATGAGTCCAGGAAGCTCACTGACTCGGAACAACATTATCCCATCCATGATAAAGAGCTGGCAGCCATTGTACACTGTGTTGAGAAGTGGCGCTGTTACTTGGAAGGTGCGACCTTCTCACCCTGCGTTCTGACGGACCACAAGTCACTCCAATACTTCAACACACAGTCTCATTTGACACACCGCCAGGCAGGATGGGTTGAGCGTCTATCCCCCTATCAATTACACATCAAATACAAACCTGGAAAGGAGCTTGTCACAGCTGACGCTCTTTCACGACTCTACATAGCGTCCATCACTAGGGACAACGGTTTGGACCCAGACTGGCCCATGCTCTACCTGCGCCCTGAGGCAACCCGCTACAAGGGCCTTAACTTGGTCACCATCTCCAAACTGAAGGACAACAAAAGTCAGTTCACCATCAATGCTGGAAACATCTGCTGCCGGGCAGAAACAGGTGAGAAGACGCCTTACATTCCCACCACACAACAAGGGGACACCATCTTGCACTACCACCAACCTTGGGTCACATCAGAGGGTGTAACCTCTTCAAGATTATGAAACAAAAGATTTGGTGTCTGCGCATGTGTCAAGACATCTTGGACCTCCTTGAGATGTGTGTGTTGTGTGAGAAGAATACATCCAAACCTGCACCTCCCAAGTCTGTCCTACCCATCAAGGCTATGGAACCCTTTGAGCAGTGGGCTCTTGACATTGTGGGGCCGCTCCCTGAAGACAGACTGGGTAAGAAGTATATTATCACCAATATTGACTACTTCACTTGTTGGCCAGTGGCTTGGGCAACAACCAACCATACTGCCACCACCATTACCCGCTTTATTGGCAAGGAGATTGTGGCTCGCTTTGGGCGACCCAAGTGTCTCATCACAGATAGCGGACCCAAACTTGTTGGACACGTTGTGAAGGCATACTGTGTCAAGAACGCGCTCCATCATATAGTCACAACCCCTTATCATCTGCAAGCCAATGGTTGTGTGGAACAGTTAAACAGCTCCCTGGTTCAACTGATTGCCAAGCTCTCACAAGAGCACCCTAACAGTGTGGACTGAACATCTCCTCACCGCCCTACTGATCCTGCGAGCAAGAATCAACAGGGGCACTGGGTTCAGCCCTAGCGCCCTGGCCTTTGGAACACCTGACAGTCTGACCAGGGTTGAACAGGGGAAACTACGGTCCAAGGTTCCCAACAAGCCCCCTGATGACAACGCCCTCCCTAGACCAATGGCGTGCCAAAGCCCAGGAGATTGAACACAAGCAGATTGTGGGAGGGAAAAAACACCTTGAAGCTAGATACGCCATAGGTGACCCCATCTATACCCTCAATCCCAATTCTGCCAAATTAGAACCCAACCACCTAGGACCTTTCAAGGTAGCTGCAGTATATGACAACCACACCTACCAACTTGAGGATGCCCAAGGAAATACCAAGAAGCTTCATCATGACTGCTTGCGCCCCTGCCGCGCCATCCTCACACAAAAATTGTTTGTGCGGACCTTCCCAGACCTTCTGCAGACTCCAGTCCTGATGTCTGACAACAAACAGGGGGCAAGGGGGGTTGTTGCAACCAAGTTTCTAGACTTGCCTGCTAATGTATCTTACAATACACAGGGGGCGCTTGATGAGTCGCCCCTTGACGTGTCTAATGTTATGGATTAATCTGATGGCAATGTTGAATGGCGGGTACTTCATCCTAATTAGGAGTGTTGCCAATTTGACCTGCTAATCCCCGCACAAGTTATTCCTTGGCTCCAAACCTTAAGTGGAACTTCCCACTATGCCACCCCCTTGTGACCTTGTGGCTTCCCCATATAGTATATTAATCACAATATTCTACAATAAACAGTACCTTATTCTTATTATTCTGTCCTTTCTTATTGGACTGTTGTCTTCCCCAATTCCAAGTACTGAACTCTCATTGGTTCAGTTGCAACAGGAACCTTGTAATTGATGAGCTGAAAGCTCATTAATATGCAGAATTAAATTACATACCCCAATTAATCCTCTGATTTCACCTCATTTTTATAATCATTTATAAAAATGATTATTTACTAGTTCATAGCTTAAGCTATCATTAAATTTCACCCCAAACCTTTACAATCTATTCTATTAGAAAGTGAACTCTGCTGTGTCTAACATAGATGGACTTTATATGTACCTCTTAAAGTTAGCGCCAATTCTATGGTGGTCTCTTCCATCAGCCCAACAGCCAACCCCATTCCAACAGCCAATGGACTTGCTCAACAGGGTTAGTACCCTGTCATCTTCAAGGGGAGGGCTAAATTCTTGGAGTAAATGTATACTTTAAGGACTATAGGTGAAGGTCCAGAGATTGTACAAGGTGTTGCACTTTTGGCATTACATCAATAAAATTCTCTAGTAATGTAGGGCACATAGCACCTTCTTGAATACTGTCATATTGTCAGGAATATTCTTGATATTAGTGCAAACCCTGCCAACCACTGCACTATATTTAAAGTATCAAACCATGCAAACTATCAGCAGAAGCTATCTCTTAATAGGGAAACTTCTGCAAAAAACAGAAGTGCAAAAAATGAATTTAAAATTCAGGGAATAAAAAGCAAGATCTTTTACACCCCCAGGTGGTGGCCAGTTGCAGACCATACAGCTAACTGTGCACCCTTTGCCAGCTGCCCATCCAGCGCACACTTATGGCAACCCCTGTCAGCCAGCCCCCAGCCACCGCAATTTGGGAGATTTTCCCAATTTGGAATCCAAAAATGGGAATTTTCTCAAAGCTAAAAATAGGGGAGAATGCTGCCCAAAAAGAAAATGCTCTAAATTTAAACCCAGTGGAAAGCCTCAATTTAACAATAATTCATGACTCAAAATCAATAACTGAATTTGGGTACATGAAGAAGGCACAACCAAACTTATGGCAATACAAGCTGGAAACTAGCCAAACCTCTACAATTGTCAATCACCAACATCAACCCAGAAAAGGAATTCCAGCTACAAACAAGACACTTGGTTACTTAGTCCAGTAATTTAAAATGTTTTTTCATTACAGGCTAACTAGTGATAATAAAGCTTTGTTTCTTGATGATAGTTTGTGCTTAATTGAGTGAATTACCCCTCAATCATATCACATAAAACATTACTAGACTTACCTAAAAGAAAAGTCCAAGACACTAAGCTTTGTCTGCCCTTCCCCAAGAGAAAGAAGATGTATCATGTCTTCTCTGCTGTACTCAAAGCCTGCCTTGGGATTGAGGACCACCAACACAATTTCCAACCATTTAGGCTGTTCTAAAACCCTTCTGAAGACTACTATTACGAGGAGCTAGCACAATTAAACTCCTCCAAAATGTACTCTTGACCCGCCCTGGTTTTGCCCCATTCAACCATGTCCATAGCAGTCTATACCTTTACGTACTATGTACTTACTTTGTTAGGGCCGCAAACCCAAAGCCCAGAACAGGGTTTGAACCCCCGCACTTGGCTGCCAAGCAAAAGCAAGGGCGGCTGAGAAAGCCCGCTGGGGGATTCAAACCCCCAGCCACCCACCAGGGCGGGCAAGGGCTGCTTCAAACTGCCCTGGCCTATTTGGGCAGTTTGAAGCAACCCAAAGCCAGGTCCTGTCCTGGGGCCAGCTTTAATGCTGGCCCAGGGGAGCTTGCAGCTCCCAGTGGCATTGGAGCACCCAGCCCCAATGCTTTAATTGGGCTGGGTGCATCCAATACCACCCTAAATCAGATCTGCTGCAGAATTCAACCAGCAGATCTGAAAAATTCCAGAATCCTGCTGCTGCAGATGCAGCACCCCACACTGTTTCCCCCACCCCCAATCAATCCAATTGCACAGATGTGCTAGTCAGCCATCTTGCAGCCACTGAGGCTGCTGTTGATGCAATCAATAAATTGGTTGATAACAGCACCTCAGTTAAGCTGCAAGACTCAGAAATTATTGCAGTCAATGACCAAGTGAAATTTCAGACTAAAGATGCCAACCAATTATTCATCAGCCACCAACAGAATTCCCCTGCCCAGACCAAGTCACCCAAATTACAATTCACACTTCCAAAGCCACTTCCCACTACTTCTCAGATGCCAGTGCCCAAGAGTTGGGACTCCAAGAGCCCTCAAGAATTAAGCAGTAGTATGTTCTGAGGTAGACCAGATGAATGGTATAAAACCCACTTTCCCCCACTTAATTCAAGTGCAGACAACATCAAATAAAGTGAATGAATCTTTCAGTTTTGTTTGCTTTATTAGGATTTCAATTTATACACCACTTGAGCAGAAGTCAAACCAGAAGACTAGAGTACCACCCTAGACCTACACCCATGGACTACCAGCCAGGTCCAGATCCTGGAATGGCTGGCATTCCCTATGACTCCCCTGCTCCACCTATCCCTCAGCCCTACAACCACAGTAGAGCTGGGATGAACATCCTGACCATCCTCAGTCTGGCCAAAGTTATTGTTTTCAACCTTGGTGCCTACCTCCCCTTAGCTGCTGGATTGCTTTACCTAACCCGTTCTGCTCCATTCCTCTATTGGGCTCTTGTGACACGTTACCCTGATGGCTTGAGCTCCCCTTTGGCACCTTGGTATATGACAGCCTCTGGCCATGACATACTTACTTTGCCAGCAATTTTGGAAAGTTTAATGTCAGGCAAAGGTGTTCTGTTGGGTATTGGTGGCATACCCAATTGTCACCTGGCTCAGTGGTTTTCAAGTGTTGAACTTGGCACCATACCTTGCTAAAATACTCCCTGCATATTGGGTATTTACAATCCCTCATCAACTTCATGGTGCCAGAGATGAAGTATGGGGGTTAAATCCAGAGAAGAATGTATTTCAACCAAAAGAAGTGGGCTGCAATCATCCTTCAGGTAAATGGTAACAATCCCTACCTAGTCCAAGGGCCATCAGAACAACACCAAGGCAAGGTTATGGATCATAACTGTCTTACCCCTTCCAAGAAGAACAAAAGCGGCATAGCACAGCTTGGCCCACTCCTGAGAGCCTACTTGTCAAATATGGTGCATAAGCTCCTGACAACCTCTCAGCAGATGTCACATCCAAAGATGAGGCTGTCACTCAACCAGAAAGGGTGCCAAGACTGCAGATAAAGCTGATCAGCAAAGTTTGGAGCCAGATAAAAAGACTTGAACTTGGCTTGATCCACTAGAGACCTGTAGTCAAGATGTATTAAACCAGATTTGCTGGCTGAGATACCATGTTAGATAGTTTATGAATGAAGAACAAGTTATTTCAAGGAATATGCTCAAGCAATAGAGATGCCTGCTATCCCTGAATGCACATCAAACACTGTATAATATTCTATTATAGAATAGTCACTAGCTAGCTCGATATAGTTTTTCTCTTTTCTGCAACTCTGCTAAAACAGCAAAGCTACACCGTTCACCCATTTTTGTAATTGGCTATATTTAGTTCAGTCAAACTAACTAAATATTTGGCTACTCCATGCCTTATTTTTTGTGTTTTCTGGTGTGCTCTATACCCTTATAAGATTTCCTACTACAACTGGCAATGATCTTAAATAAATTGATTGGTATAGATGATAAGCTTTTTTAGTTTCAAGCAGGTAAAGAACTTTCACACCATCTGCCTGTAACCACTACAGATCAAAAGAATAGGCTGGTATGCCACCACCAACCTTTGGTTTGACGCCAGTTTACCCAGCAGCTCAAGCTGCAAGGCTAAGGTTGGACCGCCCTAGATATACCTATCACCTGCAACCCATATTTTATTGCCATACACAGTGATGTACCCCTGCTGAGACTGGAAATGGATCTGGATCCCAGCTCATCTATTTGTATCTATGTCGAGTTTATACTTCTGGGAAGTATAATAAACAAAATAAAGGGGAAGATTAAGAAGAGAACAATACTTTATTGAATATGAATATAGAATAATATATAGTATCATGAGAAGCCACATACCGTCCATGTACGTCATGGGAGTCGTGGGGCTTATCTGAGTAATGTTCCTCTTGAGTCACGAGGCTTAATCAAGTTGTGTTCCATTTAGGACCTGGATTGAGTGATCCCTGTCATAGATGGTTAACTGATAATGGTGCCACCAGTTTATTGGCTGGGCGGTGAATCATTCAGTGACCCGCTTGGTGATTTACTCAGGGCGTTAATTCCCCGAGGAGGGAGTAATCAAAGATGTCGCGACATCTGTAACAATGTTAAAACCTGGTTTGTGCTTCTTCTGTTCTTATCCCTTTCTGACCCAGACATGTTGCACCAGAACAATCAAGGCGGTGTTGCTAATTGAGCCTAGGACTTGATGATTTGAGAAACACTTTGCCATATCACGTTCTTAGCGATTAAAGTAATTCACTCAGTATCCCATAGTTGTTGGTTTAAAGTTCAAATCTCAATCTAGAAGCGTTGTATGCATATTTACACTAGGTCTAGATGGATTTGGTGGATGTGAGTTAATTTCCAACTATTTTGATTGGTTCAATGGGTTATGTTTACTCTGCATGGTAGGGGTTAGGCTTGATGGCCATGTCTGTACAACTAGGTTTAAACAATCTTCACACGCCCAATTGCCAACCAAACTTCTAGGAAAAAAAGTTAACAAGTGCCTTTCAGATGTTAGATATCATGTCAAGTCTATTAATGTACATCTTAAAAGCAATTTAATGCACTGCTATTGAGTTTAATTTTTAAAAAGTGCTTATTTTGAAGCCAAACTTTACTAGGCATGCTTATATCAATATCCTCTTTAGACTTGAGGAACTTTAGCAAAATTAAAAGGTGGTTGGACTTTAATAGCAAGTCAGTGACAATGTCAAACTAATTATTTGGTGCAAAAAGACCTAATACTAGAAGAAGAAAAGATCCCATAAATGGATCCTGGTTTAACAATATACTGAAGGACAATATCTGTGAAGGAGTATTAAAAAATAGCATCAGACCAAAGAATAACGAGGATAACCACAATGGTTAGAGAAGAGACTAGTCCTGATCCAGTCAGGATTAAAAAGCGAGAAGGGAGAAACTTTCCCTTCTTCAAATAGTACTGATTAGCAAAATAGCGATAGATACCCGCTATGGCAAATATGATTCCGAGGGCACAAAATAAGGCCCCTATGACTGCAGCTTTTATCAACCCCTCATTAGGCCCCAGCTTGGCTAATTGCGTGAACGCTACTCCTAGCATTGTCAGAGACAATGAAGTGCGTAGCCAAGCCAGAAAGGTCCGCTCATTTGCTTGAGGTCTAATTAGATTGGCAAAGTCAAAGTATACCTAGATGATCGCGTGCAGTAGAGCCTTTATTCTCTACTACAGAAGATAATGAAAGCATTCAGATTTCTAAATGTACAAGCTTCTTTATTTTTCTTAAAATTAAAAGATGTGGGAATAAAGTTTAGTCTTGTTTATGTTAAAAGCTCGTGCTGTTTGTTTAAGTGTAGATTAGATGGATGTTAGTGGAGAAGTAGTCGTAAGTAAAGTTGATATCCAAGCTATCGCTGGATACCTAAAATCATTTCATGAAGTGAAAGAAAAAACTTGGTTTTGATTTTATTAGAATGCGGTAAATTTACAGCGACTTTCTCTCGACGATCAATGCAAATGAAACAATCTAAACTTTAAAACAGCCCCTATCCTGATAATTAACTTAAAAACAAGTTTAAATTAATTTATAAATGCAAAAATTCCACATTATTTTTATCCTGCTGATCAAGCCAATCAAAATCGATCGTTTAATTAGTGCTTCTCCTTCTAAATAAAGTACTAATCAAATAGTTTGATTTCAGATTTAATTTCAGGAGTTATTTGCGTTTAACATCATAGATCTATTGATTATTTTGCTTTCCAAAAACAAAAAGGCAGTTTTTATGGAAGAAGGTACTTGCTTAGATCAAATGGGCCATTAGTTTCAACAGCTACTTTAATTCGCTATTATTTAAATCTTATTAATAGTTTGACTTTGAAAAAAACACAAGCTTCTACCGCTATGACCAAAAGCCTGTCTTAATATTTTTTATCTATCGTCTAGGGGGTATTAAAGCTGGCGCTAGCTTATTCAAAAAGTATTGCTCGCAGTGTCATACAATAGCTAAGGTAATTTGAATAGCCAATGCTTAATTATTCTGCATGGGGTAAACTTCAAAGCATCACTACGCTCAAGTCCCTTTCAAAATTGACTCTGCCTTTTGGATAGTAAACATTATTTTTAGAATGGGGGAAATAAAATAGGTCCCAATTTATATAATATCATTGGCCGGGAATCTGGAACCTTAAAAGGATATGCCTATTCAGTCGCTCTTCAAAAATCTGGCTTTGTTTGGACAGAAGACATCCTTTCAGAGTATCTTCTATCACCAAGGAAGTTCATCCCAGGAACAAAGATGGTCTTTGCGGGAATCAAGCAAAAAACTGACAGAGACAACCTAGTTTCTTTTCTGAAATTATATTCTGCTTGAAATAATTGCGTTTCATTACTGTCATATGTTGGTTTTAATTTTTTCATGCTGGTTCTAATTGGTATTCTCAGGCAGTATTATCGTAATGTAGGCCTTTAAGTTGCTGATTCTCATGTCAGCTGAGACTTCACCTAGTCTCTTTTTGCGCTTCTCACTGCTCGTTGTTCGCATTCTTTATGGATCGCACCTATCCTCAAGTAGAATTTTCATATATACTTGGTATTATAAATGGTTTTTAGTAAACTAGTTTGATTGGCTTGGTCTTTTAATTAGAAATCTTCATCTTCACCAAATAAAGTTCGCTTAAGGCAAGTTTCCTTCTAGTTGTAAAGATATTATCAGTATACTAGGTTTAATAAATATATGAACGCCTTTCAAAGCACCTGCAATAAGTATGATCTGGCACGTCTGTTACCTTTGAGAGTTTCCGTGCAGTATAAACCAGCAGGATTTTCTCTACCGGGTTGTTTATAAGTACAGTAATCATTTAGCAGCATCCTTTAGCATTTTGTATGCTTTTTTATCCATAAGCGTATGGACATATCCCTTAAAACAATAAACCTTATCTCAACAACCGTGCGTAAAGCTTTCCCCTGCTTCGAAGCCAAACGTTGGTACGTCATCAGTAGCTGTAAGCCTGACACGGAACGCTAGATGTAATATTTTCAGCCTGCTATAAACCATAGGCACTCTTTTTACGGCAACAGTCAGCATTTAAACTGTCTACATGTAACATTCTGTTGCAACTGAACCAATTAGAGTTCAGTATTTGATTGGGGAAGACAACAGTCCAATAGAAAGGATAAGAATGAATAGAATAAGATGTCGTTTATTATAGAATATTGCAATTAATATACTGTATTGGGAAAGCCACAAGGGGGTGGCATGTTCCATGTAGGGTTCAAAGCCAAGGAATAACTTGTGTGGGGATTAGCAGATCCAATTGGTAGCGCTCCTAATAAGGAGAAAGTGTCCGCTATTTGATATTGCCATTAGGTTGGTCCATGTTGTTAGACACATCAAGGGGCAACTTATTGAGCGCCCCTGTGTATTGTAAGATATGTTGGCATGCGAGTCTGGAAACTTGGCTGCAACACCCCCTTGCCCCCTGCTCGTCGTCAGACACCAGGATCAGAGCCTGCGGAAGATCTGGGAAGGTCCGTACAAACAACCTTTGTGTGGGGATGGCGCGACAGGGGCACAAGCAATTGTGGTGAAGCTTCTTGGTGTTTCTTTGGGCATCTTCAAGTTGGTAGGTGTGGTTGTCATAGACCGCAGCTATTTTAAAGGGTCCCAATTGATTGGGTTCTAACTTGGCTGAATTGGGGTTGAGGGCATAGACAGGGTCACCTACGGCCTATCTGGCCTCAATGTGCTTTGTTCCTTCATCAATTTGTTTATGTTCAATATCACGGGCTTTGGCACACCATTGGACCAGGGAGGGGGTAGCCAACAAGGAGGGTTCCCAGGAACCGTGGATTGTAACTTCCCTTGTTCTACCCCTGTTGATTCTTGCCCGTAAGATGAGTAGGGTGGTGGGCAAGTGTTCAGTCCACGCAGTATTGGGATGCTCTTGTTAGAGCTTGGCAATCAGTTAGACCAGTGAACCATTCAATCGCTCTACACACTCATTGGCTTGCAGATGATAGGGAGTCATGACTATTTGTTGGAGGGCATTCATGGCGCAGTACACCTTCATGACATGTCCAACAAGCTCGGGGCCACCATCTGTGATGAGCCGTTTGGGTCGCCTAAAGCGGGTCACAATTTTCTTGCATTGAAGCGGGTGATGGTGGTGGTGGCGTGGTTAATAGTTGCCCACGCTACTGGCCAACAGGTGAAGTAATTGATGACTGTTATGATATACTTCTTTCCTAGTCTGTCTTCAGGGAGGGGCCCAACAATATCAAGGACCCACTACTTGAATGGTTCCATGATTTTAATGGGCAGGGCGGACTTGGGGGATGCAGGTTTAGACATGTTCTTTTTATACAACACACATATTTTGAGGAGGTTCAGGATGTCTTGGCGCATATGTGGCCACCAAGCCTTATGTTTCATGATCTCAAAGAGGTTACATCCTCTGATGTGACCAAAAGTGTAGTGATAATGCAATATTGTGTTGCCTTGTTGTGTGGTGGGAATGTAGGGCATCTTTTTGCCTGTCTCTGCCCGGCGGCAGACGTTGCCAGCATTGGTGAACTGACTTTCATTGTCCTTCAGCTTGGAGATGATTACTGAGTTAAGGCCTTTGTATTGGGTTGCCTCAGGGCGGAGATAAAGCATTGTCCAATCTGGGTCCAAACCATTGTCCCCAGTGATGGACGCTACGTAGAGTCGCAAGAGGGCGTCAGCTGTGACAAGTTCCTTCCCAGGCTTGTACTCAATGTGCAACTGGTAGGGGGTAGACACTTGACCCAGCCTGCTTGGCGGTGTGTCAAGTGGAACTTCTTGATGAAGTACTGGAGTGACTTGTAGTCTGTCAGGACATGGGGTGGAAAGGTAGCCCCTTTCAGGTAACAGCGCCATTTCTCAACACAGTGCACATTTGCTGCCAACTCTTTATCATGTATAGGGTAACATTTTTCTGAGTCAATAAGCTCCTGAACTTGTATGCACGGGGAGAAAGACACCTATGTCAGTTTCTACCCGTAGTACGCCCCCTATGGCTCTGTCAGAGGCATCAGTCTTAAGTTTGTACTGTCAGTTCCAATTAGGGAACTGCAGTACAGGTGCAGTTGTTGTAAATTCACTGCCACCTCTGGCATTGGATCGCGAAATCTTCCCTTGCCGCACCAAGAAAGGCCCAAAAACGCCAGCCAAACCCCTCCATTCTTTAAAGGATTTAGCACACACAGTTGATGAGAGGTTTGTGCTAGCCTACCCCGTGGATCCTTTGCCTTTGGTTGCTCCCTCCTGGGAAGAAACACTGGTTAATTTAGACTACTTATTAGCCTGGTGTCACCCACTTCTAAAAACCATTAGAGCTAGCCAATCAGAGTTTGCCATATTGATGCTCAACAACTCAAGTGAATTCCAAATGTCTAGTATCTCTTCTAGCCAATCAGATTCAACTGCAGAAATTAGAATGAAACCCTTCAGTCTTCCTAGTCCTATCCAGCAAAGTTTTCCCCTAGCCAATTAGATCCAGAGCCAGATGTTATGTGACTCACTTTTAACTGCAACCCATTCCTTTTAATGCAGCAAGGAGACTTCCAGTCCCCTTCTTGTCTATTTTCCAAATTTATAAAGTTTTGGCTTCTGTTGCACTTGTTTTTAATTTTTGCAGCTTTGATCGGATCTCAGTTTGGGCTCCCATCAATCTAGAAATTTTAAAAGTGTTAGTCATTATCATAACCCTTACCTTACACCACCCTGCTTCAAAGCCAGTCCATCTTCCAGGACTCCTAAAACAAACCTCAGTGTATAGCTGTTTGTGTTTTTGCTTTTGTTTTAAAAGTTTACGCTCAAACTTGAGTTTGTTAGTAATTTTCAATATAAAATCTTACTATTACTTTGAATTTTTCTATATATTCTTTAATTTTGAACCTGTTATTGCTTCCAATCAACTGCAAGGCACCCAGGTACATCACCAAGCCCTCCGAAGTGCCCTCTATTACTTTCTGTTTGCTCTCTTGTTTGTGGGTCCTCCTCAAAGCCAAATTTGTATTGTTTTAATTGCAAACAAAAGTACTTTCCTTACCCAAATTTTGAGGAGAACACATCCATGCTACTCCCTGTTGTTAAATTTGTGGTATTTTCCTTGGCTCCATTTTTGCTGCTCCTATGATCTACCTCCCTTGACTTGTGAGGAAAAATCTCCTCGTCTGCCCGGCTTATGGGAGAAGATCCCTCCAGTCTCTGGGATCTTCCCAGTGGTCTCCTCTTCTCTGGAGAGGCTGTGGTTAAGAGCTTGACATGCGACAACTTGGATCTTGGTATCATGGATCCCACCCTGCCTGCTTCTGAGGTGGACAGGCCTCCCATGCCTTCCCCTCCCAGTTTGGCCAAGAGCAATTCTGTGCCACTCAGGATCTCTGAGGTGTTCCCTCCCACTCCCACCCATACTCCTTGGTTACTCACTGGTTTGTTGCTGATGGGTTTGAACGCTTGTTTCCCTCAAATGTCTCCTGTGTCCTCCCTGTGGTCCCCTCTTTGAGCGGCCGTCCCAGTTCTTCACTGGGAGGCATCCTGGTGGTTTGTTTCACCGGGATGAGAGCCAAACTTAGTTAGTTTAGCCCCCCTCTCTCTCACAGTTGTGAGTCTTTGCTTCAACGTCTCAAAGGCTTTCTCTCTGGAAAGGGTCCAATGTAAGTGCTGTTTAGTGTTTAGGAACCCAGTGAGGGGTGTGATTAGTTCCCTGCAATTGGGAATAAATTTGCGCACATATGCAACCATGCCTAAAAATGTATGTACCTGGCCCACATTGGTGGGCAGTGGCATGCTGGTGACTGCCTTGATTTTGGCAGGGTTGGGCTTTATCCCTTGAGCAGAGATAGTGTGCCTAAGGAATAACAGCTCCAACTTGAGAAACTCGCATTTAGAGGGTTTAGCTTTTAGCTGGTTTTTCCAAAGGATGCCAAGGACAGCACAGAGGTGTTGGAGGTGCGTGGTTTGATCTTGACTGAAGACAATAATATTGTCAGGGTACACAACCACACATTTCCTAATTGATTCTCAAATGCTTTGTTCATCAACCTGGCAAAGGTGTAAGGAGCGTTGGTCATTCTGAAGCTCATGACCTGACACTCAAACAACCTGTAGCGTGTGCAGAAGGCAGTTTTTGACTCATCCCCTGGCGCAATGAGGACCTGGTTGTACCCTGCAATGAGATCAATCTTGATAAAGATCTTCACACCCACAATTGTGTCAAACAGGTTGTCAATTAACATCAGGGGGTACTTATTCTTAACCGTCACTTCATTTAGGGTGCAGTAATCTGTGACCAGGCAAAGGGACCCGTCCTTCTTGGCTACAAAGAAGACAGCCGCCCCGTATGGAGAGAGCAAGGGGCGGATTAAGCCCTTGTCAAGTGCATCTACAAGGTGCTGGCAGAGGGTCTCATCTTCTTTTAGGGTAAGACAATATAGGGGACATGCTTTAGGGAGCAACCCTTGGAGTTGTACAGTGTGCTGGATCTCCTGGGGAGGAGGTAGTTGTTTGAGTGTTTCACTGAAAAATTCTTATACTCCTTGAGAAGTGTGGCAAGCACTGGTGAAGGTACAATGTTCAAGGGAGGGGCCACAGGTGATTCAGTGCAGATAACTTTGACTAAGCATTAATTGAAGTCTAGTTTTCCCCCTTGAAATTGTACAAGCCTGTCTCTGTTATTCTGACAAACACTGTATTGTGAAGTAGCTTGCTCATTTCAACAGGATATATCTGAAATCCCACCCCATTTCTATTGAGGGTGATAAAAGATGTATCACAGTTGATGTAGGGACAATTGTGACAAAGCCAGTCAAGGCCTGCAATTACATTGTGGCTGAGCCCTGTCATGATTGGCCCAGAGAGCTTAACCTGGACGTTCCCCATTCTCACAGAGAATGGAACTGTCTTGGGGGTAATTGCCACTCTACAGGATTCAGCTACTTGTACTGCCTTGAATCTGCTTGGCACGCGGTCTAACTGTTGAGTATCAGCAAACACCTGGTCAATCATAGTGTGGTTGGCCCTGGTATCCACCAATAATTTGTGGGTACACTCATAAAAACAGAAGAGATAAGCCAAGTGGGTTACTTTATTTGGAGAGTGGCTCACTTGAAGCACGGGGTTGTCACTATGAACTTGGAAGATGTCAAGGGTTTCAACTTTGTGTACACTGTAGTTTCAGGGATTCTTTGCAAGGAAGGATTGAGAGTGAGGGTCAAGTGGGGTTGTAGGACCTCTTGTAGCTACAACCCCCAGGCTTTTCCCGGGGTTTCAATTTGGGCTAGCTGGAGCTCCTCCTTGCGGGGCATTTAGTCCCATTATCCTGCTGACGGGACTGGCGGCAGCCTACTTGGTTGTGGGCACTGCCAGGCGTTGCACGAGGTTGAGGTAGAGCATCATTTGTGTGGCAGAAACCCATTGAAACCTGATTTTTGGCCTCCATAATGGCTTTGTAGCAGTCATCAATGGAGGTGCAACGGCCTAGGGGACCCACTTACAGATATGGGGCTTGAGCCCATTGACTATCAACATCAAAAGCATGGCGTTCCTGTCAGTCACAGCTTTGGGGGCAGCAGCAAGATATTCAGGAACAGACCCAGTTTGTTTGATAGACAGGAGGGGAGTCCCTACCACAATGGGTGAGAATGTCTCGCTGTAGCTGGACTTTGCGGCATCCCTGAATGCCGCCCAGGTGACTTCAATTTTCTGACTGGCCCAGCTGGTAAACCACACAGCGTCAGGCTATGTGAGGCGCCCAGACACAGTAGCAACCCACATGGGCTCAGATACTTGGCAGATACAAAGGCAGGTTTTGGTGGAGTGAAGCCAGCTGAAAATGTCAGCTCCTTCGACCCCACCTGCAAAGGATTCCAGCTGGAAGTTGAGCATTCACTGTGAAAGGTCCAACTGAGGCAGGGTGAGGCTGGCGTCATGCTATTCAAGGTGGAGTCAATTTTACACACTCGTAAGAACTAGCTGGTTTTGGTAAATAACATACCTGTTGGGGATGCCCCCCTCGGGTATTGGCAGGAAGGTCTCTTAATGGGAAGTAGCCATACAGCCTGTAATCTGTCCTTTCTTGGGGGGAATTTTTCTTTTAGGTAGGTTGTGAACCTATCTCTGCTACCACTGTTGCAATTGAACCAATGATGATTCAGTATTTGAATTGGGGAAGACAACAGTCCAATAGAAAGGAAGGGGATAATAAGAATAAGGTGTCATGAATGACATTTTAATACTTGTATTGAAAACCCAAGAGTTGATCACCAGTTCCCAGAAGGCGGATCAAACCCTCCAGACCAGTCCAGGACCCGTCAAACCGTTAAATCACAGACTCAAACCGGTAAATTACTCCGCAATCCGCCGGCCTACTGCAGAGGACCCTCCAAAGACTACTCAAGTCACACAAAGTGGACAGGAGACCGCCCACTTGTTAAATTGCAAACCCGAGTTAACAAGTTACTCCAAGACCCGCCAGCCTCCCAAAGACAATTCCCCAAATGTTCATCAGATTGATGCCAACCTTGAGCCACCAAAGACCCGAACCTATGCAGAGGTTGCAGCTTGCCTTAAGGAGGTTAAAAAACCTATTTTTAACCCTGCCAATGACCACCAGCAACTTCCAGTCTCCCGCTCAGAAGGGGTAGTACAATTGGACAGCAACTGTGGTAAGTTTGACTCCCTTAAACTTGACTCCCTGGTACTTGACACTTTGTCGAGTACCAGGGAGTTGAGTGCCGCATATGTGCATCTATTAGTATTTTTGGCTTAACCAATTTCAAGCTAATTTTTACTAGTAATTTAGGGGTTCAAAACCAAAAACCAAGGTTAAATTACTCAAACTCAACTCTGTTTAATAAATTTGTTAGCTAAAATACCAATTTAAGGGGCAATTTATAAGTAAATTTACTAATAAAAATGAAAAAACCTGTGTTCAACACTCTAAACCCAAAAGTGACCAGTTTGACACTTTTTAAGCCAAATCAATATTTTATTAATAAAATACTTATGCGCTTATATAAAAATTGTTATTTACTATTATATTTTTATTATTAGTGTCCATAGTTGTTGATTAGGCTCCCAAGCACCACTATACTGGATTTGGTGGTATATACATTAATCAAGTACCCCACTTATTTTACATTATGTCATTCCCGGGTTTTTGGATTAAGTGGTGCCACATAAATTAAGCCCAATTTATTAAGAGATTTCATATGTAATTTATAAAAAACTGAAACTCAACACTTTCTTTGTTTGACTCTATCCACTTGACACCTGATTGGTTTAGGATTTAACTAATCAAAGGCTTGGAATTAAGGCTAAATTAATATGTGACTTACTATGAGCGCCACTCAACACTCACCCACTCAACACTTTAACTTGGAAATTAGTACAGAGAGCTTCTTAACGTTTTAACCAACACTATGGTAAATAATTCACTCCCAGCTCCTCCCAGCATAACTTAAACACTAATAAACACATTTCCACTCATTTACTTTTTTAACTTATGTTGTATTTTTTATTTTTGAGCATACAAAACTGCCTTGCTTTTGGGTTAACTTCCGAACCCGGTTTAAATTTAAGTAAGGTTTTTATGTAAAAACATAGTAAATTTGATGTTTCTGCTTGACTCCGGCATACTCGACAGTGAGAATTCAGCTTTTTCTGGCTGTTTGACAGTGCCAAACTTGACACTTTACTATGTTTTGAATTTTCAACTCTCAATAAAAAAATTCCACATAATAATTTTTTTGCTATTATAACCTACTACTTTTTCTGCTGCTCTCCATATAATTTTCATATATTTTTTTGATTTTCAATTAAACTTTTACATTGATTTAACACTAAGATGTTATGCTGAACCTAACATCTTTGATGCTTCATCACAAAATCACTTACTTTCTATGTTTTAACCTTTATATCTATACTTTGAGTTTCCATTTTGCTTCTATTTACTTTTTTATGTTTTTTTATAAATAAAACTTTATTTGCACACTTTTCATTCAACTTTTGCTTTTCTTTACCTCTTTGTGTTTTCAATATCTTATCAATCATTTTATTTACTATGCTAAACTTTTCTTTAGACAAAATCAAGCAAGAACAGCCAGCAGCCTAAGCGCCAAGCCTCCAAAGGCTCCAAAGAAACTGACTCCACCCCCAAGCGTGCCAAGAAGCCTGCAAAGGCAAAGTCTCCAACCCCATCACCTCCAACCCCATCTCCTCCCACTCCATCTCCCCCTCCACCCTCATCTTCTACATCCCCTTCACCTTCCCCCCAAAAATCCTCCCCCAATAAATCAGATGGTGATCTTACCAACCACTCATTTTATCACTCAGAGGCCGACTCTGAGCCTACCAAGGAGCGCTGGACCAAGAAGGCAAAGGCTGCTAAGGAGCCCACCTCTTCTTCTGGTAAGAAAAAGGAGGCATCCAAGCAGGCCTCAAAGAATCCTTCCCCTCTCGCTCCCAATGGCTCTTCCCCTCCTTCTTCATCTGACCCCCAAGATGAGCCGGAGGATTACTCCAAGAAGTTTAAAGCTTCTGGTCATGTGGCTTGGGATCCAATGGCATCCACAACATTTGCAATGTGGACAGAGAGTTTAAAGTTCCTAAGCGCTTCCCCTGGTACTTTCTGATCATGTTCGTAAAGGGCGGCCCTGGTTACGTTGCCAACAATAATATCTTTAATTGCAACAACCAAAAGAGGCAGACCAAAAGCAAGCACTTTGTCTGCAAGGATAAGACTTGTGGGGCCCGGTTGAACACCAAGGGCTGGGAGCAAGTAACGTTGGAGAAGGGGGAGCACACTTGTGAGCCCCCCAATTATCTAATCACTCACATGCTTAAATGGTACCTTGTTAAGGTCATTCCCACCACTGCCAACCTCCGCGCTTTTGATCTGGCCATCAAGGCCCTCCAGCATCTCAAACCCAACAATCTCAAGTTGGTGCCAACTCAAGAGCAGTTGGTTAAGTTCATAAGCAATAAGTGTATTGCTGCCAATCTCCCTCCCCCCAAGGCTTTGGATGTCCTCTTGGAGCTTACACTCACCCACGAGCTCAAGCATCTTCTGAGTGGGGAGCGCTTCCTCCTCCATGACAACGGGCCTGCCACCAAAGACCGCATAATCTGCTACTCAACTCAGCAGAACCTGATGGAGTTGAAAAGGGCTTCAACCTGGCTAGTTGATGGTACCTTCACCACTTGCCCCCAGATGTTCAAGCAGCTCTGGATGATCCATGCCCAGATTGACATCTGGGTGATTCCACTCACGTTCTTTCTTCTTCCTGGGGCCACCGAGGCCATTTACACCAGTGCTTTTACCATCTTCCGCCAATCACATTCCCTCCTTACTCCTGACAACAACAATGCCAAGAAGATCCCCCTACACCTGCGCCAACCCTCCTGCCTCTGACAAAGACCAGGCCACCCTGGACTTGGAGGAAAAGGTAAGGCTGAGAGCTCTTGGGCCTGCTATGTGCATTATGGACTTCAAGCCTTCTCAGTTCAATGCATTTGAGCAGCTGTTCAGCGTGGAGGTGCAGGGGTGCCACTTCCTCTACCGCCAAGCAGTTTCTTGGAATGTGCAGGCCTATGCTGAGATAAGTAGGTTGAGCCGGAGGGATACTTCAGACATGTGCAAATTTGTGCTGACATAATTTAGTGCCTTGGCTTTTTTAAAGCCAGAGCACACTGTGCAGGGGTTTGAGGTGCTCTCAAAGGATCCCTACATAGTGAAGCACCCAGAGTTCAAGCCTTTCCTCAAGTACTTTGAGCCCCAGTGGATTGGGAAGGTTGTCATGCAGAGGCAAGGCAAGGCCTGTGCCAAGGCCAGCTGGAATGTGTACCGGGCGGCAGTGAATGGTGAGCTCAAGACCACCTCAGCGCTAGAGGCTTACCACAAACACCTCAAGGCCAACTTTGGGCTCCACCCAAAATTCAATAAGTTCTTTTCCCTCTTGCAGCACAAGCAGGAGAAAACCATCTCCAAGCTGTGTGATCTCTCCAACCGCGTCCCCCACCAAGCCAACAACCCGCTGTACCCTCTTCACTAAGGCCATCCAGTGTGCAGCCAAGCACAAATACAAGGCCTCTGAGCTTAAGCAGCAGCTTGAGCTTATTGCCACTGCCCTCCTGGAAGGGGCCAAGATGAAACGGGAAAGAATGACAAAGAATAAACTTGCTTGCTCGGTTATATGATTTTTACTTTTAACTTTTAACTTTTTAACTTTAATTTTTATGTATTAGCTTTGATCATTTAGTTTTTAGTTTTAATTTTAAGTTTTTTTAACTTAATTAGATAGCAGTAATTGTTCTATGTATACATGGTAAGTTTGAGAGAAATATTTAAAGTTGGAAGTAAGTGAAATATCTTAGTTTTTGTTAATTTCCAAATAAAACATATGATATTCACAGTTGTGCTTATATGAACTATATCAAAAAACATTAATATTTCTTGATATTTTGCATAACTTTATTTGTCGTGTTTGTGTTTATTTTTGTCTCATTGTAATTTTAATTTTTATGGTAATAAAAAATATTTTTATAATGAAGAGTGTAAATTACATAGTAAAATGAGAAATAATTGCTTATTTCTCCTTATTTCTATTAATTAAGGTAATGTTTTTATTGCATTTTTGAGCTCTCTGGGGTCACTATAGTATACCATATCTGTATAGCTTAATTTTTTATATTAAAAGTTTTCAGTACATCAAGATCCGTTAATTAAAAAAGTGTCGAGTACCAGGGAATCGATCAGGGCAAAAGCTGAATTCTCACTTTACTATAGTGTCCAAGTTCAAGGGAGTCAATTTCAAGGGAGTCAAACTTACCACAGTTGCCATCAATTGGACTACTCAGGTGACATAGTGAACAGTGGCGGCAAAACAAAGCATCACCTTTCCAATTTTCCAGAACAGGCACAACCTGGATCTGTCGCCCTTGAGACCCCAAGCCAAGACCTACGTCCCGCCAGTGCCTTGTCTGCAAACCTGAACCCTGCAAAAATCAAAGAAGCAAAGTCTCAGGGTATAAAAACACTGGCGGTACGGCAAAGACCCCCATTGTCATTTTCAATAATAAAGTTTTATGAACCTTTGGTTTGAACAAATCTTAACCTATATAGTCTTAGTGATCTTCCATCTTAATTCCAGTCCAGTAGACCGCCAGGCCACCGCCCTTCCCCAAGACCAATCTGCCAAATTGCCCTAGGCATTATACCGTCCCCCAGGAGCCCCCTTTGGACCTGTGCATTTTACTGAATACTCCCCCAACCCAGCCTATTCAGAGTACAACTTGGAGACCATCCTCATTTCTGACCCCTTGGCTAGGACTAGAGAAACCAAATACATAGGACAAGAAGGAAAGTGGTACAAAAGGCTGCCAAGATTGTTCAAAGACAAGTACATTTATCTGCCTGCCTACTTTTTTCCTATGACTCCTCCCTTAACCCCAGAACCAGACCGCCCGCTGGAACCTACCGCCGCAGCCAAGACCCCCTCTACCCAACTGTTTGGAGTACTATACATTACTTTGACCGGTTTGGTGGATTCTGTGGTCCCCAACTCTAGACCCTGGTCCATACTTGGGCAATCTGTATCTTACATTATCAAGTTAGCACCCATTCTATGGTGGGCCCTACCCGCCGGCTTGACCGCACCTCACCCCAAGCTGCCCAATGCCTCTACCTACGACTGGCTTCCTGACATTATGACAATCTTTTACAAACACGGTAACCTGGGCCCCAAGATGTTATTAACACTTGGGGCAACTTTTATGCTCTTTTTTGTGATAATCACTTATTACACCCATAAGGCACTTAACTTCCTGATACTCCCATGGATGAAGAACCAACCCGCCAAAGAATTGAAAGACCCTGAACCTGGTGCAGAGCCCCAGAACCCAGCCACATCACAAGTGAAAAATGTGATAGTAAACCAGACCACAACCAAGGTGGATATGCCCCAGATGAGCAAACTCACCTTAGAAGAAGCTTGCCAAGCCATGCCAGTCTCTGCCTCCACTTCCAAACCAACGCCCATGCCTACCCTAGTGACACTGAGAAAGTCTTGGGGGGTAGCTGCCATGCTATCAGGAGACGCACTGGATTGGTTTGGGAAAGCCACCGCTGAAGATGTCAAATTTTGCCTTGACTATTCAAAATTTGAAGCCAAACTCATGAGCACTGGCAATGACCAAGACACCAGATACTATGCGCTGAACTCTATGTTAGAGATCCAACAAGCAAACTGCCCTATCCAAGCCTATATCAATGAGTTCCTTAAACTTAAGACGCACACCCAACTTGAAGATGAATTATCTGCCATTATATTCAGAAAGGGAGTCAATTCAGCCATGAAAGACCTGTTGAAGCACCACCTGCCTACACTGAGCCTAGAAGAATTACTGCCCCTATGCAAAGGTCTGAGTCTAAACCAAGAAGGACAGAACGTGAACCCAGCCCAAGCCGGCAGGGCCATGACACCCAATCAACCTGGAATGTCCCCTGACAAGTTCCAACACCACTATCAAGATGGGTTATGTTTCTACTGCCATGAGGCCGGGTACCTAACCAGAGCATGCCCTAAGAAGAATACACTTCCTGTATCCTTGGCAAAAATAAACACCTCTGCGCAATCTTATAAATTCATCCAAGTGACCATAGACTGTATGGGAATCAAGCGCCAGATAGAGGCCTTTATTGACACAGGAGCCAATGAAAGCTTCATTGACACCAACCTGGCAAATGAACTAGGACTAACAGCTTCAGAGCGTAGCCTACAAGTAACCATGGGAAACAGCTCCCTGGACACTAGCTACAAGTGCAAACAGGAACTTCCCTTGACAATTGGACAGAACATGTATCCAACTCCCTTGATCCTCTTTCCAGGACTGCCTCATCCTCTAGTACTGGGGGACTCATGGTCCAACAGACATGGTCTGATTCTAAACTGTTGTGAGCAGACTGCCACCTTAGGACAACCCAAATCTTGCAACACCGTTCCGTTCCGTATGAGTCCTGGCAGAACCCCAACCAACAGACTCTTAACCATAAAGATGGAATCCAACGTTGGGACACTACCTACTCCCCTGCAGAAGTGGGACCACATATTTAGCAAAGAAGCGGCCAAAAAACTACCCAGCCACTCAATCTACGGCTACACTATAGACCTACCACCAGGTACCCAACCCCACCACGGGCCCATCTATAGTTGCAACCACCAAGAACAAGCGGCCTTGAAAGCTTACTTGGAGGATATGACAAAAAGGGTTTCATCCGAGTATCAAAGGCCCCCTGCTTGTCACTGATGCTGTTTGTAGGGAAGAAGGACAGCGTAATGCGCCCCTGCGTGAACTACCAGAAGCTGAACAATATTACTGTGAAGAACCGTTACCCCATCCCCAATGCCAACAACCTTTGCAACATACTAACTGGAGCCCAGGTGTACTTGAAAATTGACCTAAGAGATGTGTTCAACCAAATCTGAATCAAAGAGGGTGACAAATACAAAACAGCGTTCAAGACCAGGTATGGACTCTATGAATACCTGGTGATGCCACTTGGACTATGCAACGCCCCCAGCACCTTTCAGCGCATGATAAACACTGTATTGGGTGAATACCTCAACCAGTTCTGTGTGGCCTATCTTGACAACATCCTCATCTACAGCAAGACCTATGAGAAACACCTGTGCCACCTGGACCTTATACTAGAAAAACTCTCCCAAGCAAACTTACATGATAAACTTAAGAAGTGTGAATTCTTCCAGTCTGAAGTTGAATTCCTGGGATACGTAGTGAAGACTGGCGGTTTTTCCATGGCAAAGGACAAAGTAGAAGCAGTAACATCTTGGCTGGTGCCCAAATGCAGGAAAGATGTGAGAAGTTTTTTAGGCCTGGCAAATTATTGCAGGGATTTCATCCAAAGATTTTCTCTGATTACCTTGCCCCTGACCCGCCTTTGCTTTGACAAGGTTACCTTTTCTTGGACTGACAAGTGCACATCAGCATTTGAGGCCTTGAAACTTTTCTTCACCTCTGCCCCCTTCCTGGCCATGCCCAACCCATCCAAGCCATTTGTACTGGAAACCGACACGTCCGACTTTGCAGTGGGCAGGGTCCTTCTTCAGGAAGGAGGGGATAGTATGCTACATCCTGTATCATATTACTCCAAGAAGATGCTGCCTGCTGAAGGAAACTACCCAATCTACAACAAGGAGATGCTTGCAATAATGAAGACCCTGAAACATTGGCACTGGTATCTATGTGGTGCCAAATTTCCAGTAAAAGTCTTAACCAACCACAAGAACTTGGTTTACTTCTTTAAACCCAGACAGCTAAACCAGAGACAGGCCAGATGGGCCTTGGAGCTGGATGACTATACCTTGACCATCAACTACAAGCCTGGGAAGGTGAACGTGGTACCTGACGCCCTGAGTAGAAGAGCTGATCTGATGCCTTCCTCTACAGAAACCAAGGACCACAACACACATGTACTCCTTGACCCAGCCAGCCTAGGCATCCAACTGATGTACATGAAGATCATGGCCTGCAAACCTGACGTAATTGAAGCGCAGAAACAAGACAAATACTCAGCGGACCTTGTTGCTGACTTGACCTCAGACCCAGAGAGCTGTCACCACAAGAAAGGATTCTTGCTGAAAGGATCCACCCTGCTACTACACAACCAGATCTATGTACCAGAAGGTGAGACAAGGACCAAAGTAATCATTGACTACCACAACTCAGAGATGGCCGGCCACCCTAGCAGACTCAAGACACTCCAAGGAATCAAGAAGAATTACGCTTGGCCCCAACTGGACAAAGATGTGGCCGCCTACATTGAAGGCTGTGAGGCATGTGGAAGAACCAACACCCGTAGATCCAAACCTGAAGGCCTGCTAAGACCACTAGACATACCCGCAGGTCCCTGGCAGTCCGTGTCAATGGACTATATTGTAGAGCTGCCCCCCTCCAACGCGTGTAACGCCATCCTGGTCATGGTAGATAGATTTACTAAGATGACCTATTTTGTCCCTACCACCACCCACTGCACCGCTCCAGAGACAGCTAGACATTTCCATGACCACATCCTAACTCAACACGGCACTCCGGCGGAAATCATCACAGATAGAGGACCCCAATTCACCCCCAAATACTGGACTCAGGTGATGAAGGACTTGGGGGTAAAGCGCTGTGTATCAACCTCCTACCGCCCACAGACTGACAGCCAGACTGAACAAGTAAACCAAATACTTGAACAATACCTACAATGCTACACCAATGCCAACCAAGATAACTGGGCTGAGATGCTAACCATGGCACAGTATGCCTACAACAGCAAAGACCACGCCTCCACAGGGATGTCCCCCTTCAAGGCCAATTATGGGTTTGACCCATCTTGGGATCCCAGTATTGGTAGTAAGGAAATAAACCCATCAGGACAAACCTGGATTGAAAAGATACACAACACCCAACAAACCTGTCTTAGGAACCTGACCCAAGCTGTCCAGACTTATAAGGCTTTTGCCGACAAAAAGAGGATTCCTGGGAAAACGTTGAAGGTTGTTAGAGTGAGATGGTAGGCGGCATGATTCAAATATAAACAATGAGGATATAAAAGACAAATTGTAAGTTGTTTGAGCAACAGGATACCAATTTGGGAGGACGGCTTCAGCATTTTGGATCCAGCATTGGTGTAGCAGAAGGCGGATAGCAAAATTGTTGAGGTCAGAATGATTTGTAAGGGCAAATTAGAAGATGGATCCAATGAAGTTAACGTGTAGCAAGCGGGCCAAGGTGCCAACATGGAATTGATAGCAACCTTGATCATCACAGAGGCTAATTTCTCTAAGACGGGGGCAAACAGCCCCAGATGAGCTAACATTTTTGGATACTTTCTTTTATTTTTTTTCTCAGTGATAATAAGCTATCTAGAAACAAGTTTCTAGAGGGGGGATGGGAAAGTCTTAAGGGAGTTTAGGATGGGGCAGGAGGGAATTCCGCGGCTTCTGATTGGCTGGCAAGAATATTTTCAGCAGTTGGAGGTCCTGCATTGAAATTCAAGTCAATGATATCATAATTTGAAAAATCCTGGCAACCATTGGGTCAAGCACTGCCATCCCCAAATAGTGTATAACGTGTAATTTTCTTGTCATAATTATTTGGGGGAAAATATGGCAGGTCCAGATTTTTGAGGGCTATTTAGGTAACCCCAGCTTTGACCCATTTTTTTGTCTATGAAAGCATTTAAGTCAACAATTTCTTTTAGGGGTTTGGCTGCAGTTCTTTGATGATTTTGGGTTTTACAAGGGTGCACTATTCCTTCTATTTGATTTTCTACCGTAACAAAGGTAGGGGACGAAGTCTATCTGGACTCTTGAAATGTGCCTCTGACTGTTCCCTGTCAAAAGTTAGCCCACAGAAGAAGTGGCCCCTACAAGATCACCAAACTAGTAGGTGATGTAGCATTTGAGCTAGAATTACCCCCTTGTGGAAAATACATAACGTCTTCCACTGTGTGCTTCTATTCAAGAAAGAGGGAAACTCCCTCCCCCACCAGAAGCTCAAGACTGACCCCCCTCCCATCCAAGTAGGACAATCTGAAGAATACAAAGTTGAATATGTTCATGGAGACCGTACCCACTACAAGACCCTCCAGTACTACGTCAAGTGGAAGGGATATCCACCCAAGGAAAGCACCTGGGAACCATTAAGCAACCTACCCAATGCCCAACTAGCAATCCAACAATACCTTGAGAAGAAGGCCAGGAAGGAAGGGACCCATGGGAAGGAAGGGGATGATGTCATGAATGACTTTTCAATACTTGTATTGAAAACCCAAGAGTTGATCCCCAGTTCCCCAAAGACGGATCAATCCCTCCAGACCAGTCCAGGACCTGCCAAACCGTTAAATCACAGACTCAAACCGGTAAATTATTCTGCAATCCGCTGGCCTACTACAGAGGACCCTCCAAAGACTACTCAAGTCACACAAAGTTGACAGGAGACCTCCCACTTGTTAAATTGCAAACCCAAGTTAACAAGTTACTCTGAGACCCGCCAGCCTCCCAAAGACAATTCCCCAAATGTTCATCAGATTGATGCCAACCTTGAGCCACTAAAGACCCAAAACTATGCAGAGGTTTTAGCTTGCCTTAAGGAGGTTAAAACAAAACCTATTTTTAACCCTGCCAATGACCACCAGCAACTGCCAGTCTCCCACCCAGAAGGGGTAGTACAATTGGACTACTCAGGTGACATAGTGAACAGTGGCGGCAAAACAAAGCATTGCCTTTCTGATTTGCCAGAACAGGCACAACCTGGATCTGCTGCCCTTGAGACTCCAAGCCAAGACCCACATCCCGCCAGTGCCTTGTCTGCAAACCTGAACCCTGCAAAAATTGAAGAAGCAAAGTCCCAGGGTATAAAAACACTGGCGGTACAGCAAAGACCCCATTGTCATTTTCAATAATAAAGTTTTATGAACCTTTGGTTCAAACAAATCTTACCCTATCTAGTCTTAGTGATCTTCCATCTTAAATCTAGTCCAGTAGACCACCAGGCCGCCGCCCTCTCCTGAGACCAATCTGCCAAATTGCCCCAGGCATTATACCGTCCCCCAGGAGCCCCCTTTGGACCTGTGCATTTTACTGAATACTCCCCTAACCCAGCCTATTCAGAGTACAACTTGGAGACCATCCTCATTTATGACCCCTTGGCTAGGACTAGAGAAACCAAATACATAGGACAAGAAGGAAAGTGATACAAAAGGCTGCCAAGATTGTTCAAAGACAAGTACATTTATCTGCCTGCCTACTTTGTTCCTATGACTCCTCCCTTAACCCAACAACCAGACTGTCTGCTGGAACCTACCGCCGCAGCTGAGACCCCCTCTACCCAACTGTTTGGAGTACTATACATTACTTTGACTGGTTTGGTGGATTCTGTGGTCCCCAACTCCGGACCCTGGTCCATACTCAGGCAATCTGTATCTTACATTATCAAGTTAGCACCCATTCTATGGTGGGCCCTACCCACCGGCTTGACCGCACCTCATCCTAAGCTGCCCAATGCCTCTACCTACAACTGGCTTCCTGACATAAGGTGAGGTTTATTGAAGAATACTACAATTAATATATGATATGGGAAAAGCCACCGGGCCACAAGGGGGTGGTATGATGGCATGCTTCATGTTAAGATTGAAGCCAAGGAATAAACTGTGCTGGATCAGCAGGTCAAATTAGCAGTGCCCTAATTAGGAGAAAGTGCCCGCAATTTGATATTGCCATCAGATTGGTTCATGTTGTTAGATACGTCAAGGGGTGACTCATTGAGCTCCCCCTGTGTATTGTAAGATACATTGGCAGGCAAGTCTGGAAACTCGGTTACAACACTCTAAATGGTGGACAGCTTGATCTGGCACTTGACTCATTACAAGGATCAAGCCACCCTCTTGTCTAATCCAACTGATCATCACAATCTTTCTTCTCTTATAATGATTCACCACAGCTATATGATTCTGATATTTCAATAAAGATAATTATCTAGTTTCCAACCATTTTCCCTATATAACTCTACTAGTAAAGCACAGTTATGACAACCCCTCATAATTCACTTGCTCCTTTCTTTAACTTTATTGTTTTGGCTTTCCCTTTGTATTTAGTTGTTGATATATGTATGGTATAAAGTACATAAGTAGTTTAGATGAAAGGGGCTTCTTTCAAATGGCTTGGCTTTGGGGCTTTATGTATCCCTGTTGCTACTAATTGGCCCAGCTTTTGGTGCAAATTTAGAGCTCTTAGCCCGTTTTGAGTCCAGCTATGGGGTTTTTTAAAAAAAATTATGCTTTTTGAGCTTCAGGCATAAATAATTTTTGGGATGATGTTTTCTTGATCACAATGCTGTTAAAGTAGAAATACAAATGAAAGGGATAACACACCCGCATAGAACTCAAAACCAGCAACAGAAAGCTGCTAAACCCTTAATTATGCTAGACAATTTAAACATCACTCTTGAAAAAAATGGGTGAGAGAAGGAGATGCCCAAATCTTCCTCAAAAATCTGTACTTACCCTGCTTTATGCAAATTAATTATGATATGAAAATTGTGTGTTGGTGACTATTTGGAGATGGTAGCACTTGACCTGCTGGCCGCCAATTTTTTTTCAAATTACGACAGCATCAAGTCAAATTCAAAAGTAGGACCTTAAACTGCTGAAAATATTCTTGCTAGCCAATCAGATGTTGATGAAGCTTCCCCAGCCTCATCTTAAACTTCCTTAAAGCTTTCTCTATCCCTATCTAAAAACTTGTTTCTAGATAGTTTACTTACCATCAAATAAAAGAAAGTTTTTTCCAAAAATTCTTGAACATTTGGGCCTCCTGGCCTCAGTGTTTGATAATTTTACCACTACTGTTGTCAGGAATGCTCCTTTGGAAAATCCTGACAACAATTCATTACTTGGTACAGTAGAAGAAAAACTTCCTCCTTTGGGGTTAATTGGGTTACCTAAAATAATCAGGCTAGTGGGTAGTAACTGCTCACTTTTACCTGAATTTGACGGTTCCAAAAGGCTTCTGGAACCAGTAGAAACAGCAACGGGATTTGAACCTGGGTCTTGGTCTCTTCTAGGCGCTCTTTTACCTAAGAGATTGATTAATAATATCAAAGAGAGTGATTTGTTACCTTTTGAACTTAATTCTAGCCAATCAGAAGTTACGCTGATCCTTTCATTGGATTCTTTTAATGGTTTTGATGACACTGACAACCATTTCAACCTTCCTCTTGCTCTGACTTCTGTTTCCGTTATCAGTCCTTGTGCTCCTTTCCCAGTTAACACTGGGGAATAATTGGGGTTCTCCTGTGCTTTTCTGCCTGAAAGGAAAATTTATTAAGCATTTAATGTTTTAATGTGTTTGAGGTCAGTTTAATTTGATCAAAAATGCAAATAATTCTAGCTTAATCTTCAACTGCTTAAGATCTCCAGTTTTCTCCGAATTTCTCCAAATTCATCTCCAAGTGATTGATCTCCTTTACTTTTATCTCCAGACTAACATTTAGCATTCATGCTATATAATGATGTTAAATTATTATCTTTTACTTGTTCAATCAATAAAGTCAATTTCCTTACCTATTTGATTTATTCTTTTGCCTGCTCTCCAGTCCTGAAATCAAACACCATAATGCTACCCAAGTCATCCCAATGGGGACCATTTGGGTATAAATGATTGTTTTGGTTGCTCCTGTCCAGTCCCTTACAGCAAGCATATCTTTTGGAACCAGAGCAGATTCTGGTTCACCTCCTCCCAATTACCTGGACAAATTGTGGCGCCGAGTGGTACCAGGTGTATGGTACACCGCCACTCCATTGTCACAGAATCCCCCCATCACAGAGGAACCACAGGTCATGGGGGCCAGTCCCCTCACTCCTTCCTTATTTCATCCCTGGCTTCTGTTTTCCTTCTAAGTTATCTTGGAGCTTACTTCATGTTGGGAAGGTTCAATCCCCTATTAGGTCAATACTGTCTTATTGGAGAATTATTACATATGGGGATGGTCTCCATTCCAATTGGTTCTTTAATCACAGGGTTGAATCCATCCGCAACCATACCCCTTTTGGGTGGTATGGTTCCAAGCGGATGGATTCCTGACAACTGTAGTCCAGTTAAAAGCAGACTCCTTGGCTGCCCCTTGGCCTGCCTTCTATATGATGGCCTTTCCAATATCTTCTTCTAATTTTTCCTAGAAAATCATTTGCTCAATGCCAATTTTCACCTCCATCTTTTGCTACACAACTCATGGTTCCAGGATATTAAAACTGTCCTCCCAATTTGGTCTCCTTAAACCCAAACAACTCTCAATTTGTTTGTTATATCCTCATCAAATTTCTTTGAATGATGCAGCCTGTCAAGAATGAAAATTTAATACTAGTATTGAAAACCCTAGGATTGAACCCTGGTCCTGAGGAAATGCCTTTCATCAACCAGGATAGATGGGGATCTGCCAACCCACCGGGTCACAGACTCAAGTTAAATAATTACTCTGCGGCCTGCTGGCTTAGTAAAGGAGATTCCCTTAATGGAGACCAGATTGCTGCCGGTTACGTGCCACCAAGAACCCAGACTTATGCAGATGTTTTTTCTTACCAAAAGGAGGTTAAAAGAGATCTGAATTTAAACCTGTCAATAAGCACCAGCCACCATCAGCTCCCAGCGCAAAATCAGCAATACAATTGACCAACTCAGGCAATGTAGAGAACAGAAGCGGCAAAATTGTCAGGATTCTCCTTTATTTTATTTTATGCTGCTACTATTTTCAGAAACACCAACATTGGTTATCTTCACTTTTTGGCTCTCAACAAACAAAAATCACTTTCACAAACATCCCTTTTCATTTCCTTATCTTTACAATTTGAATTAACCTAAATTAATGATTAATTTTCATTTTCAAAGTTACCTTTATGCAACAGACAATTCTAAAACCTGGTACATATACACCAAGGTTAGTCTAAACTAAGTCCAAATCAATTAACTCTCGCCTTTCACCTTGCTTACACCAGCAGTTTGGACCAATTTTTCCCGCTCTTCTTCCGCTTTGTTCTTCTTTAGGTTTGCCAACAATCAACTGCTGTATCCGTGTCTTGCTCCTTTACCTTGTGCATTAACTTTTTAAAGTTAAAATGTCTAGAAAAACATGTGCTTGTATTTTGTCTTCCCAGTAAGCTCACCAAACTACTTTTGGTTAGTTTATCTTCCCCTTTATCATTGCCTCAAAACCCAGACTTGAATAAAAATCCTGAGTTTAACTCAGTCTCAACCTAAGTTGAGATTGTTTGACTTGCACCCCAACAGGTACTTGTTAGGTTTTGTGGCTTATGTTTTTTCTTTCAATTTTTTATCTTTTATCTTACATCTTTTATTTTCCTTTGAAATCCTAGGTTTGTGATTCTTTTTTATTACATTTTTCATCAGTTAGGCAATTTTTATAGTGGAACACACATTTTAATTATTGATGGTTTTAGTCCTCCAGTATATTGTGATTATTATCCAGACTTAGAGGTAGATTTTTCAACCCAGTCTTCTGTAATTAAGACTGGACTATATTTTATTTTTTAGGCCTTATCAATTGCCATAGTCCATATTTTACTCCCTATAAACTTCTAGGAGCTTTAGTTTTGTTGTTATTGCAAACCTTACCTACCTTTTTTCACTTAACAAACACAAATATTCTTGGGTTAAAGGCTTTAGTCTACAATAATTTACCCCAAACCTTCAGACCTTATAGAAATGAAGCATCATCACTTCTGTTTCCCAGAGCTAGCCAAACCAGAACTTGTTGCCCTTGAAGCCCTGCCTTAATGTCCATGCCCCACCAGCAAATTGTCACGGACCTGAAATCACAAAAATTGAAGAAGCAAAAACTGATGGTATAAAAACCCTGGCATTATGAGAATAGCAGTATTGTTATTGTGATAATAAAGGTTCATGAACCTTTGGTTCTAGCCAATTCTATCCTATTTAGTTTTAGCAATTTTTCATTCCTACTCTAGTCCTGTAGACATCAAGGCACCCACCCTTCCTAGTGATCATGTTGCAGCCTCACTGCCTGCGCTATACCGCCTCCTGGAACACGCTTCAGACCTGTGCATTTCACTGAGTATCCTTGTTGCAGATCCTGAATATATTAGACATTAAATTGTCCACTTAGGGATCAAACAATGTAACAATTGCACAATTGCTTTATCTCAACATGGTTTTAATAAGGTTAACTACGTTAAAAACACCCTAAAACAGGTGTTCAAAGCGCCTTTCAAATGCGCTTCAGGAGCAAGCTTTACTTTCAAAGTTATAAATAGAACAACATAGATATTGCCACTTGCCATCATAAGGAAAGCTGTGTGAAACCGGTTGTTCCATTGTGTGGGACTTTCTACTGTGCCTTTCCACTCTCCTTCTTTAGGAAGGTCCTTCTGCCTGTGCCTCCTTTCCCCTGGTGAAAATTCTCCCGCCTCCTACTATATAACTACAGCACTACCATAATAAATACCAGTTTTGTCATTATATCCTTATATTTTTCTGTCCTATCTAAAGGCTGCCACTATAACATCTACAGGTATAGTAATAAGAGTTAGAATCCTGACATACTGTTTGTAGAAAATATCACCCTTTACTGCTACAAATACAACAATCCTCCAAACACTGCCTACTCTGAGTTTAACCTGGAGAGCATACTTATTGCCAGCCCCCTGGCAAGAACTAGATTCACCAAACTATTGGTCATGGAGGAAAGTGGTACTAAGGCCGCAAAGGTTGTTCTGTGACAAGTACAACTATCTGCCTGCTTACCTTGTACCAATGTCACCACCCTGGACTCCATGGCTCAACTCCCCATTAGAACCAACTATAGCCGCTGACACTACATCCATCCAGCTGTTTGGAGTGCTTTACATTGCTCTCACGGGCTTGGTGAGCTTGATGGTGCCAAACTTGGGCCCCTGGCCCTTGCTTGGGTGATCCCTATCTTATGTTATCAAGCCAGCACCTATATTGTGGTAGGCACTCCCTACTGGCCCAGCAGGTTTTCACCTGCGTCATTTAATACCTCTACTTATGCCTGGCTCCCTGGCATAGCCTGTCACTTTACTTGAGCAGGTGCTGTACCTGCTATGGCTTTTGGACAGCAAAGATTGAGATGATGTAGATCAGGATGGTGTTTCAAGAGGGTGTTCCTGAGATGGTGGGTTGTACCCAGGTATATGTGATGTGGTTTAAGGAGCAGCCTAAACAGTCCCTTGCTTTTTTATGCTGATGCATATTGATGCTTGGGTTAGGAGGCTAGAAGCTTTGGCACACGGCTAGCACACCTGTGATATTATCCTTCTTGATCTATTCTCTGGTTGGTTGCTGCTCTGGGAACCAACCAGAACCTGACCCGCAGGACCAAAGTGTTGCAGCTGCTGGGGTGTGGATAGGGTGAGGTGGGTCAGAAATGATGGCTGCTGTCAGGATACCAGAAGTACTGTGATGTTTCTTCAGGTGAGGGAGGAGCAGACACAGGTACTGGTATGGCCCACTAGATGATGGGACCTAACTTTGCCAGGTAAAAGAGGGCCTTCCCAGCCACAGCCCAGGGTTTTGCCTCTGGCAGGGCAGAATCAATCAACCCTGTAAGTGCCAGGTACAGCACTCCCAGAAATTGACTACTATGGCCAGCGGCATCAGAAGTGAGTGGGGTTGAGATGGTCAGTTTGGGCCTCAGGGGTGGTTTCATTAGGACCAAGTAGGCGGCAGGATTATTGTATTTTCCGTAGAAGATCAAAGGATATATAATGATTTCTCTGCTGTCACAAATTATTTGATATGGATCCTTGAGAGTGTCTGGGTAAGCATACCACTTCAAGTCTTCTAAGGTACAGGGTTTGTGGTCAGGGTTATGAGGATACTCTGTGAAGTGCACAGGGCCAAATGGAGCATCAGGAGGGTGATGGTAGACAAATGCTTCTGTTTTGTCAACTGGCGCTTGGCTTCTAATCTCTGAGGATGATTAAGGGTGCTTAGATGATTGCAGATGGAAGAGTATCAAAAATATTTAAGGAATCAGATTGGTGAACCAAAGGTTCATAACAACTTTATTGGTAAGAATGACAATACAGAATCTTTCTGGTGCTTCTGGCTTATATACTCATTGGCATTCAGGTGCCTGTGGGCATTCTTCTGGTGCTATCTGGGTGGCAAGGCTTGGCATCTCAGGTTCTTCTGTTTGGTTGTCTGATTCATGGTCATTTTTGGGGTTTTCAGAAGCAGTTGTTTGGCTTTTTGGTGGTCCATCTTGGCTTGACTGGCCATTGGTTCTAGCAGGTTTGGCTTCTGGGGTTATGGGGGTTTTCCCAATTTGATCACCTTTTTGGGACTGGTTTGACAGGCTTTCCTGAGGCCCAGGAACTTGATTAAAAAAGGGGTCCCCAATTGGGGACCCCAAATTACTAAATAGAGGGTGGGCTTGAACTGGGTTTACTTGGCAGCTAAAAATAGCCTGCCCAGGCTCAGCCAAACCCACCAAGACTTGAGAGTAGCTTTTGGGGCCCAGAATGGGCCTCACAGCTACCACCAGGGCGGGAATAGTTCCTGCACCTAGATTCACTTTGAAAAGCAAAAATCCAGGTGCGGGTGAATCTCCCCCGCCTGCTAGCCCCGCCTGGTGGCTAGGAGCAGGTTTGATTCCTGCCCGGGGCATCAAAATAGTTACTTTTGTAACAAAGTGATTCCCAACTAATCATTAAGTTGGTGGCACTCTTATCAGTTACACATCTATTATAGGGATTAATCCTTTTGAGTCCTAAGCAGAACACTACTTGGACAAGCCTTGTGACTGCCATGACGTACATGGACAGTATGTGGCTTCTCATGATACTATATAATACTCTAAACTCATATCAAATAAAGTATTGTTCTCTTCTTAATTTTCTCCTTTATCTCATTTATTATACTTCAAAGAAGTATATACTCAACACAGCAAATGCCATAATCAGCACATTTTTAATCCGCCACATCCCTAGGTGTGGATGCTTTAGGTTCGAAAGCAGTCATGGGCTCGTTATCTACAGGTTTGATAGACGATGTTTATTTAAATTAGCTCTTTACGAGATGTAAACTATTCCTGTCGCTAGCGAGGGAAAAAAACCTCGTCATGGCGACAAAGTTTTCCAGCCTGGGTGGGTGTAGCCACCGAAAGTTCGGGGTCTTGATGTAGCCAGGTCAGATCCGGGCTAGCCTCTCTTCGCAGATCGTTATAGCTTCCGGTAAGTGCCCATCTCTGGTACCGACTTTCATGGCGATCGTCGCGAGTTGAATAGTGTTTTTTGGTGTTTGGTATAAGTTTATCGCGACATATATCTTTAAATTTCTTCCAGGGGGTTTAGAATGCTTTCGGGGTTAAAACTTGGGTTTCGGATCAGATCTTTCTCCAGAGTGCCTATTAATCTTTTCAAAAGCAGCTTCTCATCCTCGACCTCTATTTTTGATATGGTACAGCCACTTACCCCAGAACAACGAAACACCGTCCTACAAGCTCTCCTGGGTGAAGGGTGGGCCTTGACCGCTGGTCGCGACGCGATCAAGAAGACATTCAACTTCAAAGATTTCAACGAGGCCTTCGGGTTCATGGCCCGGGTCGCATGCAAGGCTGAGACGATCGAGCACCACCCGGAGTGGTTCAACGTAAATGATCGGGTTTCAACCAGGGTTGGCTGCTAACTCTGCTCACTTAGGTTTATAATAAGGTCGATGTGGTACTGTCGACCCACGATGTCAAAGGGCTATCTTCTAAAGATATCGAGATGGCCGAATTCATGGACAGCGTCAAGGTTTAGGAACCCCTGGCTAAGGTCCTTCTCTCGCTGAGAGAGGTGCCTTCGCTTCAAAAACTTTTCGCTCATGTTCTATTTAACACTCGTTGCAGGCTTTCGCTTTTAATTTATTTCATGTTTGGGTATATTGTCAGAGCTGTATATATGCGGTTCTTTTTATTGAGCTCGGAGTTACTTAATGTGCAAGATCCCGATCAAAGTAATCGGCTGCATAGGTTTAAATATCCTGAAAAAATTGGATTATTTTTTGTTTTTATATAATGCTGCCAAAAGCTTATCTTTTTAAGCAAAAAACTCGTTAACCTTTATTCTAAGCGTGGCTTCAACGAAGGAAACTAGAAGAATGGCTTCCTGGGTAACGGTAATTCCCCATCTCGTTCATAGCCAGTTTTCTTAATTGGGGCATCTTCAGGAAAATCTCTGAGATTAGATTAAATAGTATCAGAGCTGGTTTTTACAGGATGCAACTCAAATGCACATCATAATTCACATGATTTGATTTAGAATGTTATGAAAGTACTTTAAAATTTTCTTCTTTGAAACATCTAAATAAATCAGCCAGAAAAGCAAACGACCATTGAAACTAGCATTTCTGAAGATTTGTAACTAAAAGATCCGATTATAATAATGTAGCTCCCCTGTTAAATCGGAAGAACACCTAATGTTTTTACTCCTCGGACAGTGTAGCCCCCTTCATGTTTTGATTATGTTCCCCGAGCCTGCTTGCGTGGCGCTGGAGGGGTTCCATTTTAAAGTTTCCTCGGCCGAGAATAAGGTTTGTTCTTGCTGGTGATTGATTGCAATTAAGGCTAGTGAGTCTACAACCTCAGTCCCGCCAGGCAATATATGCTCAAGTAATATATAAATTTCATCTTCCAACCGTTTCAATCTACGGCATGCAACGTATGTTGTCAGATTAGCCGACGACTAATTGTTTTAAAGGCTATCGTGCCAGCTTCTAAATATATGGGTTTTTTTAAGTGGCGTTGTATATGAAATCCCGATACTTTCACTATATTGTTGATATGCAGGGGGCTTAAACGAGGCAATACCACTAAGGTGTGGATACCCATGTGAATAAAGCAAATGCCCTCTTGACAAATTCAAGAAGCTCTATCAGCTGCTAAAAAGTTTTTTTGAGCCAGATTCAGGAATCTCGACAGAATTTTGGACCGGCATGGTTATACCCCATCCAGTGTGCTTTTGTTATCGAGCCTTTATTACCCGAAAGTTAATTAAACTGTCTTCAACTCTTTCTTCAGCCAATGTTGAGCAACTTGTGTTATTGCTGGTATGTTCAAAGCTACAGATAGATGTTAGCCTTGCCAATTTACTCTACCTTATCCTATGCAAGAGCACTACAGACTACAATAGAATAGAACTTAGAAGATAATCACGGGTATTGATACTGAAGTACAATCTAGCCAGCGGCTGCAATCTATCCAGGTGTAACTATGAACTTGTCTCTTGTCCTTCCAGGCGTCTGTATCAGCATATACTGTAACAACCCTTGTTCTTATCCTTTCAGACAGTTCTCAGTGGCTACCTTCGCAATAGGTCTATCTTTGCTGGCTACGCCCATCCTGATTGGCTGTCCTTGGCACATGATATGCTACTGGCCTTAGCAGGTGTCCATGGCACTTCAGCTACAGCCTACGCTCTTCTTGAGCTAGCCTACTGTCATTTATCAATTGGCTGTATCTTACACGCCTATTATTGCGCTGGGAAACTACGCCGTATTTAGTTGATGCTTAGAAATTGTCCCTGTTCAGCCCTCCTACATTGGAAAGTAGAATTCTGGTATTCCATTTGTAGTGCTTAATCAGTGATCATTTTCTGGTTGGCAAACCTTCTGCTTATTGATGCAACAAGTAGAATTAGGGATTATACGCTGTATAATAGCAGACTCAATCCATTAGTGACTCAGAGGATTATCCGCCGTGTAATGCTGACCCAAACCAATAAGGAACTTGATTATACGCTGTGTAATGCTGATCCGAACTCGGTATTTCTTAGCCATTTGTATATCACTTGTTTGATATGAACATATACGCCCATCAGGCTGTGTGAGGCTGAGTTGATACAACATCCATTAGGGTAGAATAGGTGATATACAATTGATGATTTAGTAATTACACGCTGTGTAATCAGTGATATTCACTATATTGGCTAACGTCTATATGGCGTATAATAGTTACATCAATTATAATAAAGCAAGCAATATACAGCGTATAATCACTACACATTGGGATGATCAGTGATAATACGGCGTATAATTGTTACATCTATCATAATAAACTAACAATGTCAGGGACCCACTTTGCAGGGAGTAAACTTCCCAGCTAATGGGCCAAGGCCCCTACATTCAAGCCTGCTATGACCAAGCTGATAGGAACCGTGACCATTGCAAGGTGACCAAGTTGTCCTAGGTAAGCAAATCTTCCAAACATAGAACTGAATCGCCCAAGTAGATAGTAACCCATCAAGTACGTCAAGAGGTAAAATGAGGCGTAAGGTCTAACCAGAGTAGGTTCAGTGAGTGGGGAAGCAAACAAGCGACCGTAATGAAATTTACGTCCTCAATGCCCAGAAGGATATTTGAACCATCCATTGGCAAGGGATCCCTTCTGGTGGGTGTCATCTGGGGAGGAATTATACCAGTCAGTGGTTGGAGTTAGGTTTTCCAAGCCGTACACCTTGGTCAAGAAGTTAGCTAGAAACCAAGATAGGAAAAAAATTCCCCTCATGGCTTCAAAAAAGGAGTGTTATCAAAAAATGAAGGAGTAGCTAGAAGAGTAATAATCTTTGTTGTTGAAACAATTAGAAAGAATAAAAAGTGGGCACTTAAATAGCCTTAAAATCAAGGCTGAGGTATTTGAGTGGAGTTTGAGAGAAATAAGAGGGATTTTCATGAGGTTATCATGTAAAGCTTACCAATTTCAGGTATTGGATACAATGGTTCTTAATAATAAACATTCCAAGTTGATTGCATAGAAAGAGCCACAAAGATCTTGTAATATACAAACTAATTAAGCGGAGTAAACTGGGAAGATCCAATATGCTGAAGTACGGTGTTATGCCTAAAGGCAGAGAAAGTGGGTTTAGGGTAGTTTGAGAAGCTAAGATCAGCCAATCAAACACTGAGCAGTAAGTGACATAAATCCGCTTAGTATTAACCTTTTCAATCTTGAAAGGCTTTTTGAAAGCAAAAAACAATTGAATTAAATGATCATAAATAGGTAAATCAATGTTTGATGATGATCCAATACTAATGATGCATTCTTTAGAAGAGTCCAGGGTTCAAATCTGGTCTTCAAAGCTTCTGAGACCAACAACATCATTGTGAAGTGTGTTTTGTGAAGTTTTTGACTTTAAATCCTTTGAGCATTTGTTCTGGTGCTGGTTGGTAAGCTTGTTGTTACCATGTGTGTAAATAAGATTCAAGTAGTCAGTGAAAGAATCCCTGACAAATAATTACATGGCGTATAATAACTACACTTGATTAAGTGACAACCAAATGATAATACAGCATATATTTGTTACATCTATTCTAATTAACTAACAATTACATGGCGTATAACTGCCATATTTATTAATATAATGATGACCAAGTAATACAGCGTGTAACTGAATAATCTGCGTGCAATGATTAGCCTGATCATTTGTGGTCAATCAGCCTAATCTCACATTTTCCCCCTCTTGATCATAAATAGGGAGGGTAAGAAGAGAGTTAGGCATTATGGCCTTCTCAACAACATCCTCTTGCCTCAGTTCAAAGGAGGAGTACCAAGAGTTCCTGGCGTCTATGACAGAGGAGTGTTGCCAAGAGTTTAGCCGCCAGAGTAAGGAGGCACACCATCTACAGTTCTATAGTTGGTGTTTGCTGCGGGCTCACAATAATGACACTCACTTGGAGTTGTCCTTGGCCATCACTGTGGTGACCAATCCTTTCCAGCGCCCAGTTAGCCCAATCCTGAAGTAAGAAGCTGAGCAGGAGGATTGTCCTCCTTTGGTGGTTGAAGGAGCCAATTGGGCTACCTCTGTGGACCTGGAGGTCTGGTGGGCTAGGGTCGTTGTTTTCCGCACACCTGCTGTGATTTATACTCCCGATCTGGCTTTTTTGGGGTCTGTGGTCCTCACATACAACCCAGACCATGCAGACTTTGAGGTTAGTAGCCTTTTTCAGGGCTATGAACTTCTAAGTGAGTTCCTTTTTGTCCTTCTGTCTCGCGGCCAGGGGATAGACATCCACTCCCGTCTTTGCCACTCTGAGCAATACCACTCTTCTGTTGTTTGTTCCGTGGCCCTTTGCAAGCTGGCCTGGCCTCTTGGGGGGGTCTTAGCGGAGCCGCCTTGCTTCAATGTGGCATTGTATGCTGAGTACGCGCGGGTGATTGACTTCAACTGTGCAGTAGTGCAGGTCTGGTCCCGTGCTTGGGGGCCCAGTCCCAACTCTACCTGTCAGTGGGGTCTTCAACGTACTGATAATCAGCACAATTGACTGGTGGCAGCCATCAACCTAACCTTGGAGAAGCTGGCAACTGGGGATCCTGCCCAGTATCTCCCTTATATGGCTTTGGTGGGAAATCTTTTACTAGTGCAAAGCCTTTGCTTCCTCGGGGTTCTTTGGCCCAGATATAGGCTATCTTGGAGTTCTACCAATGTGAAGTGCTGCGCCGCCAATGGGGTCTTCTGGCTGATTACCCCTCTGAGGGGTTTATAGTGAAGTGCCTGGTGTTGGGAGTGTGCTTCCCAATCAAGTTTGGGCTGGGTTGCCTTGCAGAGGGGGAGCTGGCCTTGAGTGAGCCCATTATGCACTGGGAACGGCTGTTCCCTGAAGCACGCCATATGTTGCTCTGAAACGTTGTTGTTCTTTACCAGGTGGTGGCCACTCACGCTTTTGGTGACTATATGAAGGCTACCACACACCATGTCCCTGAGAAGCCTTAGGAGGGCACTCAGTAATAAAGTTTTCTAGGACTATGTCCTTCTTCAATATAATGCACTTTCTTTATTTTTATTATTTATATATCTTTTTATGTTTTATACCTCTTAATATTTTTTCTTGTATGGATTACATGATGTGTTTATATTACTTATTGTTATTTTTCTTTCATGATAAGTTCAGATAGTGTTTAATTAGGCCCTTCCTTTGGGGTGTGGAATGGGCAAAGGAACTTTGCATGTACGCGGTTGAATATGTGTTCACTATCCTTATCTTTGATGGTGTAGGCGTCAGGTGAGGTCTTCTCTATGATCTCAAAAGAACCTACCCATAGTTTTTTCTAGTTTGTGAGATCTGCCCGCTTCTCTGGTGTCGCAGTATGCAACCCCCTCTCCTACCTCAAAAGAGGGCAATGGAGCCCTATTGATGGAGTCTCTTTCAAATCTGGCTTGGGTCTTGATAGCCATGTTGCTAAAAGCAGATGCCTGCAATTTGATGAGGGTGTCAGCCAGTTGTCCTAGGTACTGATTGTAGGAAAGCTGCCCAGGATTGCCAGTGGCCGAGTATAGGACAGGCGGAATGGCAGGGTGTTGACCATACATCAGTTGAAAAGGGGACGCACCAGTGGTGGAATGCAACAAAATGTTGTACGCAAACACTGCTGCTCCTAAGTATGTTTCCCAAGAGGATGTACGCAATGAAGCTAATTTCCGGAGGATCTGGGTTAGGGTATCATTGACACATTTCATCATCCCATTGGTTTCAGGGTGATATGGAGTGGAGAATACTCTGCGGACTCCCATGAGGTCATTTACTCTCAATATCACTGATGCTGTAATGTTGGTCCCGTTATCTGAGAGTAGGAACTGGGGGCAGCCATGGCAAAATATAATGGTATCCAAGACAAATTTTGCAGTGAAAAGGGCATCTACTTTCCTTAGAGGCCGGGCTTTCACCCACTTAGTTAGGTAATCTATAGCCACTATCACATAACAAAAGCCAGGGCTGCTACGTGAAAGTGGTCCCACCACGCCCATTGACACAGTATGCCAGGCAAAATGGGGTTGTACCATTTGGTAAGTTGTGCTTTTTTGTAGTGGCTTATTCCCTTGGCATTCAAAACAGCAGTTGATTGTCTCCTGAATGTCAAAATTCATTGCCTCCCAGAAGTAGGTGCAAGACAGGATCTCCTTGGTCTTCTGAAAGGCACCATGGCCTGTTGCCTTATGAGCGGCCGTAACAATGCTAGTCCTTTTGGAGGGAGAAGGGAATATGCGTTCCTTACCATCCACTAGCTTGTGCAACACACCATTGTGTAGTACTGTATCCTTCCAAAGGTCCTGTAGGATGTGCTGTACTTTCTCAGGCTTGTTGCTAAACTTCCCAGTCATCATTTTCTGGTACAGCTGATCCGGTAATAGGCTCACTAGGGCCACAGTGGGTAATTGGGAAAGGCAGTCTGCGTTCTGGTGTTTGCTGCCTGGGCAATAAAGAATCTTGTAGTCCAAGGCCTGTAGTTTCAACGCCCATTGAGCAAGTTGGCCTTCTGGTTCCTTGAGGCTCTGGAGCCAAGCTAGGGACGTGTGGTCTGTGACCACTGTGAACCGTACGCCGTGGATGTAGACCTGAAATTGTTTACATGCATAGATGACTGCCAGGTATTCACGCTCTGTCACCATATAGTTGTGTTTGTGGACGTTTAGTGTCCTACTGGCATAGGCTACAGGGTGTTTGAGTCTCTTGTTGTCAAGTTGGGATAGTACAGCCCCAACTGCGGTAAGCAAGGCGTTGGTATGGATCACAAATGGTCTGTCAAAGTCTGGGTACATCAGAACAGGGTTGCTTGACAAGGCCAAGCGTAGCTTGTTGAAGGCTACTTGGCATTCTTTACTCAATACAAAGTCAACTCCCAATTTCAGCAAGTGGAAGAGAGGTTCTCTAATGGCTGCAAAGCAGGGGATGGAACGTCAATAATAACCAACCATTCCCAAGAATACCTGTATGTCACGCTTTGACCCAGGGCGCTTCATCTTAGATATGGCTTTGGTTTTTGCAGGCTGGGGCCGTAGACTGTGACTGTCTATAACAAAGCCCAGGTATTCCAGCTGATCTTTGAAGAACTGGCATTTGCACAGCTTTATCTTAAGATTAGCAGCAGCTAGCCTCTTGAAGACCTCTTCCAAGAGAGCTAGATGTTCTGTGAAAGTTCTAGAGAAGACATTGATGTTGTCCAAGTACACTAGGACACAGGAGAGTTTAAGGTCACTGAGGATGGTGTCCATTGCTTGCTGGAAGGTTGCAGGGGCATTGCACAGCCCTTGCAGCATCCTTGTTGGCTGAAATAATCCTTGTGAGATTATGATGGCACATTTTTCTTGTTCTTTGGGAGGTAGTTCAATCTGCTAATAGCCCAATATGAGGTCCATGGCAGAGAAGTACTTGGCACCCCTGAGGCGGTCCAATGTGTTGTCTATGCAAGGTAAGAGATATGAGTCCTTTTTGGTGACCTTGTTGAGGCGTCAATAATTGATGACAACTTGGTTGGAGCCATCTTTCTTCTTGAAAATCAGAATAGAAGATGCCCAAGAACTTTTGGACGGGATCAGCATGCCCTGTTTCAGCAGTTTGCTGACCTCTTCCAAGACAACTTCTTTGTTTGCTTTGGATTGTCATATAGGGCACATGCAGATTAAAGGAGTGGTTCCTGTATTGATGTGATGGGTTACTCCTTCAGCACAACCCAGATTGTGATTGCTTTCTGCAAAGATCAAGCAGTACTTCTCAAACAGCAAAGATGCCTGAGCTTGCTCCTTAGGGCCAAGGGAGGAAAGGTCAGCTAGGGGGTAGTAAGGTGGACTGCTGGTCCAGGTTTGTCCGGTATACCCATTTCCTCAAATGTACCAAATCCCTTAACTTCAGATAGTACCTCCGCGGGGTAGAAGTGTAAGAAGCCTACTACTTGGTATTTCTTGATAGAAAGCGTCTTCTTTGTGAGGTTGGCCAAAAGAACATGTATCTCCTGTTGGCCAGGGGTAACAATGCCTGGCGCAATGCACAGTTCAAAGCGAGAATGGCCCCAGGGTTCATCAGCTTCTCCATATAGTCCTTCAGGGACAACCACAGACAACCCAGTCTCTGCAATCTTCTGGTGTCCAGGCTCCAGGGAAAAAGTGGACCTGGTTCTCAGCAGAACACCCTTATGTTCCAGAATCTGTGTAGGAGGTTTACGCCTATGTTTCTTGACAAGTTTGTATTCTACAGGGACAATTCTGTTGGTGTAGGCCAGGTTGATAAATTTGCAGGGTTTGGGTGCGGTGTCTTGTCCTTCCTTACTGAAGAACAAGGGTAGGGTCTGCCCAAGGATTTCAAAGGTGGCAAGACCCCAGTGTGTCATGGCTCCATATTTTACCAGGAAGGAGGTGCCTATGAGGAAATCATAATTGTTGTTTGGCAGTACAGCTGCTGAAGCAGATACCGCAATGGAGCCAAATTGCATAGGTAGTGCACTGTATGCTCCCACAGAATACGTGGGTTCCTTGCCAGCTGTACCAAAGGGTGATCTGTAGTCAACATCTGGGGCTATACCCAATTTCTTCACCATCTTAGTGGAGATGATGTTAAATGGAGCACCACTATCCACTATGGCTCAAATGAAATGTTTGTTAACCAATATGTCAATGTAGGTACAATCAATATAAGAGTCATTGAGGCTTTTTAATGTGTGTATACTATTCTCCTCATTGCTCTCTAAAGTGCAGAGCAAACTCTTGCAGACATCAGGGTATGCGGACTTAAGCTCCTCCAGGGGGAAAGCTACTTGGATCAACTTTAGGTTTGGGGTGTCATTGGAGCATGGTGAGCGACAATTTTCCCTGGCATCCTGTAGCTGGGCTGCATATGGCTTTGAGACTTCAGCCAGGGAGGCCTCATCTTGCTTGACTTTGCTTTGGGATTGGGTAGTCACTGCATACAGGTCATTGGCTACAACCATATGGATTAAGTCTTCATGTAGCTCATCAGGACAGTGGTCTTTGGGATCAGGTTTGATGGGAATGTTGAGGAATTTGGTGGAGGTAGAATTTTCCTCTTCTACTCCACCTTGGCTTTTCCCTTGATTGTGCTAGCGGAATGAGGTTATACCACATGCACCTTCTTGGAGTTGGTTGGGAACTTTGATTTGCAGTGTCCTGCTGTGTTACAGGCAATACAGTAAGGGCCCTTCACATCAGGAGGATGTGCAGAGGGCTTAGTGGAGTCCTCCTTCTGAAAGCATGGTTTCTCATAGGCTGGCTTAGGCTGCTTGGACTTGGGGCGGTTGGGAGGATCAAACGTCTTGGCATGACTTCAGAGGCAGTCTACAATTTCTGACATGTCTTTGCCTTTGGCGTAGGCGGGGGCCATTGCTCTGTGGAGCTCTTTGTACAGGTGGGTAGCCTGCTTCATTGCAGCGCAGATATCAAAGGTGGAGACTGTACCAGAGCCAAGGAGCACCAGCACATCATGATAGAATTGTTCTGTGAATTCCTGCAGAGTTTTGCCTGGAGCAAACTTTATTGCGCCAAACTCAGACTTCCTGGTGAAGAGGATATCCTCACCACCAAAATTCTCCAGCACTGCCTGTCTAGCCTCTTGATACGTCCAGTTGTTTGCGGGTAGGCGTGGCATTACTAGATTGACGCTGATTGCGTCTAACATGGTGATGAGTGTGGTTGCCTTTTGGTGGTTGCTGGCGCCCCTCATTGCCATCTCAAAGAGTCTCAGGAAGGAATGCACGTTCCCTTGCTTGTCAAATTTTGGAAGGTTCAAGGGTTTGAATTGTTTGTTCACGGCTGCAGGTTCAGTGGGCTGGCAAGGGGGGGCGGTTGACTGTCTATCTGCCGTATAGCTATGCCTAGCCCTAGGCGTTGCCTTTGGTGTGAAGAGTTCTCTAGAAGGAAGGGTTGTGAAAACCTTGGGAATCCTCCTGTTTGGTGATTCCCCTTCCTCCTCAGAGGTGTTGGCAGCGTCTTTATAGTGGTCCATACGCATTGAAGATGAAGTCTGACAGCTGCTTGAGATGCAATTGCAGTCTTTTGTTGCCAGTAGCTGCATCTGGGCTTCCATCCTAGCCAGGCAATTGTGAACATTGTTGTTTTCCATCTGCTGGCTTTTCTGATGGAGCTCAGACTCTACGGTTGCAGTTGTTTTAGAAAGATATGCCATGGCATCTCTCAGGGTCAGCTGTTCCGTTTGTAGAGCCATGATAGTCTCATGTGCTCTGGCAAACTCCTCTTTTCTATCCTTGGATTGTGCTCTCCAATGTCGCTATTCTGGTCTCAAGTGTACAAATCTTTGTACTGTATGGGCAAGGTAGCGGCTTTGGTGTAGATGAGCGGGACGCGTTTGCTTGGTTGTCAACTCTTGCTTCCAGTCTCTGGAAGCCGTCCAGAACGTACTCTTTGAATTGGTGAAGTTGTGAGCCAAGCTGCTCTACTTTTTTATCCAGGGCAATAACGTTTTGATCCAAGGTATTTATGTTGTCTGCCATTCTTACGCTGAATTTTTCTGACTCAGCACAGAACTTGTGGACATCCTGCAGCCATGCTAGAGAGGCTCCATGTACATCCATTGCTTCATGGACCATGACTCTGAACTTTGTGTTCAATATGTCAATCAGTTCATCAATACATGCATGTGCATTCCCCCCATGGACTGATTAGCCAGGACCACGGCATGCATCTCCAAAAAAGAGGCGTTAGCCGTGGCCCATTGCTCAGCCCAGTTGTGGCAACAGGAGAGGAGGGCGTCACCAAGGGACAAAAGTTTGAGGTTCTGGCGGGCGGCAACAAGTTGTAGTTGTTTCACAGAGGGCTGGACAAAGCCAGCAAGGTACTCTATGGCGTGAGTGTAAAGTTCTGTGACCCACCTTTGGCCCTAGATTGGGATGTATTTCCCAGACCATCAAAAAAGGTGGCCCGCGTGCAAGCAAAACCCCTCCAAAACCTGGAGGACTTGGCTCACACAGTAGATGAACGCTTTGTATTGGCCTTCCTGGCCAAAGTTCTCATTTCCCCTTTGGAGTCCCCTCCAAATGCGGAAGAGACATTAATTTGGTTAGATTGCTTGTTGTCCTGGTGTCGCCTGGTCCTGAAACAATTAGCAAACCAACAAAAAAATGCGGGCCACATGAAGTTGGAAAGGTCAAATCTGCGGCCTGGGGAAATCGGGTACCAAAACCCGCGACCAGAGGTGTCCCAGGTAGCTAATTCCTCCGGCCTGGAAGTCCCCCGGCCCAAAACAATTGGGTTCCAGAGCACTCCGGTGGAGACGTCAGAAGAAGGCATTAGGGGAAATGCACATCCTGAGTCCTCAGAAGGCTCCTAGCCAATAAAGGGGGCTGAGTCTTACATCCGGCCCTGCGGCCCCTATTTTCTGGGTCTCAAACCAAGATAAGATTGGCTAGTACTCTTTAATAGGCTCCCCTTTAGATTGCACTCCAATAGCCCCTTTCATAACCCCTCCTGTCCTATCACCCCCCCTTTGCATAAATGGAAGCATGGGCCATCAGGTCCCTTGCTTACCAATTCCAATTGTTGAATAAACTCCTGACTTTGCAAATTTTTTGTATTTTAAAGTTTGTTTAACAATAAAGGTATTTATCCCAACTCCCGTTGTTGTTCCCGCCTGTAATACCCAGTTATGGTAGGTATCACTTGAAGGACGTAGGGTAGCAGGTCGGAAAACTGAAACCCAGTCAAGGCGGTAACAATGGGATACACAGTCATTAGCCAGCGGAAGATCTTTGCATGCACATTGTATCTCCCAAAACTCCCGGCAAAGTAGGTCAAGATATAGTACATGGACGTGCACATTGCAATAGAGAGTGTTGAATGTGGAGACACTGAAAGAGGCCAAGGACCAGTTTGGGATGAGTTCAGTTGACCAGGATCATAGTAGGAGTCTTGACCTAGTCCTTCCAGAGATGACCCAAAGAGTTCTGGACCTGATTGGTAGCCTCCAATCCCAAGGCAAGCTGTGAGCACAGCTGTGAAGATGAGGTGGCTCATCTTCCTTGGATTGGAGGGTTGGCAAGGGCTGATTGGTAGTTTTAACTTGTTAGAGGTAAGTTGAATTTCACTTTATTGAGGGTATTAATCTCAATAATAGCACAAGCTATTACTGAGGGGGGATCCTTTATTTATAGTGCCCCCCACTTGCAAAATTTTGTAAGTGAGAGTGAAAAACAAGGGACTGGGGATCCCAGAAGTTTGGATAAAGGTTTTGGGAAATGGGGTTTGAGGAGATGGCCAAATTCTTGTTCTTTGGCAATCTGCTGGAGGTTTGGCCATTCATGCCTGGAGCCAATGATGTCCCCTGGTTGTGAAGTCAGCTGATGGGAAAGGCTCATGGGGCTTTACAAATCTATTTTTGGTTTGGAAAGGTTAGTTTGGCTGGGGCATGGGGCCTGGGAGCTGGCAGTGGGCCCGCTGGGGAAGGGGTGGGCAAGCGGGTGGCCGGTGGGAGCCGGGCTCACGGGCGGCTGGCTGGGTAGCAGGAGCCTGTTGGGCGGGCAGGAGGCTTGCAGGAGGCTGGCAGAGGGTGGCGGGCGCCTGCCCAGATGTTAAATTGTTCCGGTTTCCATAAAAATATGTTTTTTCCAAATTTTGATTTTTCTTTTCCCCTGATAGTGGGGGAAATTCCCTATCAAATTTTGCCCCTCCTGTTGAACATTTATCCACCTGATTCCAACATTTTTCTTTAGACAAAATCTGGTTTATGTCAGGAATATTCCTGACATTTGCCTTTCCTTCCCCCTCTAGAGTGTCCTTCCCCTGGTGGTACTGGGCAATCTTTTTGGGAGCATTGATGAGATTGAACTCCGGCTCCTAAGAGTTGGACTCTGGTGGGTACCCTAACCATGAGACAAGGTACTGGATCTGGTTGCAAACTTTTCAATACCCCAGCACTGCATCTACCTCCCACTCTGGTGTGTTTTGTAGAACTTTGGGCGGCAGTCTAGAGCCTTCAGTCTGGTGTGTTGGGGGAGGCCTGTGCTCGGCCATTAGCCTGAAGACGTGGAATATGTTGTGTGCACTGGAGTGATCTGGGAGTTGAATCTTGTAGGCAGTGGCCAATATCTTCTGAAGGACCCAGAGAGGGCCAGTGCGTCTTGGTCCAAGCTTGCGCCCCACCTGGTTGAGCTTGAGGTTCTTGGTTTCCAGGTAGACATTGGACCCCACTGGAAACTCAGGTGTCGGTCTTTGGTGTTTGTCCGCTTGCATCTTGTATTGTTGTTGGGCCAGGTGCAGGTTACTCTGTAACTCCTCCTGGGTGTCTCAGAGGGTCTGGAAGTAATTGTTGGCTTGAAGGATGGTTCCTGGTTGGCCTGAGGTTGGGATTCCTTGTGGAGAGTAGCCGTAGTTGGCCTTAAAGGGAGTCATCTTAGTCCCTGAGTGGTAGGAACTATTATAACTGAACTGGGCTAAGGGTAACAAATCTGACCAATTGTCTTGTTTGGTGTTAACGTAGGCGCAAAGGTATGTCTCCAAGATTTGGTTGATCCATTCTGTCTGTCCGTCAGTCTGGGGGTGGAAGGCAGTTGACATGTTCAGCTTTATCTGTAGTTGTCTCATGATTTTGCCCCAGAACTTGGAGGTGAATTGTGTTCCTCTGTCTGAAACAATGTCCTTTGGTAGGCCATGGTGTCTGTAGATGTGCTCAAGGAACAGGCAAGCTGTGACTGTGGCTGTGGCTGTCATCCCACTGGAGCAGGCAACAAACTCTGCTTCTTTGGTGAGTTGATCTACAAACACTAAGATCCCGGTGAAACCCTTGCTTGGGGGAAGGTCGGTGATGAAATCCATGGAGATTGATTCCCAGGGCATTGAGGTGATTGGAGGGGCTGGAGGAGGCCGTGAGTTTTCTGCGTAGAGTGTTTGTTTCTCATGCAGGACACACATTGACTGATGTAATCCTTCACCTGGGGAAACATGTAGGGCCACCAATAGTTCAAGTGGAGTCTTTCCATAGTTTTCTTGCCCCACTGTGGCCTCCCAAAGGGAAATTGTGGATTTCACTAAGCACTTGGTCCTGGATAGCTCCTGGAGGGACCACTAGCCTGTTGTATCTAAAGAGTAGACCCTGTCTTAGTTTGTAGTTGCGGTTTGGTTTGTCAGAGGTCATCTTGGTCACTATCTCTTGGATCAAGGGTGAATCTTTCTGGGCTGCCTTGATCTCATCTTCCAAGGTGGTAGTAGGTTGGGAGATGCCCAGAACTGTGAGCAGGAACTGTTTGGGTCTAAGAACTGGGCAGGTGTTGAAGTGGTCATATGAGTGGTCTCCATCATTGAGGTCTTCCCTTCAACTCAGGGCGTCAGGAGCCTCGTTGGTGTGGCCTGGGATGTAGTTTATCTTGAAATCATACGAGGACAAGTCCAAGGCCCACCTAGCCAACCGCTGGCAGATCTTCCTGTTTTCTGTGAAATATAGGAGGTTCCTGTGGTCTGCGCAAACAATGACGGTATGTTTGGCTCCTTCTAGGTATCTTTGCCAATGTTTGAAAGCCTTTAAAATTGCCATGAGTTCCTTTTTGTAGATGTTATAGTTCCGTTCCCGGTCCAGCAGTTTCTTGGAGAAGTATGCCACAGGGTGATATACTCCAGGCTCCCCTTCCTGAATCAGAACTGCCCCCAGCGCAAAGTTGGAAGCATCAGTCTCCAAAAAAAATTGGAGCTCGGGGTCTGGCCTTCTTAATACTGGGGCTGAGGTGAAGGCTACCTTAAGGGCCTCAAAGGCCTCTTGGGCGGCGTCTGACCATTCAAAGGGTACACTCTTAGCCGTGAGCGTGGTGAGTGGGTGGGCTATTTTTGCAAAATTTTTGATAAATTTCCTGCAGAAATTTGCCAACCCCAAGAATCCCCTAAGTTTGGTCCTGGAGTTTGGGATGGGCCAGTCCAGTACAGCAGCAACCTTGGATGGAGCAATTGCAAATCCACCCTTTTGAATGGCATAGCCTAAGAACTCCACCTCGGGTTTCAGGAACTCACACTTCTCCTTCTTGCAATAGAGCTTAGCCTTCTGCAGTCTGGAAAGGACCTTTTTCAGGTCTTGGAGGTGGGTGGTTTTATCCTTGGAGTAAACTAGGATATTGTCCAAGTAAACAACCACACATACGTCCAGTAGTTCAAACAAGATCTCATTCATGAGGGCCTGGAATGCTGAAGGGGCGTTGCACAAACCAAATGGCATGACCAAGTACTTGTATAACCCAAACTGTGTGTGGACTGCTGTTTTCCATTTGTTGCCTTCTGCAATTTGGACCTGATTGTAGGCATTGCAGAGGTCAAGTTTGGAGAATACATAGGCTCCTGTCAGGTGGTCTGTCAGCTGCTCTGCAGAGGGCACTGGATAACAATCCTTCACTGTGATGGTATTGAGTGGACTGTAGTCTACGCATGGTTGTAGCCCCCTGTTGCTCTTCTTTACAAAGAAAATTGGGGAGTAGCAGGAGGACTGAGAGCGTCTTGTGTGTCCTTTGGCAACCAATTCTGAGATGTACTCCTTCAATACAATACCCTGGGTGTGTGTGGTAGGGTAGACCTTGCCCCACTTGGGTGTTTTGCCAGGCATGAGATTGATGCAGAGGTTGCTTGGTCTTTGCTTGGGGAGGGTTTGCAGGGGGGCTTTGCTGAAGACGTCCCCATATTGCGCAAGGAGGCTCTCCAAGGTTGGCAAGATCTCTACCACACTTATAGATGAAGCGGTGGTTTGTCCCAGGGTTGCGCTGCTAGATTTTCCATTGCTGGAAATGTTGACTTGGTGGGTGTCCCAGTTGATATTGCACTTTGCTTGCTCCCACCAAGGCATCCCCAATATAACAGGAAAGACAGGTCCTTCAAGGCTGAGAAGTTGAGCTCAAAAGATATCCATCCAATTTCTACTGTTGTGGGTTGAACTACCCTGTATATTGGGGGGTGCTTCCATTGGCTAGTTGAGCTGTTCCCCCTGGTTGGGTTTGCAGGCCTAGGGATTCAAGGAGGAGGAGATTGATAAAATTCCCCATGGCTCCTGTGTCTAACAATGCCATGGTTTGGATATCCATATTACTGGAGGAAATTGTTATGGGGACTGTGGAGTAGAGAGAAGAGTTTTCTTTATTACCTTCCTTGTCAACCGCCATCAATGGTTGGGGGTTTGAGGGGGGTTTAAAGGGGTTTGGGCGGGCTGTAGGACAATTCATGACTGTGTGCCCTGCCAGGCCACAGTACATGCAAAGCCCCTGAGCTACCTGGCGGGCCTTCTCCTCGCTGGAGAGCATAAATCCTCCGCCTGGTTTGGGCACCATCCTGGGACGCAGGGGTTTCTCCTCATTGTTGGCTTTAGGATGGAGTACCTGGATGGCGGCCACCTGGGTAGAACGTTTGGTCAAGGTGTCCTCATAGCAACCTCCCCAAGTTTGTACTTCCTTGATTACTTCCTCATAGGTGTCAGGAAGTTTGTGGTGGAGCAGGAACTCCTGAACTTGGGGAGATAGACCTGCGTAGTAAAGGTAACAGGCTTTGTTGTCGTCCAGTCGGAGCGCCTCCTTGAGCTGGGAGAATTTCTTGGTGTAGCTGGTTGTGGAGGAGGATCCTTGCCAAAGAGAGTATAGCTTGCGTTGGAGGTTGTTTATGTCTTCAGGCGAGCTGACAGAGTCAATTAATCTCTAGCTGAAGGCATGGAAGTTGTGGCGTAAATTGGGCTCCTTGAGATTGATTGCTGCAAACCAGTCTTGTTGTTGGCCGGTGAGCTGGTTAGCCATGTGGAGGACCTTCTGAACGTCCGTGGTGTATTTGGAAGGCTTGGATTCAAATAGCGTATGGGAGAAGGAGAGCAGGGTGAAAATTGCTTGCTTCTTGCTGGAATGGATGGTGGCCTTGGATAGCTGGGTAAGGACCACATTCTGTACTTGATGGGTTGCTGATGGATGAATCTTATCTCCTCTAGACTGGAGAGTTTGGAAGCATCTAAGGCAGATGTAGCAGATAGTGATGAGTGCAATCAGGGAAGTCATACACAAGAGGGCCAAGTATTTTATCAGAGTTGTTCCTGAGGCTTGCTGGTATAGCCCCAGTGGGGGTGCTATTATACTGTAATACCCAGTTATGGTAGGTATCACTTGCAGGACGTAGGGTAGCAGGTTGGAAAACTGAAACCCAGTCAAGGCGGTAACAATGTGATACACAGTCATTAGCCAGCAAAAGATCTCTGCATGCACATTGTATCTCCCAAAACTCCTGGCAAAGTACAGTAGTTTTAAAAGCTATGGCAACAAGCAAAATGAACTCAGATTTAAACAAAATCCAAGTTGCGCAAGATTCAGGATTCAAATAATTTAAATATTATTGGTTAATAAATGAAATGTCAAACCAAAAACGAAATTTCACTTGCCCATTATACAAAATTATATCAAACATCAAGCGGTGTAGTTCAACCCACAAACAAAATGAACTGACACAACAAGTGAAATGGATGGATGCTATTCCGGAGTATATTATAATCAAATCAGGATTCATATGAGACACCGACAGAAGGACCAAAATGAAACAAAATCTGAGTACTCTAGAAGCAAGATTAAACAAACACAAAACAAAATGAACTCACACAAGATGTGTAGTATGAGCAGCCTAAAATAGAAAAATAACAGTATAACAGCCAATCAACAGCTATCCAATTTAGGAACAGAGGCATTTTATTCATTTTCATGGCTCCAGATTTTTATGGAATGGTTTTGAGAACCTTCTGAATATGGACTTGAGATTTCAATAAAAATCATTCATTAAATTTTAAAATTTCTACTTTTAGTGATTTTATCCTAAGTTTTTTACAATGGTTTTCAATAGCAACATCTTCAACCGCGCCAGCAGCCAAGCCAGCAGCAGTCAAGCCAGCTTCAATGGAGGCAAGGCTCAGAACATGGAGGCACCTGTTTATACCCAAGCCTTTGAGGCAGGTAATGAGGAAGCTGACCTGTTACTGTCCCCCAACCCATATGGCTTTGACTTGTTTGAGAGTCACTTTGCGTCTAGTGCTGCCCCCGCTCCAACACCCACCCCCGCACAAGCTGCCCATCAACCAACCAATCAGGATGGCAACCTTGATCCAGAACAACTTCCTGCCATTGCCCAACCTGCCCCTCCCTCAGCCAATCAGGCTTCAGCTCCCCCCGCCCAGTGCCCCAAACGCAGAATTATCACTGCCCAAATTCTCCAAGAAATTGTGGCACTGAATCTACAGGGTCTGTCATGGGACCAGATTGCTGACCAATTGCAATTTAACCAAGCCATCATAATGTGGGAGTTCAACAACCTAATGAATAAGGGAAATCTGATTGGGACGGCCAAGAAGCCAAAGAAGGCCACGGAGTCCCAGATAACCAAGGCCTACCCAATAATGCTTGACCTCCTCCAGCGGGATCCCAAGCTTCCTTTGACCCAGGTCTGGAAGCAACTTGCACACCATGGCATTTGGGTGTCTGAGTGCATGGTGCAGCTCTGGATGCACGGAAAGGTGACTTCTATACGGGTTCTTACCAATTTTGCCGGCAACCAATGGGATGGCGCTGAGGATTCCCCATATGACACCACCATTGAATCCACCCTGGTGTGATGCTTGACTAGTCTGTCAGATGATGTCATGTTCATCTCTTACTATAAGCTATCCATAGCTTTTGATGATTTTGGCACCCGAGGAAAAGCCGCCACCAAGAATGGAAGGAAGAAGGTCAAGAAGGGGACGTTTATTGGTGCATTTCTGGCTGTGTTGGCCAAGGGTTTTGTCTATTATTGGACAAACCCTGATTTTGTCAATGGGTACTCTTACAGCCACATCCTTGGTGGATTGCTTGACTCCTGGGATGGCTCAAATTCCAAATACCGGGTTTTCTTGGGCCACCAGATGGAGGGAAGCTCCACTGCCCTTGAGGCCATCCAGGGACATGGGCACCAGGCCTCAGTCTACCCTGACGGCCATGCCAACGTCCATCTGGAAGATGTTGTCTTCTTTAACATGGGGTCCACACTACAGAAGTGCTGCCCTCAGGCTTTCAACAACCTCTATATCGGGGTCCTTGATCACAATTTTCTCTTTGGTTGCCAAATGGTGGCTGACTTGTTTGCGCAAATGGTTTTCCATGTGAACATGGGCAGCCAATCACGTAAGGATAAGCGCCTTCCACCTCGGGCAACTGCCACTTACCAGCCCATCCAGCCAATGACTGATGAGGAGTACAACAAGCGGTATATGGCGGCCATCACGCAAAATCCTCATGCCTCTACCCCCACCACCAACACCCCTAACCCGCAAGCCCAACCCACCCAATCCCAGACCCCCCAGGCCAGCACTGCCTCTACGTCTTTCTTCCTGCGTTATTCTGCTTCCTAGGCATCACTCCCCCCTCCTCAATAAACCCCCTGTTGCCAAACATTTTATATTTTTATTATCTTTATTTTGAATTTCAATTGTTCATGTTCTCTTTGTTAATAGTTGGTTTTATTCTTCATGTTCAGCTTATTTCTATAAAATCATATATTTACTATGGTGTGTATCTAGATCCTGAACACAGTTATTTTTAGCACCAAACCACAGCCCCTTGTGAAAACACTAACAACAACTTGGTGATCAGCTAAATTTGAATTAGAAAATTATAGTGTTAACTGTTTTTAGATAAAGTTGTTACTGATCCAAATTCAAAACCTTAATGATAAACTTTAAGCCAATCAGGAGCCGAGTGATAAAGTGATTGTTGTGACATAAAGGGTCATTTGATAATTCTTTGATGCATGTGCGCTAATTAATATGATTGGCTGGATGTTTTGCCATTGTACGCCATTGCCGCTGTGGCAAGTTGTTGATGGACTAGTGTTAACTCAGCAGCTGCTTGGGCACTAGTCCATCAACAACTTGCCACAGCGGCAATGGCGTACAATGGCAAAACATCCAGACAATCATATTAATTAGCACACATGCATCAAAGAATTATCAAATGACCCTTTATGTCACAACAATCACTTTATCACTCGGCTCCTGATTGGCTTAAAGTTTATCATTAAGGTTTTGAATTTGGATCAGTAACAACTTTATCTAAAAAAAGTTAACACTATAATTTTCTAATTCAAATTTAGCTGATCACCAAGTTGTTGTTAATATTTTCACAAGGGGCTGTGTCAAGCGCCAAAAATAATATGGTAACCAGGGAAACAATGCCACACAAAGCAAACAACATATATTGAGATGTATGTAAAACATATACAAAATGGGTAAAAAGATGGGATAATGTAGTAAATGGGAAAACAAAAAGAAATAAACAAAGAGGCAATTGTATCAAAATAATACATAATTTATTGGGGCAAGAGCTATAAAAACATATGAAAAGGTTAGTAAAAATCAATGAGCAAATTAGAAAAACTTCTAAGAGACCTTGACTTGGCAATTGCCAAAATCAAAGAAATTGACCGCAAGGTCAAGGAAAAGGTGAAGTCTGCTGTCCTTGAAGGGGACAAAATTGAAAAGGTGTCTGTCAAGTCACTCATGACCAAAATACTGTACACATCTGAAAAGACAATAGAGCGCCTACTTAATATACAAAAAACAGTGGTTGGGGGGCTCCAGTTCAAGTCCTTTGCACTCTCTGCGCCGTATGTCTGGACAGACAACCCTGAGATGTACGCACATCTCAAACCCGCCAAGAGGGCCTGCAAGGAGGACACTGAGACACCCGCACAGCTGCTTGCGCCAAGGATGGCAAAGCCTGCCAAAGCCGCCGGCAAAGAAGAAACCCAAGAAGGTACCTAAGAAAATAAATTTAATAAAAATTCATAAATACTTACCTTTTTTAGAAGAAGTTGATGGCAAACTCTTCCAGGTCCTGGTTCCTTTTGTTCCCCCCACGTTCTACTCAAATTTTGCCACTCATGTGGCAAAGCAGTTTTTCCTGTCCCCCCCCTGTCTTGCAGGAGCTCAAAGATAGGATACATGGTGCATTCCCAATGTCCAGGGAGGCATTGGCTGGGCTAATGTATGAAGAGGGGGCATCCGAGTGGGCAGTTACTGCCTACAAGGATGCTCAACTGGTCCGCCTGGACCCGGTTAACCTCAGTGGAGTTTACTGTGTAAACTCCATTGAGCTTGTTTGGGACGTCCTGGCAACGCTCCCATTCAAGAATAACTGGAGATGGGCTGGGCCCATGCGGCTGCTTGCTTCTGCTTCCCAGTGGAGCACACCCTGTCCTACTTGCTGGAGAACTTTGGGCGCGCGGCAGAAAAACTGGCTGTTGCAGATGCAACAGCTGTGAAGAAGACTGAAATCCTCCTGGCAGACTTCAGGCTGGCCTGGAGTGCCAACAAGACAGGGGTCCCAGAAGCTATGGATCTTACCTTTGGCAAAACAAAACAAGAGAAAAAATAAGCGCATTATACAATAAGCTGTGTGAGTTTACAGAAGCCTTTGCCCAGCAAAGGCTTCACTTGGTGGTTTACCTGGAGTTCCTGTTTTACTTTGGAATGAGCGCCAGCGTGGAGGACCTGGACAGGGTCCTTATGGGGATTGACAAGGCCCGACTTGCTCTCAACAGGAAAAAAGTCCCCCCAGGTTACAACTCAGTTGACCATGTTATCCAGGACGCCCTGGTCCTAGCAGGAATCTACGGGTTTGCGGCCCCGCCTGAAAAGCTGCTGCTTCACTCCCACCTCACCATCCTCCCTTTTACCAGCAGGCGAGAATATTTTAACCAGGGTGTATCCACTGTCCACGGTGTGGGGGTGGAGGTTGTGCGCCACCTCCATTGTGGGGTGGGTACATACCGCTGAACTCACTATAGGCAATCTTAATAAATTATCTCTTCCAAATAATTCCATTGCAATTTATAATATTTTTATTATAATAAATTCTTCTAATTCTTATTTTAGCAAACAAGATCTGCAGAATATATCCCAGAGAAGGTCTTAATAAAAGCATAATAATATATTTTAATAAAATCTACTTCTGATTTTTGACACATTACATTAACTTTTTTTGATTATTATATTTATTTTCCAAATGTGATATTAATGCGTTTGCGTAATCCAGTATCAAGCATTTGGGATACCCTTAGATGGCATAATAAAATAATATACAATAAAATAAATAAAGTACTTATATATATTGATGGATCTTCTGAATGTTATTGCAGGCTTAGAAACATCTAAATATAAAATGATTTTTAATAAATCTTGAATAGTAAATTAGAGAATATAAAAAAGTCAGACAAGCTAAGCCTTTAATTAATTGGCTGGTTTGCAAGGTACGCGGGGATAAAAAAATCAGTGTGGCCATAGAATTTGGCCACGGTCTCAGCTGGGAGGGTATGGATCCAGGCCTGCAGCAAATCAAAAAGGTCCTCTGTCCCAGTTGGTTTCCTTGCTTGACAACTCGCTTGAGCCACCCAAAGACTTCCTCAATTAGATTTAGAAAGGGCAAATAGGCAGGAAGGAAGAGAAGGCGCATATTTTCTGTGGCCAATTGCTGGGGGCCCACTGCAATGCTTGTGTCAATTGATGGAAATTCTTCAAGAATATCCGCCACCTTGTGGAGACCAACGTTGTCCAGCACAATTACGTTGGTGAAGCCCGGGCTTGTGCGCCTCAGGTGCTCCTGGACCAATTGGAGGAATGATAGGAAGGTCCAGCTATTGTGAGATCCCAATATCATTTGGTAGAGCTCAACCCCCTTTGGACTGAGGAGAGCCACCATCAAATAGGCTGTGGCGCAGACTGCAGCACGCCAAGCCATCCCGTCATTGGAGCCTCTGGGGACATACCCATACTCATTGCGCATTGACGAGGCAAATGCTGATTTGTTAATGTAGTAAAATTTGACTGTCCTCTTGGCTTTTAGGGCAGTATACGCCTCTGCGTATTTTCTCCAGGTCTCAATATTGGCTGTGCTGTTCTGATTGTATGGGGATATCCCAAGTTTTTTCCAGGAAAATTGCATTCCCTTGACCAGATGGTAGTAAAAGGAAATTGAAGCCTCAACCCCAAAAGCAGACTTGACCATGGCCTGGATATTTGCCAGTTCAAGATGGCAGTCCTGGGTGATCCACTGGCAGATTGCCCATTTGTGCTCCTTTGTGAGCATGGTTGACACGCGCAAGGATTTCTCCGCAGCAAGGACTTGACTTGTGTTGAGGAACTTGTTGAAGGTCTTTGAGGCGTACTTGGGATCCACCCCGACAATGGCTGTGACCGCCTTGTAATTGCCTGATTCACACATTAGATTAAGCAGGATGATGTGTTTGATGTCGGGGATGCGCTTCTGAGCGGGCTTTTTAGCGGTGGGGATTGCTCATCAGCATTGGGCAAGGCACAGGGCATAGGGCATATGCACCTTGTTGTAGAAGGCTGCAACTTCCTTGCGCACCAGTTGTCCCTCATCAGTTTGATTGAACTTGGGCTCCTTGTTGTCCTCCTGATTGCCATTGCTTATGTATGGCTCATAGCTAGTATCAAGTACAGGCTTCACCTTCTCCAGCATGGCTGACGGGACCAACTCTTGCGGTACACAGCGTCAAACACATACAAAGTAAGTTCTACCTCCTTGTTTCTAACCATTTTGGTAGTGGTGACCTTGGTGGGCTTCCGGGTCAGCTTGGGGACCCGAGGGTTTATGCTCTGCACCCTAGCAGCTTGTGCTCCTTGAACCGGCTGTGTCAGTGCAGCGTCACTATGGAACTCTCCTCTCCCACCTCCCTCCTGAATAGGCACTTGTGTTGTACTGAGTCTATTCTTTGACCTGCGGGGGCGACTGCAACCGCGGCGCACAACAGGTGCATTGGTACTCTGGTGTTGTGTTCCTTCCATTTTAAAATTTAATAAAATACTAAATAAATTTTAATTAAGTTACTCCCTAATTTAAATTTTTGCTTTTACCTGAATATGGATATTTAATTAGAGGTTTTCCCACCCAATATCCCAATTATAGATTTTTTATTTCTTAATTAGTTGTTTCTGGTTTACAACGCCTATTTTTGAATACCCAAAATAATTCCCACCCTTTTTCCTGGATTTTATGCCAAATATAAGCACCCAACACAATATTTTTAAAATTTATGTTTCAGATCTTGTGTCTTATTTTAGATGCCTTGGTATCATTCTTGATTACAATCCATTTCACAAACTGTGTGAGTGATTTTGTTTGTGGTTTGAGTTCCTATTGTGTTTTGTTTTTGGATTGAGTTTTGACGCACCATGTGTGGGTGTATTTTGTCACCAATTCACATAGTAAACATATGTACACCAAAAGCCAACTCACACCATTTTGTTTGTGAATCCATGTATTTTGGGTTGCATTTTGAATGGTTTTGCTTTGCGTGTGAGTACTTTGTTGCTGTGTTGACCCATTTTGCCTATTAGCGCCAAAAATCCCTGTTAACAGAGTGTATATTTTAACCTGCTAGTTGAATTTTGTTTAAATCTGAAATGATTTTGTTTAAATCTGAGTTCATTTTACTTGTTGCCATAGCTTTTAAAACTACTGTAGGTCAAGATATAGTACATGGACATGTACATTGCAATAGAGAGTGTTGAATGTGGAGACACCAAAGGAGGCCAAGGACCAATTTGGGATGAGTTCAGTTGACCAGGATCATAGTAGGAGTCTTGACCTAGTCCTTCCGGAGATGACCCAAAGAGTTCTGGACCTGATTGGTAGCCTCCAATCCCAAGGCAAGCTGTGAGCACAGCTGTGAAGATGAGGTGGTTCATCTTCCTTGGATTGGAGGGTTGGCAAGAGCTGATTGGTAGTTTTAAATTGTTAGAGGTAAGTTGAATTTCACTTTATTGAGGGTATTAATCTCAATAATAGCACAAGCTATTACTGAGGGGGGATCCTTTATTTATAGTGCCCCCCACTTGCAAACTTTTGTAAGTGGGAGTGAAAAACAAGGGACTGGGGATCCAAGAAGTTTGGATAAAGGTTTTGGGAAATGGGGTTTGAGGAGATGGCCAAATTCTTGTTCTTTGGCAATCTGCTGGAGGTTTGGCCATTCATGCCTGGAGCCAATGATGTCCCCTGGTTGTGAAGTCAGCTGATGAGAAAGGCTCATGGGGCTTTACAAATCTATTTTTGGTTTGGAAAGGTTAGTTTGGCTGGGGTCTAGACCTAAGCAAGTGTTGTGGCCCTCTGAATCCCATTGGCTTGAGGTCAAATTATTTTTATCCTTTGACACCTGGTTTGGCCTATTTTTAGAAGGGTCATGGTTATTTTTGGATGCAGAATTTTGGTTTCCCATTCCTTCTGCAGGGCAGAAATTATTCCCTAGGTTATGACCTGAATTCAGGTACTTTTTTGATTGGTTGTCAGGTATGATGGCTTCTGATTGGCTGGGGTATGGGGCCTGGGAGCTGGCAGTGGGCCCGCTGGGGGAGGGGTGGGCAAGCGAGTGGCCGGTGGGAGCCGGGCTCGCGGGCGGCTGGCTGGGCAGCAGGAGCCTGTTGGGCGGGCAGGAGGCTGGCAGAGGGTGGCGGGCGCCTGCCCAGATGTTAAATTGTTCCAGTTTCCATAAAAATATGTTTTTTCCAAATTTTGATTTTTCTTTTCCCCTGATAGTGGGGGAAATTCCCTATCAAATTTTGCCCCTCCTGTTGAACATTTATCCACCTGATTCCAACATTTTTCTTTAGAAAAAATCTGGTTTATGTCAGGAATATTCCTGACACCACCTCCCGCTTTCTCTGGCCCACCTGCCTGTTTGTCGTTTTTTGTTAGGAATTGTTCCGAGAACAATAACTTGGACCATTCCCTGTTATTTACCCAAGCACTTAATTGTCCCCGTCAACCGCCTTCCCTGGACCACCTGCCTGGCTGCCTGACCGCCTGTTGTTTCTGTTGGGAATTGTTCCAAGTAATAATTTGGATCATTTCTTATTATTTACCCATGCACCTGGCCCGTTCACCCAGTAGTCTTAGCAAAAGAAGGGTACCCGCTGGAATCATGTTGTCACCTTGGTACAAGATGGCTATGTGGATACTGGTGCCCATTTCCCTCTTGTTCTGGTCCTCAAACCCAGTCTTTTGAAGCAAACTTTCCTTGATTTCTCAATCTTCTGAGTTTATTCCTAGTCATTTTACAAATGTAATTGAGCATCTCACCCAGATTCCCTTCAAACCGGGATCCTATTGGTTGTTCTCTTGGTTGTCTTCTCATCTTGAAGAGTTTTTGCCACCTTTGGAATCTGTGGCTACTGAAACTCCTTCTTCTGACTTGGTCAATCCTTCTCCCTTGCGCCAAAACCCTGAGTCAAATACAGAGGCCCCTTTCACTCGGAATTGCTCTCTATGGTTACTTACTAGAGCCATGGTCATGGCTTTGGATGCATACTTCCCTCCCCTTTCACATCCGGTCTCCTTTGGGAGGCCCTTTCAAGCAGCTATCCCAGTCTTGCACTGGATGGCATCCTGGTGGTTGGTCCCACCAGGATGGGAGCCAGACTTTGTTAGTCTAGCCCCCTCTCTTACAGTGAGCACCATTAGCAAGGCGTTCCTGGAGAGCTTGGACCAAAGCGTTACAATAGAGCCAGTAAAGTTGCCAGTGAGATTCCTGGTCCCAGTAGTGGAAGAATATGCTCAGATTCTGGTCAGAGCAATCAGAGAGATGGAGGTGGAATCCACAAAGTAAAGTCTCGGCCAGCTCGACAATTTGCATGCAATTGTATGAACCAACCAAGGTGGGACCCTCAGAAACAGAGGGCAACAGGGCCACAATCAAAGGGACAGTTGTGGGAGGGTGAACGACCACAGAGTCACTCACAAAAAAGACGGTAGCACACTCACTGTCTGACAATTCCATCTTGTACCCATGCTTGTCGATAAAGCTGGGCGCAGGCGGGGCCAAGGACAATCCTTGGCGGGCAAGAGCAGTTTCCTGTGGCATTGGCAGAGGCTTGATTTTGAGTGAGCACCAATGTTGAGCAACTTGTGTTATTGCTGGTATGTTCAAAGCTACAGATAGATGTTAGCCTTGCCAATTTACTCTACCTTATCCTATGCAAGAGCACTACAGACTACAATAGAATAGAACTTAGAAGATAATTACATTTATTGATACTGGAGTACAATCTAGCCAGCAGCTGCAATCTATCCAGGTGTAACTATGAACTTGTCTCTTGTCCTTCCAGACATCTGTATCAATATATAATGCAACAATCCTTGTTCTTGTTCTTTCAGACAGTTCTCAGTGGCTAACTTTGCAATAGGTCTATCTTTGCTGGCTACGCCCATCCTGATTGGCTGTCCTTGGCACGTGATATGCTACTGGCCTTAGCAGGTGTCCATGGCACTTCAGCTACAGCCTACGCTCTTCTTGAGCTAGCCTACTGTCATTTATCAATTGGCTGTATCTTACACGCCTATTATTGCGCTGGAAAACTACGCCGTATTTAGTTGATGCTTAAAAATTTTCCCTGTTCAGCCCTCTTACATTGGAAGGTAGAATTCCGGTATTCCATTTGCAGGGCTTAATCAGTGATCCTTTTCTGGTTGGCATACCTTCTTGTCATGGCCGGGTGTAGCATTGAACCAAGGAGACTGTGAAGGAGTCCATCCATCAGGATATCTTGACACCAAGGCCCAATACAGAAAGGGCAAGGAGCGGGATAGGTACTGCATTCCGGCTGCAAGTGGGCAATAGGCTCCTAGGTGAGGTACTACAACTTCAGCTAGACTAAGGACAGTCAAAATGACCATCCCATATCTGCTGTAGTCATAAGGAATGACTTCAGCAGTAGGTTGTAGGGTTGGAGGAGGAGTAGGAGGGTTGAAGCTGCTGGCCCATCCAGGGCTGGGCCCTGGTTGGTAGTCCATGGCTAAGGGTTCTACTGTTTCTACTAGTGGTGACGCTGGTGACTGAATTGGTTGGTTAATTATATTCTGCTCAATTATTTGGGGCTGGGGCTGCTTGGCAAATTGAACCTGCTTCTGGGTAGGGGAATTGTTAACTGATGGTGAATATTCTTGGTTGAGTGGCTGCTCATCTGATCTTGACCCAATGGGATGGTTGGAAACTACAGGCATTGTGAGGTTTTCATTGGCTTGGGATTCTTCAACAGGATTTATTTGATTGGGGGTAGGATCTGGATCATCTTCCTGCAGATGATGTCTCATTACATCAGTGGATGAAGTGGCATTAATCTGTGGAACTGGCTGTGAGGTGGCTCTGGGATCTGGACTGGATTGTAGAACTGGTGAGAATTTGGAACTGGGAAACTGGGTAGAAACAGGATTATCTGCTAAATCACTCAGCAAACCCAGTTGATACTGGATCTGCTGAATGACCCAGCAAACATCATTTATTCTAAGTAGGGAGCCACCCAGCTCATTTGTAGCATTGGAGCTGGTGGCTCCGCTACCGTTGGGGGCCACTAGCCCCCCTGGGCCAGTTACCGTTGTTGTTATTGAATTTAAACCACTCTTTCTTTTGAAAATCAGTTTTTGCCCGCTCTGGTGATTCCTGGGAGGTTCGAATCTCCCAGCGGGTTTGCTCGGTCGCCCGCGTTTTCGCTTTACAGCAATAGTCGCGGGTTCGACCCCTGGGCTTGTATTTTTTAAATTAGCAGCCCTTACAATTCTGCTTATTAATGCAACAAGTCGAATTAGGGATTATACACCGTATAATAGCAGACTCAATCCATTAGTGACTCGGAGGATTATCCGCAGTGTAATGCTGACTTGAACCAATAAGGAACCCGATTATACGCCATGTAATGCTGATCCGAACTCGGTATTTCTTAGCCATTTGTATATCACTTGTTTGATATGAACATATACGCCCATCAGGCTGTGTGGGGCTGAGTTGATACAACATCCAGTAGGGTAGAATAGGTGATATACAATTGATGATTTAGTGAATACCCACCATGTAATCAGTGATATTCACTATATTGGCTAACATTTATACGGCGTATAATAGTTACATCGATTATAATAAAGCAAGCAATATACGGCATATAATCACATCATATTGGGACAATCAGTGATAATACGGCGTATAATTGTTACATCTATCATAATAAACTAACAATTACACGGTGTATAATAACTACACTTGATTAAGTGATAACCAAATGATAATACGGCGTATAATCATTACATCTATTATAATTAACTAACGATTACACAGCGTATAACTGCCATATCTATTAGTATAATGATGACCAAGTGATAATACAGCGTGTAACTGTTAAGATCTGTGTGCGATGATTAGCCTGATCATTTGTGGTCAATCAGCCTAATCTCACAGCCAACTTTATATTTTCCCAGCGGCATGGCTTTTTATAAGTGCCTTCAGAGTTTCTGGGCTTAACAATGCGACGAAGCAGGATTGGAGCGCAATGATCTGCTATCCCTTTGAATAGTTGGCGCATTAAGCACGACCGGGTAGATGTTTTGACAAGAAATCTTAACATGCAGCATGTGTGTTTCGTTAGCGAGAGAGGAGATACCTGGACTTGTAGGTAGTTATGATTGGCCAAGAAAGCCAGCTGCTTGCCCAGGAAATTTGAAGGCATGAATGGTTGCTTAAGCTTACCATCTGATAACCCGATCCAAACATACACTATGGTTGCAACCTGATCGAGTCGTTCCATCTGGGAACCTGGTGGATGTGAACCAGCTTGGTGAGATTTAATCTTGAGCTCGGATGAAGTACCTACATGGATTTACTCTTTAATTAGGGTGCTTAGTTTTGTGGCAAATGGTTTAGGCTTCATTGATACTTTAATAGCGGATGTAGATCAAGGCTTCAAGCAAGGGAGCTGTACCCAAGATCTCAAGTTATAGGCCTTTTCACCAGGATGCCTCACACTCCCAATTAACTGCCAAGAAGCAGAGTACAATTGAAAGTATATTTTGATATGGACTTTGAATTCACTGGAAATAAGTAATTCGCTTTTATAAAATTAAATTGTGATAACATCTAATATACGTGTTGTATATGTAGCATCGGACTGATAGGTTTAATAGCTTAAGTACTTGGCATCTTTAGATCAAAGGAGAGAGAGAAATCAAAAGCTAGCTATTGGAAGTATTCGTTGATAACCATTTGGTACTCAACTGGAATTGAAGTGATCTCGTTGATCCATTCACTAAAAGGCTTGATGGGAGTGAAGGAAGATGGGTAGTCAAGGAGATTGCAGCCATACGACCACGTTGAAATGGCGACAAGCACATCGCCGTCGAGGACCGGAGAGCCTGGATCAAGGGAGCATACTCGATTCCCATTACGCTCGTATTGGGGGCATAAGTCACCCTCGTCTAGCGTGTCCTTACGATACTGATTTCGACATTCGCTATGGGAAACCAGCTTTATGACAGAGTTGATGGGTGCCTTGGCGTGCCCCCAGCCATCGTCTGTGCGGTCCCAATGAATAAAATTAAAAGCAAAGTTCAAATCCAAGTCCTGGCCCAGTGTGATGCTTGTCTCCCCCTTGAGATGGTTTTCGATGCGGGCAATCGCGAGGGTAGGACTGGAGCCTAGTACTTTTGGATCAAAATTCAAACTTAGAAGAGGGAAATACTTGGGCACTGGTTTGTAGTTTGGAAATATCACTGCCTGGTAATCAACCGTGCTTCCCCCAAAGCACCTGGCCCAAGTTAAGATGTTGATCCCATTGATCAGGATCCCCCCACAGACGAGCATGTTGCGATGGTAGATCCCCGCCGCCATATCGAGATACTTGAGATCCTTGACATGCTTGCGTTTCAAGTCACTGGACTCAAGTGCCGTTACACCAAGAGCTGCTGCAATCAACCTGATTTTATTCATCCCAAGAGCCAATCCCAACGTATGTTTCTCACGGGAAAGTACTTCCAGGCTTGCTTAAATCCCCAAGCTTCAGTATAAGCCCGCATAACAAGTCTGCTTAGAATATTCACGCTATTAAACACCAATACTTTATTCCTGAACCCTTTCATAACTAACTCTAAAGTCAATATGTATTTAAAGTACCAGCATACAGCTATCTTTAAACCTCGACCAGAATTGTCTCTAAAAACATTACATTGGACAGTTTATCAAAGAGACTAGCTGGTAATCCTATCCCTTATCAACCCTCACGACAATCTTTCATGTAAGCTTAATCATCACATACAAGCTAAACATACATTACTTATTCTTTGTTAATCACTTGCCTTTAGGCCTACCCAATCATAAATAATCATGTGGGTATCCAATCATATCACCCGATCCAAGGATCACCACCATTCCTACTCAGATGATTAAACAAGCCCATCTTCTGCAAGAATCAAGTATTCCCAGAACAATAGAAAGTTTAAGCATCTTGACCCAAACATCATCAACATACTTTTCAAGTACCCTCACCAGGCTCCCAAGCCAATCCACTAGACCACATCGCCCCGTCAACCTTGTATCCTGGCCCCAACACATCGTAAATCTAACTCCAAGCCATCTTTAAGAAACCTAAACCAAGCTCACCAAACCCAAAGACCTCCAGATCTCAAGCCTGCTTCTAATGCTTAACCCAACCATACCACCCGTACCCAACCTACTCCAGCCAAAGGATCCTCCTTGAATGAGACGTCACCCCAAACTCTGAGCACAGGCAAGCTGCGAGATTGATGTCATTGAAAATCACTAAACACCCTATATATTATATAAAAATTCAAATGGGGCCATAAAGATAAACTTAAATTGCTCCGATTTACGTTACCAGCCGGGGCTCCGGCAGAGAAAACAAAGTGCTTGGCCCAATTATACTCATCACGCTTAACCCTGATATACCGGCACTCAGCTGAAGGGGATTGTATATCAAGTATCTCTAAAGAAGATCCAGATTCAACGAAGCAGGATCGCTCAAGTCAAAACCAGCAAGGTAGGGGTTGTAAATCGGTTTAGAAATAAGCAAATATAGGGGAAATGCTACATTTCCATCACTACACATAATCCCGTCCAGATTAACGAAACCCTTCGTTTCGATCCATTCAAAGTACATTGGCCAGACCGACATTTTCGCTGTACGGGGTGGGATCAACATGTACCAGCTACCGATTGCTAGGAGCAGAGATGCATCGAGCAACCCTATTACAAACGGCCCACGCCATACAAAGACCCCTCTGGATTGCCCAGATTTCTGGATCCGGCAAGAACGAGAATGCACGAACCCCAGATCCTGTCCCCACTTTATTGATGGTCCTAGAGGAGCTGTGCAGCACCACCAGCGAGACGTGCTGCCCTCCAGCTTGAAAAGTATATAGCCTCCCGTATTTCCATCCAAGTAAACATGTATACTTCGATACATAGATTTACGCTGGCTTGACTTATAGTTACCACTTTTATAAACAAAGGTAAATACTGTTGATCCACAACCAATATTAATCTAGATGTAGCACTTTAAAAAAGGTATCGCCATCATCCTCAGGCCAAGTGATAACTTTTAGTGCTTGTGTTATAGTTTGTCACTGTACCTTCCATGCCATCCCTTCCACATACCCCCTGCCACCTAGACTTTTTGGGAGGGGAGAGCTCTGCTGATACAGAAATCAACCCTGTACCGGAAGCCTATAGGCACTGCTTTTGAGGAGCAGACCCAGCTTCCTACTTCACAGAAGTAACCTCCCTTGCTTGTGCTGAAGAAGCCTTCTTGAAAGATCACCCCTACTCAGCTAGCACCACCCAGATTCGACCCTGTCTGCCCCTTCACAAGCCCAGCTCCCAGAACTCCCAGTTGTGATACCTACCCTTCAAGATCCCAAACTGAACCCTACAGATCAATACATCATCAATGCTGTTGAAGCCCTACACCAGATCAAGCTAGTGAAGGCTATGTATCTATTATGGCTAGGCATGAAATACTCACAGGTATGGATTCCTTAAGCATGGTTTCTGCACCCCATGCCCAGATGAAGAGGGATCTCTCTACCCCTGAGAGCATTGAGGCATATTTACAATGTTGTGCCTGCACCGTTATACATCATAACAGATCCCACCTTGGATAGCAATCAAATTGGCCATACTATCTTCAGAACCAAATCGCTGATATGCCAGTCTCCCTTGGCAACATCTAGCCTGACCTGGTTGCTGACCTTCCCACATTGGCCAGCAAGTCAATCAACTAGCCTCCTACCAATCAGGACTGGTATCTTGGACAAGAATCTTACAGCTGAGCCTCCCTTTCAGAGAAAGGAGCTAGGAAAGCAAATCCCAGTTCTCATCTGGAAGCATAACACCACCAGGCTGCTCCCCAGAGGAGAGCTAGGAACAACATTCTCAGAGGACGTTTCTGTAAAGACCCAACAATTGGGGGAGTATTCTAGCAAGGCACAGTCCCAAGTTTGCAATGTGGAACCCAGTGGGCGCTGTTACAATGGGGTAAACCGTCATTACCCATTGAAACACTTTAGCCTGGAGGTTAAATTGGCCAAAGTTACTGGCAAAATAGGTAAGCACATGGTACACATGGTGTAGATGGCTATGGGCTGAGCTGATGGGGCCAAACCAGCATGGGCCAAGAGTAGTGATCAGAGGAGTTGAGCTACACTGGCTCCTGGTAAAAGTACTCATTGGTAGGATCTTGAAATGCCCTGTGGGGTTGATAGTGTTGGTGGCCCCCAATCCCAAGGCAGGCTGGGAGGACAGCTGAGAAGATAAGGTGGTTCATCTCCTTTAGTCTTGGGAAAGGGTCAACAAAGCACGGTTCCTGGACTGCTTGGGGGTTAAGTATGTTTTGATTTATGTGATACTATCAGGGGTGATTTCACTCAATGATAGCACAAACCATCATTAAGCAAATTGGCTTTCATATATACTATCAGCCTTGATGAGGCATGAATAGTAGGGAACATTGGACAGGGAACCCCAAACACTTGGAGTTGTCTGGGATTCCCCTTTGGGAGTGGGAATGGGCTTGCAGCCGATAAATTGTTAACCATGCTTTGCATGGAGCTGGCAAACATTTGAATGCTTCCATGCATCCCAATTCAATCTCTGCAGTTACTGCATCAATTGCTTGGCCGGGCTGCCTGTAAACCCCATCCAAATTTGGTAAATTCCAAATTTGGGCAGCAGTTCCCCCAAATCAGGTGTTGGGGAAATTGCCTTTTTTTGGCTTCCCATTTTGGCAATCTCCCCATTTGGCAGGGGGGTGGACGGCCCGCCGTGGGGGGTGTGCTGCTGGCTGGCTGGGCGTGGGGTTGGCCAATAAAAGCCAAAAGTCAATTACAACTTTATCTTCTTTCTCTTCAGGCCTTTGTTTTATGGCAGTTTCCCTGATCAGGGGGAACTGCTGCAAACATTCTTTTTGCCTTTTGGGTCCAAAGGTGACCAAAATGATGTTTCTTTGGTTGGTTTTGCAGGAATATTCCTGGCAGTTTCAAACCGTTGGCTGAGGCCATGAAGGGCAAGATAGGTTCAGCGCAATGGATGCATACTTGGCGTCCAGGAATAGCCTCCCCAGAATACTCCTTCTTCCCCCCCAGCTCCAAAGGGGGTCTTCATGGGAGCCATCTTCCTGGGAAGATTGGGAGGGGCCTAATGTCACGGTAGGTTTCATAATGCCTGGGATTATACATCCCAATTGCAAAGCTTGGAAGTTGGGTAAACCATTATACAAGTTAACTAACTTGACAGATCTAAACCAAACTGTTGATTGGAAATGGGTTAATTTCACCTCAGTTTGTCAGCTGGATTTGATTACCCCATGCAAGTCAACACTGGTAAATAGACGTAATCTGAGAGCCACTTGATACAACCTCAGCTATCAGAACAGCTGGCAGAAATCAATCACCCAAGAATTTTTTGTGTACTGGACAAAGTAATCTTTGGATGATGTCGACGGAATAGAAGCCATGAATCCAGTTGGTATTGCTTTGTCAAAATTTGGTACATGTTGGAAAATTTTCACTGTTCAGCTTTTAAGCGTTGAGTCTGCCCTAAACTACTCAATAGAACCAAATATCCCCCTGGTATAACCTTTATTTTACAATGCATCCAGTAGTGGGTCTACTCTGCTACATTCTGTATAACTTGATCTTGAGTCAAATTGTTGCTGGAAGACGGGCCCTGCCTGGGCACTTTGTTATTAGCGCCTCCTAATGGTACTTCAATGTCCTCAGAATCTTGGTGTCTTCCCTGCTGAATCTGAAACTGAGACAGCTATACCTTCTCAATGTTCAGAGTTTTACGCTGAAGACACTTTAATCCTTTCTCAGACAATTTACCTAGGACTCTTTTGGCTGTGTTTAATCATCTTATTGAACCCCAGTGTATTGGTTAGAAATTTTACAAAAACAATATTTGAAGCTTTGTTGGTGGTTAAGCATCAACTCTGTATGGGTTTGGGTGGTGATCCCTCATCACATGGAGACTGCTTCTTATTACCCGTCAATTTCTGTCACACCAAAGGGGCAGGAGAGCTTCTGCTGGATGCTCACAACTCTTTAAGGAGAAGCAAGAGCTTTCTTGCCAAGGCGGCATCCATCCTAGAAACAGGAAATACTTAAGTGATACAAGAGAAGCCATGGCTGGGAGGCCGCAAAGATGCTGGAGACCCCCATTAACAGTTGAAATAAAGCTGCCCCCAGATTTTAGGAGGCAGAGGCCAAGCCTTCTGAAGCTCTATGGGAGGGTGCACAATCCAAAGACAAACAACCTGCTATAACGCTCATATAGGCTTTTAAAGCCAAACTAGGGGAATTAGGCCTGGAGGCCAAGAAATTAGAGAGCTGGGGTTTTATTTAAAGGAATTAAACAAGCCCAATAAAGGATTGAGAGGTAGGGCAGAGGTTGGGCCACTGGTCTTTAGTTTAATCAGGGTAGACTCCACCTAATCCTTTCAGCCAGTAGGAAGGCTAGGGGCCAGGAAAAGCCAAATATTGAAGGCTCATAAAGTTTTCAAGCTCAAAATCTCCCTGAAATTAAGCACAGGTAATGGTTTGAGCACAGAGGCAGGTGGTGGAGCACAGTTGGGTAGGAGTTCAGGTTTGATTCCATTTTAGAGCGCTTAAGGGGATGAAGGCCAGAAGGCTACTATGTGACTGGAGAATTAGGGTAAAATGGGCCCTCAGATGCAACAATGGGGCTTTTTTGTTCCCAGGAGGCTCCTGGGGGTCCAAAAGTGGTCACTTAATAGTTGGTACCCATGTTTGTTTTCAATGTTTCTATTGCACCAATATGTCTTGACATCTGTTATGCTAGTTGAAACGCCTGAGCCCAAATTTCATCCAGTGCATGATCAATGCTCATAGCATCTTGGAGTGAGTGGTCAAGGGTCAGGGGATCTTCCTGGTTGCCTTGAATGAGCTTTCTGGTTTAACACCAAGAAGATTAACCAACAATTACTGTAAATTTATTCCTCTTCCTTTGGCTCTACTCCAATCCTCACCAAATTCTTGGATATCTCTGCCAAATTATGCCTGGATATCTATCCAAAGATTTTCTGAAAAGGCCCAATAAAAGCCCTCACTATATTATTTGAAGAATTATTTTGAAGATGCCCCACCTAACCCACCCAAGAAATACCTCTGGTTAAACATCATGTGCAAAAGTGGCCAGGAGCAGTGGTAATTGCATCCAGAGCAGGTTTGGCACTTTTAGTTGTGCTGGGTTTCCCTTTTTATTTTTTCCATTCAAGATCTTTCAAGACTTTCCTGCCTCAATAAATGCACTCATATTCATGCATATCATTGTTTGATTTTCTTTGAGCCATTTTGCTCCCCACTTCAACATCATTTCCTCCTTAAATGAATGTAAGAGTTGTAAAAGACTCTGCTTTATTATTATCTAATATAATAAAGCTTGAAATTTTTTATTACCCTTGGACATTTGGGTTTACCTGTTGCTTTAGACATCAGTTGACTATTCCCCTTGGAATTGTTGGTAATAACCTTTGATTGCTGTCAAAATCATGACTTTTATTATGGTTGAGAGCAAGGTTTTATTTCTTACTGATCTGCCCCAATTCTCACAGTAATCAGCAAGCCCATCTCTCTCATGTGAAGAAACTACTCAAGCCATACTCATCAGTCCAAGCTCTGAATTCAATCTGGCCTCAATCTACAAGCCTTAGTTTTTGCTCTGGAAGGCTGCAGCTTGCTGCAAGCCTTTAAGCCCCTAGGATTAATTAATTGAAGCATGTTTCCTGGATTGATACATCACAATATTTTATCACATTCCACAATTACTGATTAGCTGATGAATATTTTTAGGAAAATTGGTCCAACAATTTTTGAAATAAATATCTTACTATATTTTCTAAGAAAAAGTTTGGATTTTTAGTTAGACTTGGAAAATTTCAATGATTTTTCAAGGCAATAAAGATAATCTCAATTCTCTTTTCTTGTGTTAACTAGCTCACTACTAATAGTTGCTGATGCCAACATAAAGTTCTACTAGTGTGGTATTAATCATACCAAACTCTTCTATTAATTACCCTGGTACAAATTTAGCCCTTTAAATCTTCACTCTCCTTATGTAGAACCTGTACATATCCCCCAGTTATATATTCTTAAGCTCATTGGTAATATATTATATGTCACCTTATATTAATTTATATCAGGGTTCACCCTGACATGGTAAACTATTTAGACTTATCCTAATCTCACAACATCATATACCCTAAACTGAAACACAAAACCAGTACCTAGAACCCACCAGCACACCATACAACAACCTTTCAGGTGTTAAACCATCCAGGCTGTAAGCCAATCCAATTCCTATCCAATCAAAAAAGAAACATAAAACTGACCACTTGCAACAGAAACTGGAACATTTATAACAGACATTCAAGAATTCAATATCAGGACAGGATGCTCCTAGTGATAATGAGTAAATGAAAAGGTAATAGGGCTCTGGGACAGCTTACCCTTTTAGCAGCTGTCAAATTATCTCCCTTACCTGGGTGAAACTCACCTAAATAATATTCTTTTAAATCAAGAATTAGATGTCTTACCTGTAATTCAACCACTTCAGAAGACCTGATCAATCCAGGATTCATAGTTAAAGGATAAATATCTAATTCAAAGGTTATTCATATAAGTTGAATTTTAAAACACCTCTGAAAAGCTTAAAGCATGTTTTACCACCCGCTCACAGACTCAGGGATTCAAATCAACATGTCACAAGTGACAAATTCCTGCTATGAATTAGTAAGGAAAAAATCCCAACTTTGAGATTCAAACCCTGGCCTCCTGTGGGCTGTCAGCCTGCAGGCCCAGCCGCCTGCATTTTTGGACTCAAGTCAGAGATAGATTTACCTTCAGAGAAACCTTCAAAAACCATCAGTGTAGCACCTTCTACGTTTGAATCCTGCCTTTTGGAGAATTCCCTTGGCCCAGACAATGAGATCAACAACCCAGACAAGCCTCCTGGAATCACCTGGGCTGCTGCCAATGAGATGTTAGGTAAATTATCCCAATCCTGAGGCCTGTGGGGCTTGCTGAAAAATTCCTTGTCTTGAAGAAGGAAGTTGAGATTCCCCATTCTAACTCAGCCAGTAAAGAACCAAAAATTTTGGATGCCACCAAAGATTCCCAACCCTTGGTAAATGCTACCACCCAGATCAAAGGATTTTGCAAAAGTTTTCTCATGGCAGATGAGCATATGTCAAAACAGCAGGCTTGACCCGCCAGCAAGGTTCCAACCAAGCAGGTTTGTGATCCGCAACCCAATTATCCTGTAACTTGAAGCCAAACTAGGAAATCAACTCAAATTTCTAAATCCAACAACATGAAAAAATGATGATCCCTTAAGTGGATACCTTGTTTTGGCGCTTGACTCATTACCAGGATCAGGCCACCCCCTTTACCATCCAATAGAGTGATCAACACCATCATGTTCCTGTTATCCAAGATATACAATGACTATATAAGCATCATCTCTCAATAAAGAATATTATCTAGTTTTTAAATATTTCCCCCTTGTTACTCTGCTAAAACAGCACAGTTACAACATTGGTAGCAGAAGTAGGTTTTCTATCTTAATTTTCCCCCCAAAATTCTGCCTGTTTCCTGTACTTTCTGTGGCCAACAATACTCAATAAAATCATGTCTGGCCTCCTGCTGGATTGGGCACTGTACACACCTGGTGCCAAAATACCAGAAGGTTTTTTACTCTATCAGAAAACGGTAATTCTTCTCCCTGCCTTCAATGCCTTGTTGGCACAGGGGTTATTCCAAGCACTTGTCATTACTCCCTGAGCAACTGATGAAAGCATGATGCCAGCCTACATAGCCCAAAGGCTTCAAAGCGCCGCATTGGAACCTTTTTCAGGAGCCAATGACAACAACGCCACAGCATGGATTCAATCTGCTTAAAGTAAACTGGCACAAATGGAATTCCCACAACGCTTCTGGGTTGCAGAGATTTCCATTTGGTTGACACACAACACTGGTACCTAGTGCAACAAGTGGCACAAGGACCATACCAAGAAAGATTGGGAAACCTTCAAGCGGGACTTCTTGGCAAGATTTGTGCTGAATGATACCACACTTATGATTATATGCCAAGTGAAGAATCTTGCTCAGAAAGGCACAGTGAAGGAGCTCACCCAAGCATATGAAGGGCTTTGACTATGTGCCCCCTCAGATATGGCCTTTGACACCCCAGTTACCCATCTCATGTACTACAACACTCTCAAGTTGCACGTAATGAGACATGTGAACCTGGACCAGGTGACCAACCTGCAGAGCCTATATTGTGAGGCAGAGAAAGTAGAACAAACTTCCAATGCTCTGCACAAGGCACAAACTAGGAATAGAGAACAACCCAAGAATTCTCACCCAACTGGACACTCCAACCACCCGCCTCCTGGGAACAACAACAACTCAAACCACAAACCTGCAGGTTTGAATGGACACGGAAACAGGAACAATGGACAGTCAAACTGTACCCATTTCCGTATCACTGCCACACAAGACAATCACAACAAGAGAAAAGCCCAAGGAGAGCAAAAAAGCAAGCCAAGCTCTTCCTGCACAATTTTCAACTTTCCCAACAGCAAGTATCACCCCAAGGATGTGGAATAATGCCTAATGATCCATGTGCCCCTGGAAGACCCAGTACTTTACACCATCACCAGACATCCCAATAAACTGATGTCCTATTCTTTCTGCTTTTGCAGTTACACAGGCTCAGCACTCCTGGACTCAGGCGCAGACCAAACCCTAGTCAACAGCAGCTTTGTAGACAAGTTCAAGCTGACCACTAATCCTTTGCGGATTAAGAATATGGTTTTAGCTGATGAACATCACATTGCAGTGACACAGGAAAATGCCCCCTTCTCTGTCATGCTAGAGAGCCTACAATCCACCATCCAGGGCCCGTCATTGACTTTCTCAAGTTTGAAATTGTACTGGGACTTGACTAGTTGCAAAAGAACAATCCCCATGTAGACTGGGCAACCTCAGTATTAACCATCATACATGAAGGCGTCAATCACCAGATCTACCCTGACTCCGTGGACCAACTCCTACACAATCACGTCTTTGTATGTATTACCAAAACTCTGGACAAACAGCAGAACCTCAAGGCAATTGACTGGGACTTTTGCCAGTACAAGATCATACACTTCAAGGACCACCAGGATACCACTACTCCTCAGGATTGCAACATTGTAGCCTGCCATCCAGAAATCTTCAAAGAGGCTCTACCAGGACTACCACTGGAGAAGCACATACAACACTCCATCTAACTCAAAAGAGCTGTACCTAAGGCGCGACCCATTTAACGCCTTACCCCAAATAAAGACAACACCCTACGTGCTTACCACAAGGAGGCGCTGGAAAAAGGACTTATCCGCCCCTCACAGTCTCCCTTTAGTGCTTCTGTATTCTTTGTGGCAAAGAAAGACGGTACCCTTCAATTAGTCACAGATTACCGAGCCCTCAACAAAGTTACTATCAAGAATTGTTACCCACTACCACTAATTTACAACCTCTTTGATGCCCTGGGCGGCGCCACAGTCTTCTCCAAGATTGACCTAACCACAGGCTACAACCAAATCTGTATTAAGAAGAAAGATATATCTAAAACAGCCTTCCACACTAAATATGGCTCATAAAAATTTGTGGTACTCAACTTCAGAATGAAAAACATCTTGCCAACCCTTGTGACCTTCATGAACAAGGTGTTTCCCCCACATTGGAAAGCACACCTTGGTATATTTGGACGACATCATTGTCTACAGCCCTTTAGTAGAACAACACCACAAGGGCTTGGAAGCAGTCTTTGCCACCCTGGCATAACATAAGCTGCTAGCCAAGCCTTCCAAATGCCAATTCTTCCGCAAGCAGCTGCCCTTCCTGAGACACATAGTCTCACAAGATGGCATTAAGCCTGAAAAACAGAAAATCCAGGCCATCTGCAAAATGCTACCTCCAAAGGACAAGTCATAACTCCACACATTCCTGGGAATATTCATCTACAATTGACTATTCATCCCCAACTGTGGTGTCCTGTGTCACGGTAAGTTCCATAATGCCGGGTATTGTCCGTCTAAGTAAGAAGGCACGGAAGGCCGGAAAACCTGTATCAAAATTGACCAAGTTAACAGATTTAAACCAAACAGTCAATTGAAAATGGGTCACAGCTGCTCCAGCATGCCAGCTGAAACAAGCTCCCCCTTGTAAACTGAAGTTGATAAATCAACGTAATATGAGGGTCACCCAATATAAGCTCATTAATTGGAATGATTGTCAGAAATTGGTCACACAAGGGTTCTTTGCAACCTGGACTAGATACTTACTGGAAGATGCCAAAGGAATAGGAGGTCAAGACTCAGGTGGTATTGCTTAGTCAATTTTTCTGATATATATTGAATAATTTTCCCTGTTTCAACTCTAAGAGTTGAGTCCTCCTAAATTTACTCAATAAAAATCAATTATCCCAAGTTCTAATTTTAAATTTTAAAATGCATCCTGTGCTTGGGTTGTTGCGGTATATCCTGTACAATCTGATTCTAAACAGAATCATTTCAGGAAGATGGGGCCCGGCATCAGGAACTTTGTTGTTGGCGCCGCAAAATGTTAATTTCATGCCAGCCAATTTTGTAGCTCCTCCCTCCATTCCTGAAGATAAAAATCAGGTCACTTCTCAATGCCCAGAATTCTACACTGAAGATGCATTGATGCTTTCCCAGGTCATTTATCTTGGTTTACTCTGGTTAGGATTGATTGTTCTACTTAATCCTGGAGTTACAATTGGAAAATTCACAACAAAATATCTGAAGCCGCGTTGGTGGTTAATCATCAATTCTATGTGGATTTGGGTGGTTATTCCCCATCATTTAGAAATGGCATCATATTATCCAGTTATTTCTATCACATCCTGACTGCACTTCTGTCCGCCATAACTGGTGCCAAATCCAAGTTTGTATGGACCCCCCAACACAACCTTTGCTTCAGATGTCTTAAAGAGAAGCTCAAAACCACCCCATCTTACAATACATCAAACACAATGGGGAATATCAAATAAAAACAGATGCCTCTGAAACATCCATTGGGGGAGTATTAAAAAACAAGAACAGTGATGATGACTTCCTGCCTGTAGCCTATGAATCATATGAACTGACAGATGGCAAGTGTCAATACCTTATACATGACAAGGAAATGTTGGAAATTGTACACTGCCTGGTCAAATGGAGTTCTTACTTGGAAAGCCAGGAAGAATTCAAAGCATCAACTGACCACAAATCACTCATATACTTTAAAACACAGGAAATCCTTTTCTTCCAACAAGTATGTTGGATAGAGCTCCTTGTCAGGAATGACAATTTGGATGCTCCTAAATCTCAAAATACGGAATCAGAGTCAAACCCTGGACAAAACCCTTCACAGACTACCAGACTCATAGGCTTGGAACACAATAACCCACTACTAATTGATGAAGTTGCTGCCAGCCCGCCAGGACCCAAACCCTTAGCTGCCCCGCAGGATTCTGCAAGCAAACTGCTAGTGCAAGATGCCGGGAATTTCCCCGAGGTGCCAACGCCTGACACCAGCAGTTTGCCCGGTGAAATAGACAAATTTCTCCCTGAAAGTTATTCCAAACTCCCCCAAAGTCCCAGGGAAGATACTGAACCCAAAGAGGTACCCAATACCTGAATCAATAAACAGAAGGATTCAAAGTCTTCTCACCCCAAAGTGGCCAGTTGCAAACTGCCAGTGCCAAGTGCCACACTGCCATCTGAGACACCCAATGCCAACCTGCCCGAGCCCAGAAAACCTGACCAGGTAGTGAAGCCTGGCAGTGTGGTATAAATACCTGCCAGGCTGAGATCAACCCCTATTGTCATTTTAAAATAAAGGTTATGAGATTTTGGTTTCCCCCAACTATTGCTGTATTTTATTCTTGCCATCTTCCAGTTAACCCCAAGATTGTCTGCCCCCCTGCCAGCTATGTACCACCTGCCAGGTACCCCCTTTGGTCCTGTCCATTTCACAGAGTACCCCTTGAAGCCTGAGTACAAGGACTACACCATCAATAACATACTAGCCCGGGATCCCTTGGCCAGAACTACTGAGTTAACCAGATACAGCCAAGAAGGCCCTTGGTACGTTACCAAACCCTGCTTGTTCAGAGATAAATACAACTTCCTTCCTGCCTAACAAATGGACATGGAACCAACTGTCACCCCCAAACCAATGCCTGCCTCCGCCGCCAAGCTCCCACTGGACCATACCAACAAGCTTTTTGGAATTGTATATATTACTCTCACGGGAATAATAGATACTATTGTCCCAGCTGCCAGTCGTGGTTGTGGGTGGGCAAGTCAATGTCCTAACTCATTAAGTTAGCACCAATCCTTTGGTGGGCTCTTCCCACCCAGTCCGCAACCCGCCAGTTCCCAAACACTAGCAAGCCGGCCAATCAGGGTTTGTTCCCTGACACTCCTAGAAAGGTTCAATATGATCATACAGTACAAACCTGGTCCAGAACTTGCCATGACAGATGCACTCTTGCGCCTGTACATTAGAGCCACAAGAGGCAAGAATGGGATCAACCCAGACTGCCCCCTCCTGGTGCTCCAAACAAAGGAAAAAGGCTTCCCCCTGGTACAAATGACATCACAAAGGAAACAGTCATCAAAAACTAGCACCTATTTGCAGACGTGTACAGGACTTTACATTGCAAAATGGCCAACAGAAACACCATCCCTTACATCCCTACACATCAGCAAGTGGACACCATCCTATGTTACCACAGAGACCTAGGACATACCAAAAGCCGCAACCTCTACAAATTCCTTAAACACAAACATGGTGGCTAACCCTATACTGGGATGTCCAGGAAGTTCTAGAGCAATGCAAAGTATGTGAAATTTTTTCAAAAAGCAACACACCACCTAAGTATGTACTGCCTATTTGTTCACAACTATCTTTCAAAGTGTGGGCCCTAGATATTGTAGAACTCATGCCAGGAAAGCACAATGAAAAGAAATACATCATCACTGCTATCAACTTTGCCACTTGCTGGCCAGTGGCGCAAGTAGTAAGAACTCACTCAGACAATGACATGCAGAAGTTCATAGGAAAAGAAATCATCATTAAGTTTGGAAAACCAGAACTCCTGATAACTGAAGGAGGCAAGGAACTGACCTCTGAAGATACCAATGTTTACCTCACTAAGAATGGGGTCCAGCACACAGTGACAACATCTTACCATCCTTAGGCCAATGGACACATGGAGCGGCTGAATGGCAGCTTGGTGCAGGCCCTGGCCAAGCTTGCTGTCAGGAGACCTGAGGACTGGTATAATCAGCTACCAACTTCATTGCTTGTGTGCTGGACCCACATGAACAGATCCACCAGGAAAAGCCCCTTAAAGCTATTTTATGGCACACAACCCAATATTATACAAGTGCTATCAGGACCCAAACTGGAAATGCCCAGTAAAGTTCCACCCCACTTGGACCCTCAGGTAATACAGGGCAACAGCAACCAACTAGAAAGAGAATAAAAACGCCTACAGAATACCTTTGTTCCAATCCAAGACAGACATGAGGTTGGTGATGAAGTCTGGGTAATGAATACCAATAAAAGTAAATTACAGCCAGAAAAAGTGGTCCATGTCATTATCCTAAAAGTAAACAAAAACAACACTTACCTCATGCAAGGACTTGAGAAGTGCAAACAGGACAAGGTCCTGCACCATGATTGCCTGAGACCCTGTAAGGCAAGACAGAAACAATGCAAGACCTCCCTACCCGCCACAGAACAACAGCTAGTACAGTATGGCGCCTGGGCTCCCAAAAATCTCCCTGACAACCTGCCCCCAGAGGAGGCCAACCTTCAGTTGGGGGTATCAAAACAGCAGGCTTGACCTGCCAGCAAGGTTCCAAGTAAGCAGGTTTGTGACCCACAATCTGATTATCCAGTTACTTGAAGCAAGACTAGGAAGTTGACTTGAATTTCCAAATCCAATAACATGAACAAAAGATGATCCCTTACAGTGGATACCTTGTTTTGACGCTTGAATCATTAACAGGATCAGACCACCCCCTTCACCATCCCACTGTGTGATCTACACTATCATGTTCCTGTTATTCATGACTCACAATAACTATATAAGCATTATCTCTCAATAAATGATATTATCTAGTTTTTAAATATTTTCCCCCTTGTAACTCTGCTAAAAAAGCACAGTTATGACATACTTAAACTCTGGAGCTGCCAGAAAGTTTCTCATTGCCATTATTACAATAAAGTGTTATGAACTTTGGTTCACTCAGGTTATACCCTACCTCCTTTTAGAACTTTACCATTTCTACTTTGATCTCCTGGGTCCTCTCTCTGCTTCCCACCAAGATCAAAAAATGCATACCAACCACCCAAATTATTCTGTCCCTAAGGAGCTCCCTACAGCCCAGTTCATTTTACAGAGTATCCTCTAAACCTGGCCTATTTGGAATTTACCTTAGAAGAGATCATAATTTAAAGCCCAGAAGCCTGTACCAGATAAACCGAGCTTATTGATTGTGAAGGGACCTGGATTACAGTACAACCCCTGCTATTTTGCAACAAGTATAACTACCTGCCCGTGTACTTGGTACCAATGACTCATCCCTTGACCCCACGGCCCAGCTGCTCACAAGAATCTGTTACTGCTAATGAGTTCACCTTCACCCAGATATTTAGGATTATTTATATCACTCTCACTGGCTTAATTGACTCTATGATGCCTTCCAATGGACCCCGGGCCATCCTAGGGAAATCACTATCCTACATTGTAAATTTAGCCCCCACCCTGTGATGGGCTCTTCTCTCTGGGCCTGCGGGCCACCTTCCTGCAAGTTCTAAGGAACTTAATGCAGGATAAATACCTGAAACAACAGCAGAAAATTCTTCAAAATTTAAAATAATAAGTAATTTAGTGTCAGAAACCACTTTCTGACAGCATCAAAATTCATTATGAAGATAGTTAAATTGTCTCTTAAAACCTATGAAAATTTGCAACACTGTTACAGCTTCTCATACCATCACCAACAATTCTTCAGGTTCTAAAAATCCCAGATCTGAATGTCTATTAGAAATTTCAAGATTCACTATTTGTGTAAGAGCCAGCCTTACAGCGCCTAGAACAGGGTTTAAACCCCCACACCAGGCCGCCAAGCAAAAGCGCGGGCGGCCGCAAAAGCCTGCTGGGGGATTCAAACTCCCAACCACCCACCAGGGCGGGTGCAAGGTAGTTCAAACTGCCCAAAAGGCGGGACCTGGCCTGAGGACAGTGTTAAAACTGGCCCAGGGGAGCTTGCAGCTCCCAGCAGCATTGGGGTACCCAGTTCTAATGCTATAATTGGGCTGGGTGCACCCAATGCTGCTCTGGATCAGATCTGCTGGATTCTGCAGCAGATCTGCAAGAATGCTGGTTCCTGCTGCTGCTCCTGTTTTCACTTCCATCAATTTAACTGATGTTCTGATAAATAATCTTGCAGCAACTTCAGATGCTGATAATGCAGCCAATAACTTGGCTGTGAGCAGCACCTCAGTTAAGCTGCAGGATTCAAAATTGCCTGCAAGTTGTGATCAATATAAAGTCATTCACCAATCAACAGATAATGATTTAAAACCTGAGGAATTAATGGGCACTGCTCCAGCCCCATGCCCCAACCAAATTAAATCTCAGATTAATGAAGCTAGCCAATCACCAGCCAGCCACCAACAGAATTCCCCTGCTTGACCAAGTCACTCAGATCCCAATCCTCACTTCCCAAGCTAAATTCCACTACTTCTCAGAACCCAGAATCCAAGAGTTGGGAAACCAAAAGATCACAAGGAGTAGGAAGTAGTATGTTCCAAGGTAGACCAGATGAATGGTATAAAACCCATTTCCACACTTAAATCAAGTGCAGACAACGTCAAATAAATTAAATGAATATATTAGTTTTATTTTTTTATTATGATTCCAATTTATACTCCACTTAAGAAGAAGTCAGACCATAAGACTAGAGTACCATCCTAGACCTACACTCATGGAATACCAGCCAGTTCCAGATCCTGAAATGGCTGGCATAAACTATGACTCCTCTGCTATACCCCTTCCCATCCCTACAACCACAGTAGAGCTGGGATGGTCATTCTGACCATCTTCAGTCTGGCCAAAGTTGTTGATTCTAATCTTGGTGTCTACCACCCCTTAGCTGCAGATTTGCTATACCTAACCTGCTCTGCGTCTTTCCTCTATTGGGCTCTTAGGACACACTATCCCAATGACTTGAGTTTCCCTTCAGCACCTTGGTATATGACAGCTGCTGTCCATGCCAATTTGTGACACAATGTCACTGTGATTTTTTTATGATTATCAATCATTATCAAGTTTGAAACCATCTCATTTGATCATCTGTTGTTTTAGAGATTATATTTATGCTGGTATCCTGTCAACCTGTATATAAGTCATCAATTTTGCCTTATAAACCTTTTTCAACTAATAAAAACTTTAATTCTTCTTGAATTTTCATGTGTTGTCAGGATTCAGAATCAGTGTTTACATCCTCTACTTTGGTTAGAGCCTATGTCACACTCTTTCTTCTACTGTGGTGCCAGGATATCAGAAGTACTGTGATGCTCCAGAAGATGAGGGAAGAGTCAAAGCAGGTACTGGCATGGCCCACCAGATTGTGAAACTTAACTTTACCAGGTAGGAAAGGGCCTACCCAGCCACAGCCCAGGGCCTAGCTGCTGGCAAGGCAGAATCAATCAATCCTGTGAGTGCCAGGTAAAGCACCCCCAGGAATTGACTACTCTGGCCAGCAGCATCAGATGTGGGTGAGGTTGAGATGATTGGCTTGGGAGTTGGGGGTGGTTCCATTGGGACCAAGTAGGCAGCAGGATTATTGTATTTCCTTTCAAAGATCAAAGGGTATATAGTGATTTCTCTGCTGTCACAGACAATTTGGTAGGGTTCCTTGGGGCATTTGGGAGGGTGTACCACTGCAAGTCTTCCAAGGTCCAAGATCTGTGATCAGGATTGAGGGGATACTCAGTGAAGTGCATAGGGCCAAATGGAGCGTTGGACGGGCAGTAGTAGTAGAAGGCTTTGATTTTGTCAACTGAAGTCTGGCTATCTATTCCTGAGGATTTTCAAGGATTCAGCCTGTGGGGGGTTCTTGAGAGCTTACAGGCAGAAGCCTGTGGGTCCTGAGGGTAGGGCCCACCACAGAGTTTTTGCTAACTTTACAATATAAGATAACAATTTGCCCAGGAGAGCCCATGGTCTGCTGGCAGGCACCATTGAATCAATCAGGCTGTTGAGAGTGATGTACATCACCCCAAATAACTGAGTGGAAGTGAAATCATTGGTTGCAACAGATTTCTGCAGGTGGTTGGGCCGCAGGGTGAGAGGCGGTGTCATTGGAACTAAATAGTCAGGCAAGTATTTGTACTTGTTGCAGAATAATAGTTGAGGTATGGTGACTTTGGTTACTTCTCTGTAAATAGTCTCTGTCTCTCTAGTTCTGGCCTCTGGATTGTAGATAAGGGTTTCCTCTAGATTAAACCCCAAATACACTGGGTTGGGTGGATATTCTATGAAATGTACCGGGCCAAAGAGAGATCCTGGTGGACAATATAGTTCAGGCAGTTGGTCTGCAGTCTCTTGGGGTTGATAGTTGTGAGGTACAAAACAGCAAGAGGTGGACTGCAAATGAAATAGAACTAAACTCAAATATGGAATAACCTGGTTGAACCAAAGGTTTATGTCACTTTATTGCAAGAATGGCAATGGGCAACTTCCTGGCGACCCAGGGTATAAGTATACCCATCTGCCATGGAGAAACTTTTACAAATTCCTTTGGACCTGGTGCTACCATCTACCAGGTTTTTGTGGCCCTTGGTGGCATCCATTGTGGGGGTTATCCAATGGCTGGTTTGAACTAAAAAACTTGAATTTCCCTTTCAGGTTGTAGGATTGATCATCTTTGGGTGGCCTGCATTCCACAGGAAGTTTCTTGGCTTTCCCTGCTGCGGTGGCCCAAGTTATTTTGGAATCTTTGGCTTGGCCTGCACTCTTATTGGTCAGATTAACAGGAACCTTTGGTGTGGGGAGCCTTGATGTAAGTAATTTTAGTTCATCAAGCCTTAGGAGATTCCCCAAAATCAAATCCTGCTCTGGTTTGGGCCCAGAAAACTGTGGGCAGCTGGGTGGCCAGTCCTGTGGGCTGGCGGCCTGCAGGGTATTGGGGTTCAAATCCTGTAGTGGAGCTTTTCCCATGAGCATGGTTAATAGTAGTTTGTCATTTGTGACATCATCCCCTTCTCTCCTGTTGCCCCCCTCCTTACTTGCCTTTCTGTCCAAGTATTGCTGTATGGCTCTATGTGTGTTAGGCAGGTTGGAGACAGTTTCCCAGGTGCTCTCTTTGGAGTGTAACCCACCCATTTGGCATATTATTGTGGAGTCTTGTAGTGGAGGCAGTGTCTGTGGATGTATTAGACTTTGTATTCATTTATGCGTCACTTCTGAATGGGTGGTGGATTGGTCTTGATCTTCTGGTGGGGAATGTAAGGTCTCATGGTCTGGGGCAAATGATTATAAACTAAAGCCTTTAACCCAGTAATGTTTATATTGGTCAAATATAAAAAGGTAGGCAATGTTTGCAATAGCTACTGAACCAAGGCTCCTAAGAGCTTATACAAAGTAAATTAAGGACTAAGGCAATTTATTAACCCTAAGAAAATAAAATAGAGACCAGTCTTAATGACTGAAAATTTGGTTAAAAAGTCAATTTCTAAGTCTGGTAAATGGTCTGCACTAGCAGGGGGATTAAAGCTATCAACAATTAAATTGTGGGTGTTACTATAAAAGCTGCCTAACTGGTGAAGGATAAAGTCAAAAGGAATCATGGAATAAGATTAAACTAAGATTAAAAAATTGGAAGAAGAACACAAGCCACAAACCCTAACAAGTACCTTTTTGGGGTGCAAGTCAAACAATCTCAACTTGTTGTTGAGACTTGTAAACCAAGCCTTTTTATTGAGGTTGATAAAGTGAGGTGCAAAAGAGAATAAAAGATTCAACCTTTTAAAGTTAACTATTCCTTGGCAAGAAAGAACCATTGTTTGTGGGTTGCTGCTTGCACTAACTTTAAACAGTTAGGCTAGCATAAAGGAGAAAATGGAAGGAGAAAAGAAGCAGTTGCAGTGGGTGCTTAGTCAGTTTTTAGCAAGCAGAGGGGAGCAGGAAGACAGATAAATTGAATCCAAAGCTGCTGGTGTAAGCCAATATGAAAATTGAAAGGTAAGAAGTTTGGACTATCTTAAATTAACCTTAGCGTAAAGGTTGCAGGTTCAAAACTTGTGCTGAGCAAAAAGGTAACTTCAAAAAGGCAAACTAACCGTTAATATAGGATGGGTTGGATGATAAGAACCAGAAAAGGAGAAGGAAAGTTGTTGGAAGTAAATTTTTGGTTATTTAAACCCAAAAATAAAGATAAAAATGTTGAATGGTCCTAGAAATGGCTAGTAGCAAAATCCAAGAAAGGAGATCCTGACAGGGAAGGGAGGTTCCTTTTTTCTTTAATAGCAACAATTGGTGAAAGACATCATGGATTTTCCAAGTAGAAGGCAGCTCTAGTTTGTACGCCACTTCTCCTATTTGCTTTAAAATCTTGGAAGGGATGCAGCAGCAGTGAGCTAGCTTCCTACTAGGTACATGTAAGGGGACATTCCGGGAGTTGAGGTAAACTTCATTGCCTATCTCTAGAGGTTTCCTGGGGGTCCTTTTCTTGTCAACAAACACCTTGTAGGTCTTGAAGGCACGGTTTAAGTTCCTAAGGCAGGTTTTTTAAGTGGCATGTATTTGTTTAATGCAGGTTTGCCCTGCATTATTCTGCTCCTTGCTGCCAATGGTGGGGTCCCAGGAGAGATCAAACCCGTAGTTGGCCCTGAAAGGGGACATACCCGTGGATGTGTGGTCTTTGCTTTTATAGGCGTATTTTGCCATGGGTAGCATCTCTGTCTAGTTGTCTTGGTCTGTGTTGGTGTATCATTGGAGGTATTTTTCCAGGATTTGGTTGACCTGTTCAGTTTGTCTGTGGGTGATAAGAGGTTGACACACAGCGTTTTATTCCAAGGTCTTTCATCACTTGGGTCCAGTAGTGGGAGGTGAACTGGGGTCTCTGGTTGGTGATGATTTCTTCTGATGTTCCATGTTGCGTCAAGATGCAGTCATGAAAATGTCTGGTAGTCTCAGTTGTTGTGCAATGGGTAGTGGTTGGAAGGAAGTAAGCTGTTTTGGTGAAACAGTCAACCATGACTAGGATTGTGTCAAAGGATTTCAAAGGGGGAAGTTCCACTATGTAATCCATTAATACTGACTTCCAGGGTCCAGAAGGAATGTCCAGAGGCCTTAGCAGTCCTTCTGGCTTTGAGCAATGTGTCTTGGTTCTTCTGCAGGTTTTGCAACCATTGATGTAGGCTGCTACTTCATTGTCCATGCCAGGCCATGTGGAGTTCTGCTTGATGCTTAGGAGGGATTTGTGTCTACTGGGGTGGCTGGCCATCTCCAAATGATGGTGGTCAATTAATATATTGGTTTGGGTCAGGCCTTTGGGTGCATAGATTCTGTTGGGAAGCAGCAAGGTGGTGCCCTTCAGGGAGTAGCCTTTCCTTGAGTGGTGGCTATCTACGTCCTTTGTCAAGGCTTTGACTAATTTGGGTGAATAAGCATCTGGTTTCTGAGCTCCTATCATGTTGGGTTTGCTGGCGGCAATCTTCAAGTACGTCATTTGTATTCCTAGGCTGGCGGGATCTAGTAGTGTATGGGTGTTGCAGTCCTTGATTTTTGTAGAGGAAGGAATCAGGTTGGCTCTCCTGCTCAAGGCGTCTAGTACTATGTTCATCTTTCCTGGCTTGTAGTCTATGATCAAAGTGTAGTCGGCTAGTTCTATGTGACAGAAATTGCGGGATAGTATGAAGCCGTTTCTAAGTGATAGGGAATTACCACTCAAATCCACATAGAATTAATGATTAACCACAATGTGGCTTCAGATATATTTTTGTAAAATTTCCAATTGTGATATCAGGATTAAGAAGAACAATTAATCCTAACCAAAGTATCCCAAGATAAATGGCCTGAGACAGAATCAATGTATCTTCAGAATAAAATTCTGGACATTGGGAAGCAACACAATTTCCAGTTTCCAGAATGAGGGGGCTTCAAGATTGGCTGGCGCAAAATTAACATGGGGAGGCATCAACAACAAAGTTCCAACTGCTGGGCCCCATCTTTCAGAAATGATTTGGTTGGGAATTAGATTGTATGGAATATATTGTAACAACCCAACCACAGGATGCATTTTAAAAAGTAAATTAGAACTAGGGATAAATGATTTTTATTGAGTAAAATTTTAGAAGGACTCAACTCTTAGAGTTGAAACAGTGAAAATTATTCAATATATATCAGAAAGTTGACTAAGCAATACCACCTGAATCTTGGCCTCATATTCCTTCCACATTGTCAAGTAAGTATCTGGTCCAGGTTGCAAAGAACCTTTGTGTGACCAATTTCTGATGACCATGCTGATTAACAAGCTCATATTGGGTGACCCTCAAATTACACTAATTTATCAACATCAATTTGCAAGGAGGAACTGGTTTCAGCTGACAGACTGGAGCAGCTGTAACCCATTTCTGATTGACCATTTGATCTAAATATGTTAACTTGGTCAATTTTGATAAAGCTTTCCCAGCTTTTTGAGCCTTCTTGCTTGGACAAATAATTCCTGGCATGATGGAACCTACTGTGACATTCTAAGGCCCATCTTGCTTGACGTAGGTTAAGCTGGCATGGTTTTAAGAAGTAAACCAAGTTCTTGTGGTCTTTCAGGACTTTTACCGGATGTTCAGCACCACATAGGTATCTGCGCCAATGCTTCAATGTCTTCATTATAGCTAGCATCTCCTTGTCATATATTGGGTAGTTTTCTTCAGCAGGCAACATCTTCTTGGAGTTATATGCTACAGGATGTAGCATACTATCCTCTCCTTCCTGAAGAAGGACCCCGCCCACTACAAAGTTGGATGCATCTGTCTCAAGCAAAAAGGGTTTAGATGGGTCAGGCATGGCAAGGAAAGGGGCGGATGTTAATGCCACCTTTAGGGTCTCAAGCACGGAGGTGCAGTCATTAGTCCAGACAAACTGGACCTTGTCTAAGCAGAGCCTGGTCAGTGGCAGTGTAATAGAGGAATTTTTTTATGAAGTCCCTGCAATAGTTTGCTAACCCCAGGAAGCTTCTGACATCTTTCTGGCATGTGGGGATAGGCCAAGAGGTTACAGTGTTCACCTTATCCTGGGCCATCACAAATCCTCCTGTCTTCACCATGTAGCCCAGGAAATCCACCTCTGGTTGAAAGGATTCACATTTCTTGAGTTTTGCGTGTAGATTGGCTTGTGAGAGTTTGCTCAAGATTAGGTCTAGGTGGAGTAGGTGCTCTTTGTGGGTCTTGATATAGATGAGGATGTTGTCAAGGTAGGCCAAACAGAACTGGTCAAGGTATTTACCCAGTACTGTATTGATCATGCACTGGAAGGTGCTGGGGGCGTTACATGGTCTAAACGGCATCACCAGGTATTTTTAGAGTCCATACCTGGTCTTGAACGCTGTCAGGATACCAGGAGTACTGTGGAGCTCCAGCAGGTGAGGGAGGAGTCAAAACAGGTACTGGCATGGCCCACCAGATGATGGGACCTAACTTTACCAGGTAGAAAAGGGCCTTCCCAGCCACAGCCCAAGGTCCAGCTGCTGGCAAGGCAGAGTCAATCAATCCTGTGAGCGCAAGGTAAAGCACTCCCAGGAATTGACTACTCTGGCCAGCGGCATCAGAAGTGGGGGTGTTTAAATGGTTGGTTTGGGTGTTGGGGGCGGTTCCTTGGGGACCAAGTAGGCATCAGGATTGTTGTACTTCCTGTTGAAGATCAAAGGGTAGATGGTGATTACTTTGCTGTCACAGACAATTTGGTAGGGTTCCTTGGGAGCGTTTGGGTGGGTGTACCACTGCAAGTCTTCCAATGTCCAGGGTTTGTGGTCAGGATTGGCGGGATACTCAGTGAAATACACAGGGCCAAACGGAGCATTGGGTGGACAGTAGTAGTCAAAGGCTTTGTTTTTATCAACAGGAGTCTGACTATCTATCCCAGTAGATGGGTACTGACGCTTGGGTATATGCAGATGGAAGAGTATTAAAAATAGGTATGGAAACAGATTGGTGAACCAAAGGTTCATAATAACTTTTTTTGGTAAGGATGATGATACAGAACTTTTTCAAGTGCTTCTGATTTATATACTTACTCACATGCAGGTTCCTCTGGGTATTCTTATGATGCTATCTGTGTGGCAAGGCTTGGCATCTCAGGTTCTGCTGTTTGGTTGGCTGCTTCATGGATATTTTTGGGGTCTTCAGGAACAGTTGTTTGGCTTTTTGATGGTCCATCCTGGCTTGGCTGGTCATTAATTTTGGCAGGTTTGGCTTCTGGGGTTTTGGGGGTTTTCCTAATTTGATCACTATTTTTGGACTGGCTTGACAGGCTTTCCTGAGGCCAAAGAACTTGATTAAAAAAGGGGTCCCCAATTGGGGACCCCAAATTACTTAATGGAGGGTGGGCTTGATCTGGGTTTACTGGGCAGCTAAAAATAACCTGCCCAGGCCCAGCCAAACCCACCAAAGCTTGGGCGTAGCTTTTGGGGCCCAAAGCGGGCCCCTCAGCTACCACCAGGGTGGGAGTGGTTCCTGTACCTGTATTTGCTTTGAAAAGCAAAAATCCAGGTGCGGGTGAATCTCCCCTGCCCGCTAGCCCCGCCTGGAGGCTATGAGCGGTTCAATTCCCGCCCTGGGCCTCAAAGTTGTTACTTCTGTAACAAACGCTGTTTTATACTTGTCACCTTCTTTGATTTGGATTTGATTGAACATGTCTCAAAGGTCAATATTGGATTACACCTGGACGCCTGTCAACACATCACACAAGTCATCAGCGTTGGGGATGGGATAGTGGTTCTTTATATTTATATTGTTCAGCTTCTGCTAGTTGAAGCACAGGCGCATACTTGTGTTCTTCTTGCCCACAAACAGCATTGGTGACAAGCAAGGGCTCTTGGACACACAGATGCAGCCTTTCTTGGATATGTCTTTGATGTACACTTTCAGTGCCAACTGCTCTTTGTGATTGCAGCTATAAATGGGGCCATGTTGGGGCTCAGCGCCGGGTAAGAGGTCATTAGTGTGATTACACTTTGTGTGTATGGGGAGATGAGTTGCTGCTTCCTTGCTGTAGAAGTGGTTCCACTTCTCTAGCAGAGAAGGTAGGGCCCCACGCTGGGTTCCATTTTCAGGGTCAGGAGCGTGCTAGGGTTTCCTTTGGTTGGGCCCAGCTGAAACGGTGCTACATCACAAGGGCTGACCCCTTTCAAGGCAACTGTTTTGTTACAGAAGTTCAGGATGGCGTTGTGCCTTTGGGACTAAGAGTCTTCCAGGATCAAGGGGTGGGGGAGTTCATTCAGGATGATGGGGAGTGCTGGGTAGATGTTCTGACCAATTTTTAGTGGTAACTTGGTTTCACACCTGAACCCAAGGTCATGGGAGCTATTCCCCATGATCACCTTGACACCCTTGGTGGTAGCCTTTAGCCCTAGGTCCTTTGCAAGTGTGGTGTCAATAAAGCTTTCTTCAGCTCCTATATCCATAAATGCCTCAACAATATGGGATGTTGTGAGTGTTTTCACTTTGAATTGGATAAATTTGTAAGACCAGGTGGAGCTGTTTATTTGTGCTAGGAAAACTGTAGGATAACTCTTTTTTGGGCAAGCCTTAGTAAGGTAGCAAGGTTTGTGGCAGTATAAACATAACCCTTCACGGTAGTGACATTGTAGTTCCTCAGGGGACATTCCTTGTCTTCTAGGTGTCTGGGCACGGTTTGTGCACTGAGTGGCAGGGGGGCAGTTTCTTGGTTAAGGCTCCATCCTCTGCACAAAAGGAGTGATTCATCTAGGCCAAGCATGGGAGGATGGTGCTTGAGGAGTTTTTTCAAGGCAGGGAAGGCTCCTCAGCGTAAAGGATGGCTGATAACTTGTCCTCAAGTTGGGCTCTAGCTTTCAGTTTAAGGAACTTGTCAGTGCAGGCTTGTAGGGTGTGGGATTCTTGTCTAATGTCTAGTAAGCTGATGAGGGTGTGGTGGCGGGTGTCTTGGATGTCATCAGTGGCCATCAGTTTGCTTTCAAATTGGGAGTAGTCCAGGCAGAACTTGATGTCCTCAGTGGTGGCCTTCCCAAACCAGTCTAGGGCGTTGCCAGAGAGCATGGAAGCCACCTCAAGGACTTTCTCAGTGTCTTTGGAGTATGAGTTTGTGTTGCCCTGGAAATGGAGACAGAAGAATAGTATAGCTCTTTGGGCTTCTTCCAAGGTGAGCTTTCCCATCTACAGCATGTCCACCTTGGTTGTGGACTGGTTGACTATAATGTTCTGAACTTGCAAATTTGGGGTCTTGGTCTTCTCAACGCCAAGCAAGGTGTTCTTTAGTTCTGTACTGTATTAGTGTTAGATTGATGATGCAATTAGGTTGGTAACTAGCTTGTAGGCATAGCAAGCTGAAATCAATGAAAATAGCATACAAGATTCCCCATGAGTTATCAACATCTTGGGGCCCAGGTTACTGTGGTTAAAGTAGATTGCCATAATGTCAGGGATCCAGCCTGTGGGGGGTTCTTGATAACTTACAGGCAGACAGCCTGCGGGTCCTGCAGGTAGGGCCCACCACAAGATTGGTGCTAACTTTACAAAATAAGATAATAATTTGCCCAGGAGAGCTCATGGTCTGCTGGCAGGCACCATTGAATCAATCAGGCTGGTTAGGGTGATATACATCACCCCAAATATCTGTATAAGGGTGGATTCATTGGTCGCAATGGATTCCTGCAGGCGGTTGGGCTGCGGGGTGAGAGGTGGCGTCATTGGAACAAGATAGGCAGGCAGGTAGTTGTACTTGTCACGGAAAAGCAGGGGAGGTATGGTGAACTGAGTTCCTTCTCTACCAATGATTTTGGTTTCTCTATTTCTGGCTTCTAGGTTGTAGATTAGGATTTCCTCTAGGGTGAATTCTGAATACGCAAGGTTGGGTAGGTATTCTGTGAAATTTACCAGGCCAAAGGGAGCTCCTGGGGGACAATATAGTTTGGGTGGTTGGTCTGTGGTTTCTTGGGGTTGTTAGGTGTGAGGTACAAAACAGCAAGAGGTGGACTGCAAATGAAATAGAATTAAAATCAAATATGGAATAAGCTGGTTGAAACAAAGGTTCATGTCACTTTATTGCAAGAATGGCAATGGGCAACTTCCTGGCGACCCAGGGTATAAGTATACCCATCTGCCATGGAGAAACTTTTACAAATTCCTTTGGACCTGGTGCTACCATCTACCAGGTTTTTGTGGCCCTTTGTGGCATCCATTGCAGGGGTTATCCAATGGCTGGTTCAAACCAAGAAACATCAAATTTGGCAACCACCAGAATTAACTCATTCCGCAAGTTGACTTACTGAATGTCAACAATTTATCAACATTCAGTAAAGTTGACATTATTTTGGTATTTATCTGCCAGATTTTGGGCATTTCCAAAACTAAGCTAATTTTTCATAGTGAATTATTAAGTCATAATTGCAAAATTAAAAAGGAACAGACATAATGTCAACACCATTTAAACAAAGGCTTAATTTTAAGCCAAAAAACTAATCTAATTTACTATGAAAATGTAAGTTTCTGTCAAAACCGCAGGCTTGACCTGTCAGCAAGGTTCTAACCAAGCGGGTTTGTGACCCACAATTCAATTATCCAGTCACCCAAAGCCAGACTAGGAAGTCAACTCAAATTACCAAATCCATCAATATGAACAGATGATGATCCTTCACGGTGGATACCTTGATTTGGCTTTTGATTCATTATCAGGATCAAGCCACCCCCTTCTTCCATCCAGCCGTGTGATCACCAATCTTGTTCCTTCTATCCTTGTGTAAATTCACGCCTCCCCCTTAGGCCTCAACTTCAATTCCTGCCAAATGCTTGGGAATTTCTACCAAATTATGTTTGAATATTTATCTAAAAGGTCACCAAAAAAGCCCAAGAAAAGCCATCAACTTAATACCTTGGAATTATTCAGAAGATGCCTCCACCTAACCCACCCAAGAGACACCTCTGGTTAAATATCATGTGCAAGAGCGGCCGGAAGAAGTAGTAATTGCATCCAAAGCATGTTCCTGATGTTAATTAGTTCAGTTTTCCTTTTGACTATGTCCGTTCAAAATTTGTCAAGATCTTCCTGCCTCAAGAAATTCATTTGTATCCGCTCATATGATTGGTCAATTGGTTTGTGACATTTGATCTACCATCCCAATCCCATTCCATCCCTTAAATGAATGCAAGAATTGTAAAAGACCTTGATTCATCATTCTCTACTTTAATAAAGTTTGAAATTTGTTAGTGAAATCCGGCCATTTGGTTTTTTCTGTTGCTTTTGGTGTTCAGTTGATTCCTCCCCCCCCCCTTTGGCCTTCCAGGAATTGTTGGCAGCAACCTTTTGGTTGTTGTTGAAACCACAATTTTATTGTGGTTGAGAGCTTGGTTTTATTTCCTCTTAACCTGCTCCCCAATTCTCACACCTTGATTCACATGAACTATATAATCATTATCTCTCAATATAGATTATTATCTATCTTATAAATATTTTTCCCCAAGCAACTCTGCTAAAACAGCACAGTTACAACATTGGTAGCACAGGTAGGTTCTCTATCCTACCTTATCTTGAAAAATTCTGCCTGTTGCCTGCACACACTGCGGTCAACAAACCCTCAACAGAATTATGTCTGGCCTCCCACCTGACTGGACTCCATATACTCCTGGTACCAAGATACCTGATGGTTTTGTCCTCTACCAAAATAAGGTGATCCCGCTACCCACCTTCAACGCTTGTCTGCCCAAGGGTTCTTTCAGGCACCTTCCTTGATGCCGCAACCAGCTGAAAAAACCACCATGCCCACCTATGTTGCACAAAGACTTTGCAGTGCCGCCTTGGAACCCTTTGCTGGGGCCAACAACAACAATGCTGCCGCATGGATCCAGTCCACTCAAAGAAATCTGGCTCAGATGGAATGCCCACAGCAATTCTGGATTGCGGAGATTTCCATTTGCCTGACCCATGACGCTGGCACCTGGTGTGACAAGTGGCACAAAGAGCACACTAACAAGAACTGGGACACTTTCAAACAGGACTTCTTGGAAAGGTTTGTGCTTAAGGATACAGCGCTCATGATCATACGTCAAGTAAAGAACCTGACCCAGACAGGCACTGTTAAAGAACTCACCCGCGCCTACAAGGAACTCTATCTCTGTGCCCCATCCGACATGGCCTTTGACACCCCAGCAACACACCTAATGTACTACAACGCCCTTAAGTTGCACGTGATGAGACATGTGAACCTGGACCAAGTAACCAACCTGCAAAGCCTGTACTGTGAAGCGGAAAAAGCGGAACAAACATTCAACACTCTACACAAGGCACAGACTGGGAAACAAGAAAGGCCCAAGGACTCCCATCCAAGCGGGCGCTCCTCTCAACCACCTTCTGGAGGCAACGGCAACAACAACAACCACAAACCCACGGGTTTGAATGGGAATGGAAATAACAGCCAGTCAAATTGTACCCATTTCCGTGTCACCGCCACCTAAGGCAACCAAGATGAGGGAAAAGCCCGGGGAGAGCACTAAGTGAGCCAAGCTCTCCACACGCAACTCCTGACTCACCCAACAATGAATACCAACCCAAGGACGTGGACCAATGTCCAATGATCCAAGTACCCTCAGAAGACCTGATACTATACACCATTGCCAGACATCCCAATAAATTGATGTCTTACCCTTTCCGCTTTTGCAGTTACACAGGCTCAGCACTCCTGGACTTGGGCGCAGATTGAACTTTAGTCAACAACAGCTTTGTGGATAAATTCAAGCTGGCCACTAATCCTTTGCGGATTGAAAACGTGGTCCTGGCGGATGAACACCACATTGCCGTGACAAAGGAAACTGCCCCCTTCACTGTCATGCTTGAGAACCTCCACTCCACCATCCAAGGTCCTTTCTTTGACTTCCATAAGTTTGACATTGTACTGGGACTAGACTGGTTACAGAAAAACAACCCCCACGTGGACTGGGCAACCTCAGTGTTGACCATCAAGCGTGAAGGTGTCAACCACCAAATCTACCTGGACTCTGTGGACTAACTCCTACACAACCACGTCTTTGTACGCATCACAGAGACTTTGGAAAAGAAGGAAAACCTGAAAGCAATTGACTGGGATTTATGCCAGTATGAAATCATACACTTCAAGGACCACCAGGACACCTCCACGCCTCAAGATTGCAACATTGTGGCCCGTCACTCAGAAATCTTTAAGGAAGCGTTACCTGGGCTACCCCCTGAGAAGCACATCCAACACTCTATCCAACTCAAGGGGGCTGTACTGTCAGGATTGACAATTTTTCCCCTCTGGAACTTCAGGCCCAGTAGCGGGAATCAAACCCGGAACCTGGATTCCCCTGGGCCGCTGGGCCAGAGGACCGCGAGACCAACCACCCGCATTTTTCTGGGATTGCCCCCTGCAAGCTGATGTTGAAGAAGACGACCCGCCCAGAAAAGTAGATCAAGCCAAGAAAATTATTGCACTAAGTGGAATGCCAATCACAACACCTAATTGAGGTGACCAGGCAACAACTATTAGCTTCATGAGTTTGAAGTCTTCACCAGCAATCAATCAAGAGCCAACCCAAGGAAGAGGCACTGGCCTGCAACCTGGCCCCATGACCACAACGCTAGAGCAAGATAATCAGGTGGCTAAATTGGGAGTCAAGACCAATGAAAGAACTCCTGGGCCAAGCGCCATTTTGCTGCCTTTAGACCCAATTCCCCTGGCCCTGCCTTTCCCAATGCCCTGATGACTCACACAAAAAATGTTAAGTTTGGAGGTGGGGTGCTATATAGACCCAAGGACCCCACCCTCCAAACTTATTGCCATTTTGAAATAAAGGTTATGTTACTTTGGCTTATACAGCTATTACCATGTTTTGTATTTGCTGTCTATCAATTCAGCTCAAGATCTTCTGGTCCGCCTGCCCCACCGCCCGCAGTATTCTGTCCTGTTGGTGTACCCTTTGGGCCTGTCCATTTTACCAAGTATCCTTTAAAACCCAAGTACAAGGACTACACGCCAGAGAAAATCATTGAACTAGATCCATTAGCCTGCATCCAATCCGCTGTCAGATACAACCGCCAAGGCCTGTGGATATTCTCTACACCCAAACTGTTTAGAGGAAAGTTTAACTATCTCCTGGCCTACAATATCTATATGGAACCGCCAGTAACACCCAAACTGATGCCCATGTCTTTGCCTGACTTACCAACCACACTGGCAAGCTTTTTGGTATAGTGTACATCACCCTCACAGGGGTGGTGGACACCATTATACCGGCCGCCGGCCCCTGGTCTTGGGTGGGGAAGCCCGCATCTTACCTTCTCAAGTTAGCTCCTATCTTGTGGTGGGCCCTGCCCGGAAGAAACCCGGCCCAAGTTATTCCTAAAAACAACGGGCCGGCTGCCTGAGACTGGATCCCTGACATGTACCCAAGGCATGTCCCATCTATCAACTGACCCCAAACAAAGACAACGCCCTGTGCGCCTATCTCAAGGAGGCACTGGAAAAGGACTTATCCGCCCCTCACAGTCTCCCTTTGGGGCCGCCGTATTCTTTGTGGCTAAAAAGGACGGTACCTTACGCCTGGTCACAGACTACAGCGCCTTGAACAAAGTCACCATTAAGAATTGTTACACATTGCCACTGATTGACAATCTCTTTGACGCCCTGGGAGGAGCCACCGTCTTCTCCAAGATTGATCTAACTGCAGGCTACAACCAGATTTGTATCAAGGAGGAAGACATCCCCAAGACAGCCTTTCACACCAAGTATGGTTCCTACAAATGTGTGGTACTCAACTTTGGCATGAACAATGCCCTGTCCACCTTTGTAACCTTCATGAACAAAGTGTTTGCGCCACACATAGGCAAACATGCCCTAGTGTACCTGGACAATATTATTGTCTACAGCCCCTTGGTGGAACAGCACCACAAGGACCTGGAGGAAGTCTTTGCAACCTTGGCACAGCACAAACTGTTGGCCAAGCCCTCCAAATGCCAGTTCTTCCGGGTGCAACTACCCTTCTTGGGACACATAGTCTCAAAAGACGGAATCAAAACCGACAGTCAAAAGATACCAGCCATCTGCAAGATGCCACCTCCCAAGGACAAATCAGAACTCTGAACCTTCTTGGGAATGGTGGCCTATGTACAACGCTTCATACCCAACTTTGGTGTCTTGACTGCCCCCTTGTCCGCCATAACAGGCGCCAAGTCCAAGTTTGTATGGACCCCCCAACGTGACCTCTGTTTTAGACGTCTCAAAGAAAAGCTCACAACAGCGCCCATCTTACAACATCCCAAACAAGACAGAGAGTACCAGATGGAAACCAACGCCTCAGATGCATCCATTGGGGGAGTACTACAAATTAAGAATAGTGATGGTGACTTCCTGCCCGTTGTCACAGTAAGTTCCATAATGCCGGGTATTGTCCGTCCAAGTAAGAAGGCACAGAAGGCCAGGAAACCTGTATCAAAATTGACCAAGTTAACAGATTTAAATCAAACAGTTGGTTGAAAATGGGTCACAGCTGCTCCAGTATGCCAGCTGAAACAAGCTCCCCCTTGTAAACTGACGTTGATAAATCAACGTAATATGAGGGTCACCCAATATAAGCTCACTAATCAGCATGATTGTCAGAAACTGGTCATACAAGGGTTCTTTGCAACCTGGACTAGATACTTACTGGAAGATGCCAAAGGAATAGGAGGTCAAGACTCAGGTGGTATTGCTTAGTCAATTTTTCTGATATATATTGAATAATTTTCACTGTTTCAACTCTAAGAGTTGAGTCCTCCTAAATTTTTCAATAAAAATCAATTATCCCAAGTTCTAATTTTAAATTTTAAAATGCATCCTGTGCTAGGATTGTTGCGGTATATCCCGTACAATCTGATTCTGAACAGAATCATTTCAGGAAGATAGGGCCCAGCATCTGGAACTTTGTTGTTGGCGCCGCAAAATGTTAATTTCATGCCAGCTAATTTTGTAGCTCCTCCCTCCATTCCTGAAGATAAAAATCAGGTCACTTCTCAATGCCCAGAATTCTACGCTGAAGATGCATTGATGCTTTCCCAGGTCATTTATCTTGGTTTACTCTGGTTAGGATTGATTGTTCTACTTAATCCTGGAGTTACAATTGGAAAATTCACAAAAAAAATCTGAAGCCGCGTTGGTGGTTAATCATCAATTCTATTTGGATTTGGGTGGTAATTCCCCATCATTTAGAAACGGCATCATATTATCCAGTTATTTCTGTCACATTACTCAAATCTTCTACGTCTGAGTTTTTGGAAGCAGTTCATCATGAATTTGTGTTTCTTTTCTCCTGCTCTGTCAAGATATCTGTGTTTACCATGTTTATTTGCATCAGTTCATTTCTGAGTTTTCAGTTTGGACTTTTCTTTAATTTTTGGTTTCCATCTCCGGTTGCAGTTGTAGAGACTGGATCCTCTGTTTCCTATTTCTGTTGAGTCATGTCATTTTGGCGTCCAGATTATTTTCCTACTCCACCCACTGATGAAATTTTGCGTGAAGTTTTGTCAGCTTTATCATTTTATTCCGGCTCTAGCCTTAGTCACAAATCCCAAGTTTACCATGTGATGACAAAGGTTTCTGAAGATGCCCGTGAATGGTTGTTGTCCACGGTGGAGCGCAATCCATGTGTTTTAACTGAGAGTGCATCTCTATACCCTTTGTTAAAAAATTCGTGTGTATCTATTGAGGAGCTCAAAGTATATTGTAAGCTGTACGCTTTCAATCAGGGTACAACTCCGCTTTCGGTATTCCTTCCTCAGTTTCTTACCTACTGCCGTACAATTGATGTCCCCAAGGTGAATAAACTCTCAGCGTTGTGGTTAGCAGTTGACCAGACTGCCCAGGATTTGGCGGTTTGGGATTCCCTGTTAACCACAACTGAGGCCCTGGTAAGCCAAATTCTTTCTCTGGTCTCAAATCTGTCCACTTCCAAACAAGGTACATTGGTAATTAAGGACAAAACTGCGGCGCGCTCTTGGTTTTCTGGTCCTAGCTCTGTGGCAGCTCCTTCCAGCCAAAGTCAGGGTCGTTCTTCTCATAGCTCTTCTCAGCTGCAATTGGCGGTGGTGAACAAACCCGTCCATGTGACTGAAGCCCCTGTGGTGTCTGGTCCTGATAGCTCTTTGGCGATGCTTCAGCACGTCATATCTACCAAGCCTTCTGAGGTTGTGTCCAAAGAGTTGCCTCTCATACCCATTGATTGTAACTATCCTGTTCTTCCCGCCGCCGTTCAAGAAATGATTGAGCAATACTTCCAGGAGCATCCTGCCTCCTTAGCCGCTGTCTGTACTACCAAGGAGAAGCAAACTCCTGCTTAGATTGCAACCTTTGCTGCCAATAAATCTACTTCTGGTTACTTCTTGTTTTATGGTGACATATATAATAGTCAAACTATCTATCAGCCAGCCATTATACTGGATACAGGTGCCTCTGAGAACTTCATGAGTGTGGAGACTGCAGACTTGCTACAGCTCAAGTACCACCCTGGAATGCTTGTTAGGGGTGGAAACTGTCAAACGTTCCCCTCTTTCCAGCTGAAGAAGCCAGTTACTTTTGTAGTTGCAGGTCAGTCCTTTACTGCAAGGTTTTCCATTTGCTCTACCCTGATGTATCCTATCATTTTGGGAGTGAGTTGGTGGAGAGATTATAATGTATCAACCTTACTGGAGAAAAATGAGCTGCAGGTGGAACACTCTTTGGGTATAACCTTTTTAATTCTGCTGTTGAATATGTCTGAATTAGAGCAATCATCACAGACAATACAGTCAGTGCCTATCCCTGTCCCTGCAAGTTTGGATTTACCGACATGCTTGCAACCCTGGTCTGCGGCATTTGACACCACCAGAGGCAAGGTCCTTTCCAAGCACACTCAGTTTGACTTTGACTTTAAGATCACTGTTGATCTGATTTGCATTGCATCTCCTATTTACCCTTTAACCTTGAAGGAAGATGCATGTTTGGAAGAATGGACTCGCAACATGTTGGAAAAAGGCTACATTTTCAAGAAGGCTTCGTCAATCTGCTCTCTGTTATTGTTTGTTCAGAAGTCTGATGGGTCCCTTTGTCCTTGTGTCAATTACAGGAATTTGAATAACATTACAGTTCCGGATCCTTATCCTTTACCTCTTGAAGCACAGATCTCTAGATGTGTTGAGAAGGCCAAGGTATTCTCTAAACTTGATCTGTTGAATGCTTTCAATCAAATCAGGATTTCAGAAGGAATGGAATGGTTAACAGCATTCAGAACCAAGAAGGGTATCTTCCAGTTCTGTGTAATGCCTTTTGGATTGAAGAATGCCCCAGCTTGCTTTCAGCGGTTGATTGATTCAGTCCTGGGAGATCTCTCAGGTGTTTGTGCCATTGCATATATGGATGACACCTTGGTGTTTTCTCTGGATGAGGAGTCCCATAAGGCCCACTTGTTGGCAGTTGTAGAGCGCATTCTCCAAGCAAACTTGATCATCAAAAGGAGTAAGTGTGAATTCTTTAAATGTAAGGTTACCTTTCTGGGTAATATTATCTTTTAGGATGGCCACACCATTGCCCCTGACAAGGAAGCTGCGGTTTGAGAGTATGCTACGCCTGTGACGGTATCCCAACTTTTTAGTTTCCTGGGTACATGTACGTTCTTGAAGAAATTCACCCCCACTTGTCTGAAGTGGCCGCCCCTTTGTATTTGGCTAGTGAAAAGACAGCTTTAGTCTGGATGCCTGAGTGTGCAAGTGCCTTCTCAGCAGTCAAGGCTCTTTTGTTGTCCTCCCCAGTGCTAAGACATGTAGATCCTGAGCTTCCTTTTGTTGTTTCCACTGATGCATCTAAATACGCCGTGGCTGTTGTGCTGTTGCAAACGGCTAGTGACAGGATTGAGAGACCTGTAGGGTATTTCTCCCAGAAGATGGAGGCTCAAGAACGCAACTACATGATTTACAACAAGGAATTGTTGGCTGTAGTGGAATTGTTAAAGCATTGGCACCACCATCTCATGTCAGCACGTCATCTATTTGTAGTAAGAACTGACCACAAAGCTCTTCTATATTATCGACAACCCAGGGTTTTGTCGGGTTGCCAATCCAGATGGCATGGTGATCTGACAAGATACAAGTTCCGCTACAAGTTTATTAAGGGATCTGACAATCACTTGGCTGATGCTCTAAGCAGGAATCCCTCCCATCTCCCAGATGCTAGTATGGACGCCAAGTTTAACACACATACTATGATTTGAGACAAAGCTGTGGTGCCTTTTGTATTACCTCCACCGGCTACGTTGGCTACCATGTCCTTAGCTGAAGGCGCAGATCTGGACCTGTATTCCAAGGTTAAATTTCTGCAACCTTTGTCCAAAGGTTATGATAGGCTATTGGAGATAGCATGTGCAAACCCAGTAGGTCAGCCTCAGGCTTATCATAAGATTGGTCCAGTCCTATTTCATCAAGGTTGCTTGTGGGTCCCTGAAGGCACTATTTGGAATGAAATCATGGAGGCTAATCATACCTGTCCAACAGCTGGTCATCCAGGGAAAAACAAAATAGTGGAACTTATCTGCTGCCAGTTTCCCTGGAAAGGTTTGACTGTGCAGGTAGCCGCTTTTGTTTGAGATTGCCTGATATGTGTTTGATCCAAGGCCAGTTGGAATAAGACTACTGGTTTACTTGTTCCACTTCAGCCTGCTGCAGGCCCTTGGACGTCTGTGTTGGTGGATTTTATTGGCAAGCTTCCCAATTACAATGGGTTTAACGCAATCATGGTAGTAGTTGATTGTTTCACAAAGATGGCACACTTTATACCTTGCTCAACCACAATTACTTCAGTGGAAACCGCTAGGTTATTTGTGAACAGAATCTTCTCTCTACATGGCATCCCAATGGAGATTGTAAGTGACTGTGGTCCTCAATTTATTGCTCAGTTCTGGGAAGCTTTTACTGGAATCCTTGGTATCAAATTGTGCCGCTCTACTGCTTTCCACCCCCAGTCCAATGGACAAACAGAGAGGGTAAACCAAAGTTTGGAGGTCTACCTACGCTGCTACACCAATGCGCGACAAGATGACTGGTGTGATAATCTACCCATGGCAGAGTTCACATATAATAACGCCCCGCACATGTCAACTCAAGTATCACCATTCTATGCCAATGTGGGTTACAATCCTTCTTCCAACATGGGTCCTTGTTTGGTTAGCAACGTGGAAGCTGCAACTGATCAAGCCGCTGAATTGAAGCAGGTCTATCAGGAGCTCTAAGTTACTCTTGCCGCCGCCGTGACAACTTACAAGGAATACACAGATTGCAAGCGCCAGGAAGGTCCAACTTACAGGCCAGGTGATCTAGTCATGGTCAATGCTTGCAATATGAAACTTAAAGTTCCATGTCGTAAATTGGGTCCCAAGAGAGTTGGTCCCTTCAAGGTGGAACGTCAGATTGGTCCCTCCGCCTATCAGCTAGATTTACCTCCTTCTTTCAAGATTTTCCACACCTTCCATGAATGTCTCCTTAGTCCCTTCAAAGGAACAGAGACTCCCTCTTCTCAACCCATTCTTGTGGAAGGAGAACCTGGGTACAAGTTAAATTGTATTATAGCTTCCCGCAAGAATTGTTGCCGTTTGGAATATTTGGTATCTTGGAAAGGTTATCCTGATTCTGAAAACTCCTGGGTTCCCCACTACAATTGTTCAAATTCCTCTGATCTGATCCATGAGTTCTACAAACACAATCCCACTGCTATTGGACACCCTGAAATTACCCTTGCCGCAATGAAACTCCCACCTGCCCATAAGAATTTCTCTTTATCCCATCTCCCAGATGGTGGTATTGTGCCCAGGGCTAAAGCGGAGGGTAATGTCACAGTAAGTTCCATAATGCCGGGTATTGTCCGTCCAAGTAAGAAGGCACAGAAGGCCAGGAAACCTGTATCAAAATTGACCAAGTTAACAGATTTAAATCAAACAGTTGGTTGAAAATGGGTCACAGCTGCTCCAGTATGCCAGCTGAAACAAGCTCCCCCTTGTAAACTGACGTTGATAAATCAACGTAATATGAGGGTCACCCAATATAAGCTCACTAATCAGCATGATTGTCAGAAACTGGTCATACAAGGGTTCTTTGCAACCTGGACTAGATACTTACTGGAAGATGCCAAAGGAATAGGAGGTCAAGACTCAGGTGGTATTGCTTAGTCAATTTTTCTGATATATATTGAATAATTTTCACTGTTTCAACTCTAAGAGTTGAGTCCTCCTAAATTTTTCAATAAAAATCAATTATCCCAAGTTCTAATTTTAAATTTTAAAATGCATCCTGTGCTAGGATTGTTGCGGTATATCCCGTACAATCTGATTCTGAACAGAATCATTTCAGGAAGATGGGGCCCAGCATCTGGAACTTTGTTGTTGGCGCCGCAAAATGTTAATTTCATGCCAGCCAATTTTGTAGCTCCTCCCTCCATTCCTGAAGATAAAAATCAGGTCACTTCTCAATGCCCAGAATTCTACACTGAAGATGCATTGATGCTTTCCCAGGTCATTTATCTTGGTTTACTCTGGTTATGATTGATTGTTCTACTTAATCCTGGAGTTACAATTGGAAAATTCACAAAAAAAACATCTTAAGCCGCGTTGGTGGTTAATCATCAATTCTATTTGGATTTGGGTGGTAATTCCCCATCATTTAGAAACAGCATCATATTATCCAGTTATTTCTGTCACACCTGTAGCCTACAAGTTGCACAAACTGACAGATGGCAAGTGTCAATACCCAATCCACAACAAAGAACTGCTGACCATTGTACACTGCCTAGTCAAATAGCACTGTTACCTGGAACGGCAGGAAGAATTCACAGTACTAACCAATCATAAGCTGCTCATTTATTTCAAGACACAAGCAAACATGTCACGCCGCCAAGTGCGGTGGATGGAAATCTTAGAAAGGTTTAATATGCATATCCAATATAAGCCCGGGGCCAAGCTTGCCATGGCAGACGCCCTGTCCCGTCTGTATGTCTGCGCTTCTAGGGGAGCAAATGGGCTTGACCCAGACTGGCCTCTCCTAGTGCTACGTACAAAAGACAAAGGGTTCCCTGCAGGCACAACCAATATCACCAAAGAAACGGTCATCAAGAATGAACACCTGATTGCTGACGTATACAGGACTCTTCACAGAAAAATGTCGGATGGCATGACCATTCCCTACATCCCCACACATCAACGAGTTGATACCATTCTTTGCTATCACAGAGATTTTGGACATACTAAGAGCAGAAATCTATACAAATTCCTAAAGCATAAAGCCTGGTGGCCAACCTTATACTGTAATGTTCAGGAAGTGTTAGAACAGTGTGAGGTCTGCAAAAAGTTTGCCAAAAGCAAGAACCTGCCTAAGTCTGTACTCCCCATTCAAACCCAACTACCGTTCAAAGTATGGGCTCTTGACATTGTGGGCCCCATGCCAGGAAAGCACAACAACAAAAAATACATCATCACAGCCATTGATTTTGCAACAAGGTGGCCAGTAGCCCAAGCGGTAAAGGCACACACTGGTAACAACGTCCAACAATTCATTGGCAAGGAAATAATCAGCAGGTTTGGAAAGCCAGAACTCCTGATAACCAATGGAGGCAAAGAATTGACCTCCAAAAACACCAAAATGTACCTCATCAAAAATGGGGTCAAACACACTGTCACAACACCATACCATCCACGGGTCAATGGACGCGTAGAGCGGCTTAATGATAGCCTTGTGCAAGCCCTAGTCAAACTCACCGCCGGGAGACCTGAAGACTGGTATAAGCAGCTACTGACTGCATTACTTGTGTGCCAAACCCAAGTGAACAGATCCACTGGAAAAAGCCCTTTTGAACTGGTATACAGCACACAGCCAAATATTGTCCAATCATTGACAGGACCCAAACTGGAAATTCCAAGTCAAGTCCCCCCTTGTTCTGATCCTCAAGTAATTGAAGCCAACAGCAAACAAGCAGACAAAGAAAAGGAACGCTTACAAAAGACCTTCATTCCCATCTGTCAAAGACACAAAGTCGGGGACAAAGTCTGGGTCATGAATGTTGACAAAAGCAAACTATAACCCAAGAAAGTAGGGCCAGCAATCATTCTAAAGGTAAACGACAATAACACTTACCTTGTACAAGGGCTTGGGAAACGCAAGAAAGACAAGACCTTACTCACAACCGCCTACGACCCTGCAAAGCAAGACAAAAACAACGAGAGACTGCCCTGCCTGCCACCAAATAACAACTGATTCAATATGGCGCCTGGGCTCCTGACAACCTCCTTGACAACCTGCCCCCAGAGGAGGCCGACCTTCAGCCGGGGGGTGTCAAAACCGCAGGCTTGACCCGCCAGCAAGGTTCCAACCAAGCAGGTTTGTGACCTGCAATCCGATTATCTGGTCACCCGAAGCCAGACTAGGAAGTCAACTCAAATTACCAAATCCATCAACATGAACAGATGATGATTCTTCACGGTGGATACCTCAATTTGGCGCTTGACTCATTATCAGGATCAAGCAACCCCCTTCTTCCATCCAGCTGTGTGATCACCAATCTTGTTCCTTCTATCCTTGATTCACATGAACTATATAATCAGGATCTCTCAATAAAGATTATTATCTATCTTCTAAATATTTTCCCCGTGTAACTCTGCTAAAACAGCACAGTTACAACATTTCTTTGTACTTTTACATTAAGGTCAACTACAGTAAGTAATATCTGGATGTTGACCCCAAATAAGAATCCATAAATTTCTTAATAAAATACACAATATTCTAAAAATAACTACTTTTTATATTTTATACTACTGTTTTTATTAAATATATATTAAGATAAGCATTGAACAAAGACATATGTCAACTTTCAGAGCACTCTGTATTATTTAGATATTTACTGTTATTTTAAACTCACTGGATAAACTATAGCTTATTTCTGGAAGTCCACTTAAGCCAAAACACATATGTTAAAACTAGAATTTATATATGTAATTATAATGTCAACTTTGTGTTAAATTGATGTGTTGCCTAAATTGCAAAAAAGGGGTTTGGCTAAGCAAACAAAGTGACATAATTTAAGTGAGATTTAATAGGAGAGTTGCTATAAAAGAACGCTGACTTCCTGAATGTCGACACCTTCACTTATTTATTAGTAAAACACTGCCGCTTAACAAAAAGCACACATACAATGGTATGATAATTCAGGCCAAAGTACCCAGGGCTGTACTTCAGACTTCCCTCTGCAATCCCTGTTATTTAGTTTTCATAAGTTACATATACAAATCTTTAAATTTTTTAAATTTAAAAATAATCAATTTTGGCCTTATAAACCAACTCCAGAAAATATTAACCAAGCTTTATAAGTGATTTGCATAGTGTTTTTCCACTTTAATGCTGACTGTCAGTATGTCTTGTCAAAATTAAAGCGTTTTTTATGCTGACAAACTAAATTAAATATTTTTGACTACTGTGACTACCAGAATGTTGACTTTTTATTTTAACATGGGTTTTTTCTATTCTTTAATAATAAACTAGCTCTAAAATTCCTTTCTATACTTTTATAAACTATTTACTCAATAATAAAATTTAAAACAAGTGATTATTATTTAATTTTATTCATGTCTCACATGATTATTCTAACTTTATGAACTCTACTCTAATTATTGTAGGACAAATCTTCCAAGAAGCCACAAAATAACCCCAAGTCAACCAAGAAAGTACCCAAAGCCTCTGGAAAGGCACAAAGTCCCTACCCCAACAAAAAACCAGCCAAAGAGCCCTCAACAAAACAGAAGAAAAAGGAGAAGACCCCAGACCCTGAAAGCAAAGAGCCCTCCCCTGCCCCCCCCCCTCTTCTCCAAGCTGGTACCAATCAGAAGGAGATGAGGTTCCACTAAACAAGCAAGGAAGAAAGAAGATACCCAAGAGTCTAGAACCCCAGCCAAGCCCAGATGAATCAAGCTCAAAGGAATCAAGTCCCAAGTAATCAAGCTCATCCCAGTCCAGAAAGCGCAAGAATCCAACTCCAGATAATTCCCCTCCATCGCCCAAAAAATCTGCACCTCCATCCTCCTCATCAAGTATCAATAAAGAAGATCCTGATGATTACCTGTCTGACTATCATCAAGCACCAATTGGCCCATGAGATCCCCTAAAGGTTCACAATATATGTAATGTCAAATGAGAGTTTAAGCTCCCAAAGAAGTTCCCTTGGTTTTCCCCTCTAATGTCTGTCAAAGGAGGTGCAAGTTTAGTCTGTGATGGCTATGTTTTCAATTGCAACAATTAAAAGAGAGCAGGAAGAAGCAAGCATTATGTATGTGAAGATAGAAGCTGTGCTGCCAGAATCAATACAGAAGGATGGGATAAAGTCACTAGTGAAAAAGGAGAGCACACATGCAATGCTCCAATAAATCTTATTGAAAAGCTTCTAAAGTGGTACCTCTACCAAATGGTCCCAGTCTCTAAAGATGTCAAGGCTTCTGATCTGGCAGTTAAGGCCACCACACACCTAAGTAATGAGAACCTGAAGCTCATCCCTGACTGCAACCAGTTAGTGAAGTACATATGTGACAAACACCATGACCTAGTCCCCCATAAGAAATCAGCCATGGTTCAAGGAGAGTTAGTCTTGACAGAGGAGTTAAAGATGTTCAATGGTGATGAGGTATTCCTTTTACATGATGATGGTCCTACAGCAGAGGCAAGAATTATATGCTATGCTACACAACAGAACCTGGAGCAGTTGAGGGATTCAGAGACCTGGTTATGTGATGGTGCCTTTGCAGTATGCTCCCGCCTTTTTTACCAACTATGGGTTGTGCATTACCTTATTAAAGGCAAGGTGCTCCCATTTACCTACTTTCTGCTTCCTGGGGCAACAGAAGTGATCTACACAAGGGCCTTTAAAATCCTTCAGGAGGGCATCAAAGCCCTACCCAGTAATAGAAAGAGTCCCCCTGACCATAACACTAGAGCCAATCCAGATGATGATGAAAAGGATGAATCCACCCTTGATGCAGAAAAAGAAGCTCAAGATAAAGCACTTGGCCCCTCAACTATAATCATGGACTATGAAACTGCCCAGTATAACGCTTTTGTAAATGCCTTTGATGGAGAGGTACAGGGGTGTTTTTTCCATTATTGACAGGCTGTCAACAGGCAACTAAAGGGTCTACCTGAGCTCAGCAAGCTCCACCGTCTAGATACATCAGGAAAGTGCAAGTTCTTAATTCAGCAGTTTTTAGCACTAGCCTTTTTAAAGCCAGAGCATGCTGGACAAGCCTTTGAGCTCCTATGCCAGGATTCATATGCCAAGAAACATGATGGTGCCTTCTACCCTTTCATTGAATATTATGAACCACAGTGGATTGGACGTAAGGTCACTAAGCGCCGGAGCAAGCCCAGAGCCAAAGCCAACTGGAACTGCTACCAGGCAGTTCTTAAGGATGAGATGAAAACTACTTCATCTTTGGAGGGCTGGCATAAGCATATCAAGTCCTCATTTGGAATCAAGCCCAGATACAACACCTTCTACAAGCACCTCAAAGTCCAACAGGGGAAGACTGCTGCATCCATCAGAGATATTGAGGACCGCCCATCTAAGAAGAGGAGCACCACCAAAGAGAAACAGTATCAAGAGAAGATCAAGGACGTTGTCAAGGCCAAATATAAGCTTTCAGAGATTGGAGAATACATCAAGAAGATTGCCACAGTTCTTAATGGCAACCAGGTTATTACAGTCTAGCTTTTCATTAAATTTATTGAGTATTGCCTAATTTTTTATATAGTAGTTTTAGAAGCTATGGCAACAAGCAAAAATACTTCAAATTTTAAAAAAAACTCAGATGTAAACAAAATTAAAACTAATAAATTTATATTACTTTACAATAGATTTATTTATTTTTAATTTTGTTTACATCTGAGTTTTTTCATTTAAATCCAAAGTATTTTTGCTTGTCACCATAGCTTTTAAAACTACTATATAGTTCTTATATATTAATTATAATATTTTTAAATAAATAGTTATTCTGAATAAATCATTAATTTTTTATGATACTGCTCTTATAAAATCATTGGTTTTCTATTGATAGTTTGATGTTTTAGACTGTATTACATGGCCTATATTGATATTTTACTAGTAAGTTATGTGTTTTTTGTAGTTTTCAATATAGAAAAAACTTTATATTCCTGTTTATGATTGCCTTATTTTGCTATAATACGTGAAATTTTATGTAGTACCTTTTTGTATATTGGATTTTTTTGTTTTTACAAGTGGGAAAAAATTTATTATAGTAAAGATAGCTAATTTCATAGTAAAATAAAATAAAAGTGTATTTTTATGAAATTTTTAATATTCATTTATAATTTTTTATGGACTTTTTAAAATCTATGTTGTCACATTACCCTAAAAAGTATCTTGAAGCTTAATTTTTATTAAGTAAAATGTTCAGGAAACAGGTTTCTGCTTATTAAAAAAGTGTCGACATTTAGTAGTCTGCATGAGTTAAAACTTAATTCTGACTTTTCAATGCTGTTGACATTAAAGTATTTTTAATTCTGATTATTGACATATAGTAAGTCAACTTGCAGAATGAATTAATTCTGGTGGTTGCCTCAAATTTCCCTTTCAGGTCGTAGGATTGGTCATCCTTGGGTGGCCCTCATTCCACAAGAAGTTTCTTTACTTCTCCCTCCGCGGTGGCCCAAGTTATTTCAGGATCCTTGGCTTGTCCCGCGCTCTCATTGTTTGGGTTAACAGAAACCTTTGATGTGAGAGGCCTTGATGCAAGTAATTTTTGTTCATTCAAACTCAGGAGATTCCCTGAAGTCAAATCCCGCTCTGGTTTGAGTCCAGGAAACTGCGGGCAGCCGGGCAGCCCACAGGGTTTCAGGGTTCATTTCTTGTAGCTGAGGTTTTCCCATAAGTATAGTTAGCAAGAGTTTGTCACTTGTGACATTCACTGACATATATTATCTTTTGGGCTATATGAGAGGCTCCTTTTGAATATTTTAATCATATTAAAAAGCCCAACCAATTAATGATGATAGTCTGGCCTGTAATCTTTCATATCACAGGCTTCTCTTTCAGTCAGGTGCCCTGACTCTTGCTTTCCAAGCTCCCCATTATGTATAGGTTTCACACTGGACATCTGATTGGAAAATTAGATAGATTTATTTTTATAATCATGAATATGAGTTTGGCCTATGAGTATATTATCTCTAGTTAGCATCACATTGGTTATATGCTGTATAGTCTCATGATCCTGCTGTAGTTCTTCAATCAGTTGGCTCTTTTAGGCCTCAGAGAGGGATTCTTGCAGGAGGTGCCTTTACTAGTTGCTTTTTGATTATTCATTTGGCTATTATGGGTGGCCAAATAGATATGGGGAATGGTCCTTAGTTCAGGGCCCTATTAATCAATTTGGGGTCTCTTCTCTGCTTGGCTGGGTCATATAACTATTTTTAACCTTTGGATTGCCTAATGTAGGTCTCAGTACACCTGCATAGGTCCTGGGCCCCAAAAGCAGCTACACTCCCTTTTCAAACCCAGATATCAATTATGGATAGGTTTCCGACTCATTTTTCTTCTCAGTTTTGACTAAAATTGAGTTTGATGACACAATTGCAAGAGGCATGAGTTAGATTCACATGAGTAGCCTTTTCCATGGCTTCTAATTGACAGTTGTGAAAAGCTAAGAAAACAAAAACACATATCATTGGGTTGTCATGAAGGAGTAAAGCTAAATGTAGCACAGTTTTGCTTTTTTGACCACATGTCTACCACATTACTCTTTTTTAACCACCTATCTCTGATAAAATTTAACTGCCATATCTGATTTTTATGATAAAAACTATCATGGTAACCACATCTTTAAACAGGCCTTTTAACAATTAAGATAATGAAATGTGGATTTAAAAACAGGATACCAATTAAAAGATGCCTTTCATCTAGGATACCAGAAATGTACACCCAGGTAGGATTGTTGCAACCGAGTTTCCAGCCTCGCCTGCTGACGTATCTAACGTTATGGATTAATCTGATGGCAATGTCGAATGGCGGGTACTTCATCCTAATTAGGAGTGTTGCCAATTCAACCTGCTGATCCCCGCACGAGTTATTCCTCGGCTCCAAACCCTACATGGAACTTCCCACTATGCCACCCCCTTGTGGCCTCCACATTTAGTATATTAATCATGATATCCTACAATAAATGATACCTTATTCTTATTATTCTGTCCTTTCCTCTTGGACTGTTATCTTCCCCAATTCCAAGTACTAAACTCTCATTGGTTCAGTTGCAACAGGATGTCGTGAAAGAACAAAGCTGAGCTACACCCAGCTTTGCCCTTTCATAGCATCCCGCCCACCGCACTTGTATCTTTTATTATTAAAGCTTACAGGATTTGTTTGGGCTGCTCCAATAAAATCATTTGGCTTATATGTGCATAGTTTAGTTACTGGCGAGTACTTTCAGTGCTTGTAGCCGCTTGCTGGGATTTCGCTATCAGGATACTAATTGGTTTCCTGGAGAGTATTTTTGAAACAAAAAAGCATAAATTTCTCAACCTCGGCCGATGTAAATTTAAGTTCGCTCTGTTGACATCCCTGAGCAAACCAACAACTTTTGGAATATATCGGAATCAGGAGCTATACCTGTAACTACTAACGTGCATGTGGATACAAGACCTTACTCCTGTAAAATATGACATCATGGCCAAGTTCAAAGCGGCTAGATTTAAACCCTAAATGCATTGCTCGGTTAATCCAAAGAGCTCAAAGTGCATGGGAGTGTAACCCCGATACGGAGTTCCTCATATCCCAGTTTCTTGGATCATAACTTATACTTCTAGTCGGAGAATCTTGATTATGCTTAGTCATTTACGTCATAATCCTTTTTTTACAATGCATGTAGGGATGCTTCGGCTCAGCCCCGGCTAGCTTCCGGCTAAAGGCAGCTATAGCTAAACCGAAATTTTAGTATATTTGAACAATTTAAAATAAATCTTTGATGGGAGTGACCCAGAGCCAGAAACTGGCCGCGGCTGCCCGGGGCTTGGCCGAAGCAGCCCTAAATGCATGCATTCCCGTCATCAGGAATGGGGCCTAGCTTGCTTCATAGAGGGTTAAAGGTTTTGAGGGGTTGCCCTTTATTTTATCGCCAAAGAGTATTGTTCAGCACCTGCAATTAAACTCTACAACCCTTTTTAAAAGATATTCTTTACGCTTTGACCTCTTAGAGCAACTCTGATTAAGTTTTAATTGTCAACACGTTTAAGAAAACGTACATTTCCTTTGCACTACAACCTGCGCTTTCTGTTTACTTGATAACTCTACTCCAAGAAAATGTCCGGAAGAAATCGTAGCTCTCAGGAAAAGCTCTTGAAGAAGTTGCTTGCTGAAAAATTCAATCAAGGAAGAGATGCTTAATTCCAATATGCTCACTGTTTCTGAAGCGAGTAAAAGGTATGCACTATTTAGTTATTGCTTGAGGTTAAAAATGCGCATCTTCTAATGTTTTGCTGTTTTAAAAGCAACTACTAAATACATTTAGTTTAATTGAATACACCAAAACTACTCGTGATTTTCTAGTACCTTCAATATGGGGTACTAATACGCATGATCCCTTTAATACTGGAGCGCACATGTTTTGCAAGGTAAATCATTCCAACTCCTCAGATAACTGTATTATCTTTGCACCTGGTACTAAACTAAGCTCATTAGATTTTATAGCCGGGGCCTCTTCTTTTTGGTTTTCGTAGTGTAGAAATATAAATAATTAAATTTTATCCGCTGTGGCCGTTGAGATACTTGATATAATCGGCACCTATGCTCTACTGTCTTAACCTGACATTCAGTCAAAACCTTGTTAAAGCTTAACACAAAGGTTCCTGATTTAGCCAAACACAATATAAGGCTTAAATCCGTGTCATTTAACAAGTATTAATTTTTCTTTTTTATAGGCCTATATTTTGTGGTTCTACCACTTGTTTATTTAGTACTTTACGCTCAGTACGCTGTTTTTTATGTTTTTAGAGCCTACGTTCTTTGCGAATAAAATGATCTAAACTCCTTGACTTAGTCTATTCAGTTTATACATTTACTAGTTTTAAAAAGATAAATGCTCGACCTTTGTTCTTGTTTGTTAAGTTTCCATTTTCCCCTAAGCTCACTAATAAGATACTTTTCAGATATTTGGTTTCACTTCTGCACAAGATTTTTTAAGATAAGTAGTTCAGCTACCACCTTTCTATTTATTTTGAAATTCCCGGTACTTTTAATCAGGCTTGATATCACAGCATAGACATTATCGCAGCAGGGTCAACCAAGGAAGTGCATTCTGAAAGGCGATGTTTTTCATCTCTAGATTCAACTGAAACCAACCTTATTCCAAGTCGTATGTATTTCATAAAATAACGCTTGTTTTCCGACTGATGAACACTTTAAGCTCCAGCAGATTTACTTATTTACCTTCAGAATATTTTAAATTAGGGTTAGGCCAAAACCTTCTCTTTGTTCCTAAAGCATTTTTAAAATTTTTTTTTTTGAAATTTAAAGGTTTTCTAAAGTACAAAGAGCTTGTATATAAGAAATTTTTTGTTTTGTTAGGTTTAATAAACAAATACTAATTTCCATTTAAAGCCAATCAAAAGTTGCTTTAACTACAAAAAGATAAGTTTTGTACTTTAGCTTGATAATTGAAATATATTTTTTTGAGTAGTTTATTAGATAAAAAAGGTATGCTTGAAAAAACTGAAACGCTGAAAGCGAAAGCGCCCAAATCGAAAATCTTCATAGTTGGACGCTAGTTTTACTTGGGCTCGAACCCAGGATTTAAATGAAAATTAAATAGTTAATAGTTAATTTTTAACTAATCATTTATATAGCCAGAGATTTTAAACCCCAAAAATCGAACCCCAAGTAAATCGGCTGGAGTAGCCCACATTTAACCAAATTTAAGAAGTAAAAATAAAATTTGTTCATCCAACTGATTCAAAACAGTAAAATCGAATTCTGGAAAATCGAACACCTCAAAATCACATGCAACTAAAGCTAAATATTTATACATATTAAATGATTTTTAATTATGTAAATTTGAACATACGCTCTAAAATCAACCTTCCACTTAATCAATTCAATCAGTTAAACAAATATCTAATATCAGCAAAAGCCATTAGCTAAAATATATAGGGAAGAAAACATCATATTATATATTACATTTAATTCATCTGGCTGATAAATATTGTCAAGAATTTCATCTTGGTAGAGTTAAGTTTATTAGGGAAGTTACTGCAGATTTAGAATCTGTTGGCCATAATGCAGAATTATCAAATCCGACTGTTAGAGTAAAATGGCATTATATGTTGTTCAAAGAAAGACAATGAGGATATAATAAACAAATTGTCAGTTGTTTGAGGAGTAACAGACCAAATTGGGAGGACAGTTTGATCATCTTGGACCCAGTTATTGTATAACAAAAGATGGAGATGAAAATTGTTAATGTACAAATGTGTGAGAGAGGGGGCTAAACTAACTAAGTTTGGCTCCCATCCCGGTGAAACAAACCACCAGGATGCCGCCCAGTGGAGGACTGGAACAGCCGCTCAAAGAGGGGACCACAAGGAGGACACAGGGGACATTTGAGGAAAATAAGCGTTCAACCCATCAAAACCAGTCTGGTGAGCAGCCAAGGAGTGCGGGTGAGAGTGGGAGGGAACACCTCAGGGGCCACAAGTGGTACTGAATTGCTCTGGGCCAAACTGTGGAGGGGAGGCATGGAAAACACATCCCCCTCAGAGGCAGGCAAGATGTGATCAACAATACCCAGATCCAAGTCATTGCACGCCAGGATCTTAACCACAGCCTCTTCAGAAAAGAGAAGACCACTGGGAAGATTCCAGAGACTAGAAGGATTTTCATCCACAAGCCAGGCAGATGAGGAGATTTTTCCCCACAAGTCTGGGGAGGTAGACCACAAGAGAAGCAGAAATGGAGCCAAGGAAAACACAACAAACTTGATGACTGGGAGTACAGTAGTTTTAAAAGCTATGGCAACAAGCGAAATGAACTCAGATTTAAATGAAATCATTTCAGATTTAAACAAAATCCAACTAGCTGTAATACCCAGTTATGATAGGTATCACTTGCAGGAAGTAGGATAGCAGGTTGGCAAACTGAAACCCAGTCAAGGCGGTAACAATGGGGTACACAGTCATGAGCCAGCAGAAGATCTTGGCATGCACATTGTATCTCCCAAAACTTCCGGCGAAGTAGGTCAAGACATAGTACATGGACGTCTACATGGCGATGGAGAGTGTTGAATGGGGAGACACCAAAGGAGGCCAAGGTCCAGTTTGGGATGAGTTCAGTTGACCAGGATCATAGTAGGAGTGTTGACCTAGTCCTTCAGGAGATGGCCCAAAGAATTCTGGACCTGACTGGTAGCCTCCAATCCCAAGGCAAGCTGTGAGCACAGCTGTGAAGATGAGGTGGTTCATCTTCCTTGGATTAGAGGGTTGGCAGGGGCTGGTTGGCAGGTTTAACTTGTTAGAGGTAAGTTGGATTTCACTTTATTTAGGGTATTAATCTCAATAATAGCACAAGCTATTACTGAGGGGGGATCCTTTATTTATAGTACTCCCCACTTGCAAATTTTTGTAAGTGGGAGTAAAAACAAGGGACTGGGGATCCCAGAAGTTTGGAGAAAGGTTTTGGGAAATGGGGTTTGAGAAGATGGCCAAATTCTTGTTCTTGGGCAATCTGCTGGAGGTTTGGCCATTCATGCCTGGAGCCAATGATGTCCCCTGGTTGTGAAGTCAGCTGATGGAAAAAGCTCATGGGACTTTCCAAATCTATTTTTGGTTTGGAAAGGTTGGTTTGACTGGGGCCTAGGCCTAAGCAAGGGTTGTGGTCCTCTGAATCCCATTGGCTTGAGGTCAAATTATTTTTAACTTTTGGAATTTGGTTGGATCTATTTTGGGAAGGTTCAAGGTTATTTTTGGACTCTTCACTTTGGTTTGGCCTTTCTTCTGCAGGGCAGAAATTATTTCCTGGGGTTTGCCCTGTGGGCAGGTACTTTTCTGATTAGTTGTTTTGGATGGTGGCTTCTGATTGGCTGGGGAATGGGGTCTGGGAGCTGGCAGGGGGCCCGCTGGGAGAGGGGTGGGCAAGTGGGTGGCCGGTGGGAGCCGGGCGAGTGGGCGGGCGGCTGGCTGGCGGGTGATGGGTGGCAGGGGCTGGCGGCGGGCCCGCTGGTGCCAGCCTGGGCGGACGGGTGGCTAGCGGGGGGCTTGCAGGCGGCTGGCTGGGCAGCGAGAGGCCTGCAGAGGGTGGCGGGCGTCTGTGCAGCGGCGGCAGGCGCCTGCCCGGATGTTAAATTGTTCTGGGTTTTATGAAAATCTGTTTCTTCCGAATTTTGACTTTTATTTCCCCCAAATAAAGGGGGAAATTCTTCATTAAAATTGGCCTCTTTAATTGGGAGTTTCCTTATCTTTTCCCAAAATTTTCCTCCTGTCAGAGTTTGATTTATGTCAGGAATATTCCTGACACTAGCAAGTTAAAATATACACTCCGTTAACAGGGATTTTTGGCGTTAATAGGCAAAATGGGTCAACACAGCAAAGAAGGACTCACACGCAAAACAAAACCATTCAAAATGCAATCCAAAATACATGGATTCAAAAACAGAATGGTGTGAGTTGGCTTTTGGTGTACATATGTTTACTATGTGAATCGGTGACAAAATACACCCACACATGGTGCGTTAAAACTCAATCCAAAAACAAAACACAATAGGAACTCAAAAAATAAACAAAATCACTCACGCAGTTTGTGCAATGGATTGTAATCAAGAATGATACCAAGGCATCTAAAATAAGACACAAGATCTGAAACATAAATTTTAAAAATATTGTGTTGGGTGCTTAATTTGGCAAAAAATATGAGAAAATGGGTGTTGTAAACCAGAAACAACTAATTAAGAAATAAAAAAATCTATAATTGGGATATTGGGTGGGAAAAATATTAATTAAATATCCATATTCAGATAAAAGCAAAAATTAAAATTAGGGAGTAACTTAATTAAAATTTATTTAGTATTCTATTAAATTTTAAAATGGAAGGAACACAACACCAGAGTACCAATGCACCCGTTATGCGCTGCGGTCACGGTCGCCCCCGCGGGTCAAAGAATAGACTCAGTACAACACAAGTGCCTACTCAGGAGGGAGGCAGAAGAGGAGAGTTCCATAGTGATGCTGCACTGACACAGCTGGTTCAAGGAGCACAAGCTGCTAGGGTGCGGAGCATAAACCCTCGGGTCCCCAAGCTGACCCGGAAGCCCACCAAGGTCACCACTACCAAAATGGTTAGAAACAAGGAGGTAGAACTTACTTTGTATGTGTTTGACGCTGTGTACTGCAAGAGTCGGTCCCGTCAGCCATGCTGGAGAAGGTGAAGCCTGTACTTGATACTAGCTATGAGCCATACATAAGCAATGGCAATCAGGAGGATGACAAGGAGCCCAAGTTCAATCAAACTGATGAGGGACAACTGGTGCGCAAGGAAGTTGCAGCCTTCTACAACAAGGTGCATATGCCCTATGCCCTGTGCCTTGCCCAATGCCAATGAGTCAATCCCCACCGCTAAAAAGCCCGCTCAGAAGCGCATTCCCGACATCAAACGCATCATCCTGCTTAATCTAATGTGTGAATCAGGCAATTACAAGGCAGCCACAGCCATTGTTGGGGTGGATCTCAAGTACGCCTCAAAGACCTTCAACAAGTTCCTCAACACGGGTCAAGTCCTTGCCGCGGAGAAATCCTTGCGCATGTCAACCATGCTCACAAAGGAGCACAAATGGGCAATCTGCCAGTGGATCACCCGGGACTGCCATCTTGAACTGGCAAATATCCAGGCCATGGTCAAGTCTGCTTTTGGGGTTGAGGCTTCAATTTCCTTTTACTATCATCTGGTCAAGGGAATGCAATTTTCCTGGAAAAAACTTGGGATATCCCCATACAATCAGAACAGCACAGCCAATATTGAGACTGGAGAAAATACGCAGAGGCATATACTGCCCTAAAAGCCAAGGGGACGGTCAAATTTTACTACATTGACAAATCAGCATTTGCCTTGTCAATGCGCAATGAGTATGGGTATGTCCCCAGAGGCTCCAATGACGGGGTGGCTTGGCGTGCTGCAGTCCGCGCCAAAGCCTATTTGATGGTGGCTCTCCTTGGTCCAAAGGGGGTTGAGCTCTACCAAATGATATTGGGATCTCACAATAGCTGGACCTTCCTATCATTCCTCCAATTGGTCCAGGAGCACCTGAGGCGCACAAGCCCGGGCTTCACCAACGTAATTGTGCTGGACAATGTTGGTCTCCATAAGGTGGTGGATATTCTCAAGGAATTCCCAATGATTGACACCAGCGCAGTAGTGGGCCCCTAGCAATTGGCCACAGCAAATTTGCGCCTTCTCTTCCTCCCCGCCTATTTGCCCTTCCTAAATCCCATTGAGAAAGTCTTTGGGTGGCTCAAGTGAGTCATCAAGCGAGGAACCCCAACTGGGACAGAGGACCTTTTTGATTTGCTGCAGGCAGGGATCCATACCCTCCCAGCTGAGAATGTGGCCAAATTCTATGGCCACACTGATTCATTTATCCCCGCGTGCCTTGCAAATCAGACAATCAATTAAAGGCTTAGCTTATCCCACTTTTTTATATATTCTCTAATTTACTAATCAAGATTCATTAACTAACATTTTATATTTAGATGTTTTCAAGTCTGCAATCACATTCAGCAGCACCATCAATGAAGGCTAGTAATTTATTTATTTATTTATAATCATTTTTATTATTGCATCCAAGGGTATCCCAAACGCTTGATAATGGATTATGTGAACACATCAATATAATTTTTGGCAAATAAATATAAAAAGCAAACTAAAAAAAATAAATGTAAATCATACAAATTAGAAGTAGATTTTATTGACATAAGTTATATGCTTTTATTAAAACCTTCCCTGGAATTTATTTTGTAAGTAATGTTTGCTAAAATATTATTTTATAAAATTATTAATTATAATAAAAATAATCTAAAGGGTAAATATATTTATTGGAATAGAGGATATATTAGGAGCGCCTATAATGGGTTTAGTGGTATGTACCCACCCCGCAATGGAGGTGGCGCACAACCTCCACTGCCACACTGTGGACAGTGGATACACCCCAGTTAAAATACTCCCACCTGCTGGTGAAAGGCAGAATGGTTAGGTGGGAGTGAAGCAGCAGCTTCTCAGGCGGGGCCGCAAACCCATAGATTCCAGCCAGGACCAGGGCGTCCTAGATAACGTGGTCCACTGAGTCATATCCGGGGGGACCTTCTTCCCGTCAAGTGCAAGCCGGGCCTTGTCAATTCCAAGAAGGACCCCGTCTAGATCCTCTACGCTGGTGCCTATTCCAAAGTAGAATAGGAACCCCAGGTAAACAACGAGGTGAAGCCTTTGCCCAGCAAAGGCTTCTGTAAACTTGCACAGTTTGTTGTATACTGTGCTTATTTTTTTCTCATGTTTAGTTTTGCCAAAGGTAAGATCCATAGCTTCTGGGACCCCCATCTCGTTGGCACTCCAGGCCAGCCCAAAGTCCGCCAGGAGGATTTTTGACTTCTTTACGGCTGTTGCATCTGCAACAGCCAGCTTTGCCACTGCACACCCAAAGTTGTCCAGCAGGTAAGAGATAGTATGCTCCACTGGGAAGCAGAAGCAAGCAGCCACATGAGCCTGGCCCATCTCCAGTATATTCTTGAATGGGAGCGTTGCCAGGACGTCCCAAACAAGCTCAATGGAGTTTACACAGTAAACTCCACTGAGGTTAACCGGGTCCAGGCAGACCAGTTGAGCATCCTTGTAGGCAGTAACTGCCCACTCAGATGCCCCCTTGCCATGCGTCAGCCCAGCCAATGCCTCCCTGGACATTGGGAATGCACCGTGAATCCTATCTTCAAGCTCCCGCAAGACAGGGGGGACAGGAAAAGCTGCTTGGCCACATGAGTGGCAAAATTTGAGTAGAAGGTGTGGGGAACAAAAGGAACCAGGAACCGGCGGATTTTGCCATCAACTTCTTCTAAAAAAGGTAAGTATTTATGAATTTTTATTAAATTAATTTTCTTAGGTTACCTTCTTGGGTTTCTTCTTTGCCGGCGGCTTTGGCAGGCTTTGCCATCCTTGGAGCAAGCAGTTGTGCGGGCATCTCAGTGTCCTCCTTGCAGGCCCTCTTGGCGGGTTTGAGATGTGTATACATCTCAGGGTTGTCCAGACAGACAGACAGCGCAGAGAGGGCAAAGGACTTGAATTGCAAGCCTTCAACCACTGTCTTCTGAATGTTGAGTAGGCGCTCTATTGTCTTCTCAGGGGTGTCCAGTATTTTGGTCATGAGTGACTTGGCGGACACCTTTTTGATTTTGTCTCCTTCAAGGACGGCAGACTTCACTTTTTCCTTGACCTTGCGGTCAATTTCTTTGATTTTGACAATTGCCAAGTCAAGGTCTTTTAGAAGTTTTTCCAATTTGCTCATTGGTTTTTTACTAACCTTTTCATATGTTTTTATAGCTCTTGCCCCAATAAATTCTGTATTATTTTGATACAATTGCCTCTTTGTTTATTTCTTTTTTTCCATTTACTACATTATCCCATCTTTTTACTCATTTTGTATATGTTCTACACACATCTCAATATGTGTTGTTTGCTTTGTGTGGCATTGTTTCCTTGGTTATCATATTATTTTTGGCGCTTGACATAGCCCCTTGTGAAAATATTAACAATGACTTGGTGATCAACTGAATTTGAATTAGAAACTTATAGTGTTAATTGTATTTAGATAAAGTTGTTACTGATCCAAATTCAAAACCTTAATGATAAACTTTAAGCCAATCAGGAGCCAAGTGATAAAGTGATTGTTTTGACATAAAGGGTCATTCAAAAATTCTTTGGTGCATGTGTGCTAATTAATATGATTGGCTGGATGTTTTGCCATTGTACGCCATTGCTGCTGTGGCAAGTTGTTGATGGACTAGTGTTAACTCAGCGGCTGATTGGGCACTAGTCCACCAACAACTCACCACAGCGGCAATGTTGTACATTGGCAAAACAACCAGCCAATCATATGAATTAGCGCACATGCATCAAAGAATTATTGAATGACCCTTTATGTCACAACAATCACTTTATCACTTGGCTCCTGATTGGCTTAAAGTTTATCATTAAGGTTTTGAATTTGGATCAGTAACAACTTTATCTAAATACAATTAACACTATAAGTTTCTAATTCAAATTCAGTTGATCACTAAGTTGTTGTTAATATTTTGACAAGAAACTGGGTTTGGGTACTAAAAATAACTATGTTCTGGATCTAGATGAACAACATAGTAAATATATGATTTTATAGAAAAAAGCTGAACATAAAGAATAAACCCAACTATAAACAAAGAAAACCTGAACAATTGAAATTCAAAATAATGATAATATAAATAGAAATGTTCAGCAACAGGAGGTTTATTGAGGTGGGGAAGAGTGACAGGTTTGACATCAGGGATGCGCTTCTGAGCAGGCTTGGTGGGTCTGGGATTGGGTGGATAGGGCTTGCGGGTGAGGGGTGTTGGTGGCAGGGGTGGAGGCAGGAGGATTGCGCGTGATGGCTGCCATATACCGCTTGTTGTACTCCTCATCAGGCATTGGCTGGATGGGCTGGTAGGTGGCTGTGGCATGGGGCGGGAGGCGCTTGTCTTTCCGTGATTGGTTGCCCATATTCACATGAAAAACCATTTGCGCAAACAAGTCAGCCACTATTTGGTGACCAAAGAGAGAATTGTGGTCAAGGACCCCAAGATAGAGGTTGTTGAAAGCCTGAGGGAAGCATTCCCGCAGTGTATCTCCAATGTTAAAGAAGACAACATCACCCAGATGGACGTTGGCGTGGCCAGCTGGGTACACGGAGGCTTGGTGCCCACGTCCCTGGATGGCCTCAAGGGCAGTGGAGCTATCCTCTATCTGGTGGCTCAAGAAAACCTGATGCTTTGAATTTGAGCCATCCCAGGAGTCAAGCAATCCACCAAGGATGTGGCCGTATGAGTACCTATTGACAAAATCAGGGTTTGTCCAATAATAGACAAAACCCTTGGCCAACACAGCCAGAAATGCACCAATGAACGTCCCCTTTTTGACCTTCTTCCTTCTGTTCTTTGTGGCAGCTTTTCCCATCTCATCAAAATTGTCAAATGCAATTGATAACTTGTAGTAGGAGATGAAAATGACATCATCTGACAGACTTGTCAGGCATTGGACCAGGGTTGCCTCAATCTCAAGATCATACGGGGAATCCTCAGCGCCATCCCATTGGTCGCCGGCAAAATTGGTAAGAACCCATACAGAAGCCACCTTCCTGTACATCCAGAGCTGCACCATGCGCTCAGATACTCAAATGCCATGGTGAGCAAGTTGCTTCCAGACCTGGGTCAAGGGAAGCTTGGGGTCCTGCTGAAGGAGGTAGAGCATGATTGGGTAGGCCTCAGTTATCTGGGACTCTTGGGCCTTCTTGGGCTTCTTGGCCGCCCCAATCTGATTCCCCCTGTTCATCATGCTGTTGAATTCCCGCATGACAGTAGCTTGGGTAAATTGCAATTGGTCAGCAATCTGGTCCCATGACAGACCCTGTAGATTCAGTGCCACAATTTCTTGGAGAATTTGGGCAGTGATAATTCTGCGTTTGGGGCGCTGGGCGGGGGGAGCTGAAGCCTGATTGGCTGAGGAAGGGGCAGGTTGGGTGATGGTGGGAAGTTGTTCCAAATTGAGGTTGTCATCCTGATTAGTTGGTTGGTGGGCAGCTTGTGCAGGGATGGGTATGGGAGCGGGGGCAGCACTAGACACAAAGTGACTCTCAAACAAGTCAAAGCCATATGGGTCGGGGGACAGTAACAGGTCAGCTTCCTTGTTACCCGCCTCAAAGGCTTGGGTGTAAAAAGGTGCCTCCACGTCCTGAGCCTCACCTTCATTGAAGCTGGCTTGGCTGCTGTTGGCTTGTTTGCTGGCGCTGTTGAAAATGTTGCTGTTGAAAACCATTGTAATAAACCTAGGATAAAATCACTAAAAGTAGAAGTTTAAATTTTATGATTTATTTTTATTATAATCTCAAGCCCATATTTAGAAGGTTCTCAAAACCATTCCATACAAATCTGGAGCCATAAAAATGGATAAAATGCCTCTGTTCTTAAATTAGATAGCTGCTGATTGGCTGTTAAACTGTTAATTTTCTATTTAGGCTGCTCTTACTGCACATCTTGTGTGAGTTCATTTCTTTTTGTGTTTGTGTAATCTCACTTCTAGATTACTCAGATTTTTTTCATTTTGGTCCTTCTGTTGTTGTCTCATATGAATCCTGATTGGATTATAATATACTCTGGAATAGCATCCATCCATTTCACTTGTTGCGTCAGTTCATTTTGTTTGTGGGTTGAACTACATCACTTGATGTTTGATATACTTTTGTATAATGGGCGAGTGAAATTTCGTTTTTGGTTTGACATTTCATTTATTAACCAACAATATTTAAATTATTTGAATCCTGAATCTTGCGCGGCTTGGATTTTGTTTAAATCTGAAATGATTTTGTTTAAATCTGAGTTCATTTTGCTTGTCGTCATAGCTTTTAAAACTACTGTATCATAGTTGTAATCTCCACAAAAATTGCAAGAGATTGATAGGGTTTTCAAGGTAAATGACACTAAAAACGTCCTGGCAGGGTAACCTCAAGCAGAAGGGCAAAAGGAGCAACATAGTGGGCCTGGAGAGCTTTACAGTGGTCTTGGATGTCTTGGTAAATCCAGAAAGCAAAATTGGGTTCAAAAACAAGAGTTTTAAAGAAAAATCCAAAATAATAATAGAAATTATATTGAAAATTAATTAAAATTTTTAATTTTGAAAGCTGTTTTTGAAAGCAAAAGCAGAAAAGACAACAACTATGTGTTAAGACTCCTTTAGAAGGTCCCAGAGGAGATACCAGGTTCAAAACTGGAAGATACAAGGTAAGCTTTAAAGAAACAACTAACACTTCAATCTTTAGACTGTAGAAACTCCAAACAGGGTTTCCAATAAACAAAAAAATTAAAATTATGTGCAATAAGCTCCAAACTTTTAATATTATTGGAAAATAGACAAGCAGGGGACTGAAAGTCTTCTTGCTATATTAAAGGAAATGTATTGCAAGAAAATGTGATCACATGACATTTGGCTCTGGATCCAATTGGCTGGAAAAGAAATTTTGCTGGATAGGACCAGGGAGACTGGAGAGTTTCACCCTAATTTCTGCGGTCTGATCTGATTGGCTAGAAGAGGTACCAGGCATTTGGAGTTCACTTGAGTTGTCAAGCGTCAATGTGGCGACCTTTTATTGGCTAGCTCTGATAGTTTTTAAAAGTGGGTGACACCAGGCTAATAAGTAGTCTAAATTAACCAATGTTTCTTCCCAGGAGGGAGCAACCAAGGACAAGGGATCTGCAGGGAAGGCTAGCTTAAATCTCTTGTCAACTGTGTGTGCCAAATCCCCTAAGGAATTAAGTGGTTTAGCTGATATTTTTGGGCCTTTCTTAGCGCAGCGGGGAAGTGGTACAATCTAAAGCCAAAGGTGACAGTGAAGTTACAAAATGATTTGCAAAGGTAAATTTGAAGAAGAATAGGTGATACAGGCATATAAAGGGCAGGCCAGGGGACCATCAAGAAATCAGTGGTCATCTTGACCATCACAGAGGCCAACTTTTTGAGCACAGGGGCAAACAGCCTCAGGTGATCAATCATTTTTGAGAAAACTTCCTTTATTTGATGATAAATAAGCTATCTAGAAACAAGTTTCTAGAGGGGACTGGGGAAAGTTTTAAGGAAGCTTAGGAAGGGGGTGAGGGTCTTGTGGCATCTGATTGTTTGTTGAGAATGTTTTCAGCATTTTGTGATCCTACTTTCAAGTTTGACTTGATGACATCATAATTTGAATTTTTTGGCAGCTAGCAGGTCAAACACTACCATCTTCAAATAGTGAATAACACATAATTTTTTATAATTATTGGCATAAAGTAGGACAAGTCCAGATTTTTGAGGGCTACCTAGGAAACTCCAGCTTTAACCTATTTTTTTGTCAATTACAACATTTAAATTGTTCAACATAATTAAGGGGTTGACTGAGATTCTTTGTTGATTCCTAGTCTTCCAAGGTCACATTATTTTTTTATTTGGTGTTCTACTGTAACACCAACATGTATAATCTAAAATTTTATTTGGCTTTTTTCTTGATTAAATTGATTTGTTGGAATTTTATTTGAATATTTCAAATTGCAGGACCTCATAGACACTTTGAAATTTTCAAGCCAAGCAGCATATTTCAAGTGGACTAAATGAATCAACTGGGATCAGATTTGAATTTTCCAAATCAATCAACTATTTTCATTAAGTTTACTATGTTTTTTGTAATTGCAGGATTTTCAAATCCAAGAACCAAATTTCAAATAACTTTTGAACGCCACTAGTAAACTCAAATATTAATTGCAAGAACTGGAATCCAAATTTAATGTACAGTAAACACTCTAGGAAACATTAACCCAAATTGAGAAGCTCCACCATGACTAAAATCAAATAAAAAATTCAATCTCATAACCATGTTTAGACTTAAAAATTGATTAAAATTTAAATCTTATCTAAACCTGGAAAGGATACAATATTATACACTTCAAATCATGGATATAGAAATTATGTTACTATTCAAGGCTAAATCAAGAGAAAATAACTACCCACAACTAAACCAATAAATTCAAATAAATACATATTTAATCTAAAATATATTTTTATTTTATTTTTATGGACTGTCAGTTGCATTCCCAACCAGCTCCTTCACCAGCCTGCGGGGTAGCCCGTCTACAAGAGTGTCCCAGAGGGTCCAAGAACAGACCCAGAACCCAACTTGAGGGGAGTCATGCCAACAAACAGGCCTCCTAAGGTGTCAGCACCAGCCAACCACCTCCCGCATCTCAAGCCAGGAACAGTAGTCTGAATCCAAGACAGAAGCCACTCTCAAGGCCTGCCACAAAAGTCTCCTATACAAAGATCATTGAGAATAATGAGGTTACTTACACCTTCACTATGTACTCAGTTGCCACCCAGCCCCACACTCTGGATCCAAGAATTGCCATTGCATGTCCCTGCGTTTTTGACATGTTCTATGAGCCATTGGCCACAACTGAGAAACATCTGTGCCTGTGATGTATTCCACCATTGACGGCACCACCGCAAGCAAGAGTGATCCCATCTTCTACACAAAGGTCCCCATACCCTGTGTTGAGCATGATAGTCAGGATGCCGCGGTACCTGTCAAGGGCCAGCGTTGGTTAATGAATAGTGAGTGTGAAGCTCTCCTTGACTGCTTGAATGAGGGAATTACAGTTTGTGTCAGGATACCAGGAGTACTGTGATGCTCCAGAAGGTGCAGGAGGATCCAAAGCAGGTACTGGCATGGTTCACCAGATGATGAGACCTAACTTTATCAGGTAGCAAAGGGCCTTACTAGCCACAGCCCAGGGCCCGGCCACTGGCAAGGCAAATTGATCAATTCTGTGAGCGCCAGGTAAAGCACTCCCAGGAATTGACTACTCTGACCAGCGGCATCAGATGTGGGTGGGGTTAAGATGATCAGTTTGGGCGTTGAAAGTGGTTCCATTGGGATCAATTAGTTAGCAGGATTGGTGTATTTTCTGTTGAAGATCAAAGGGTATATGGTGATTTCTCTGCCATCACAGACAATTTAATAGGATTCCTTGGGGCGTTTGGGTAGGTGTACCACTACAAGTCTTCCAAGGTCCAAGGTTTGTGATCAGGAGTAGGGGAATACTCAGTGAAGTGCACATGGCCAAACAGAGCTTCAGGAGGGCATTAGTAGTCAAACGCCTTGGTTTTGTCAACTGAAGTCTGGCTATCTATCCCTGAGGATGGGTACTGGTGCTTTGGTGTTTGCAGATGAAAGAGTATCAAAAACAGGTATGGGAATATATTGGTAGCCAAAGATTCATAACAACTTTATTGGTAAGAATGACAATACAGAATCTTTCTGGTGCTTCTGGCTTATATACTCATTGACATGCAGGTGCCTCTGGGCATCCTTCTAGTGCTATCTGTGTGGCCAGGCTTGGCATCTCATATTCTGCTGTTTGGTTGGCTGCTTCATGGTCATTTTTGGGGTTTTCAAGAACAGTTGTTTGGCTTTTTGGTGGCCTATCTTGGCTTGGCTGGTCATTGGTTCTGGCAGGTTTGGCTTCAGAAGTCATGGGGGGTTTCCCAATTTGATCACCATTCTTGGACTGGATTGACAGGCATTTTTGATATAAAGGAACTTGGTTAAAAAAGGGGTTCCCAATTGGGAACCCTGAATTACTAAATGGAGTGTGGGCTTGAACTGGGTTTACCGGGCAGCTAAAATTAGCCTGACCAGGCCCAGCCAAACCCACCAAGGCTTGGGTATAGCTTTTGGGGCTGTTGTATTTGTAAAAGTATAGGGTGCTATTTTCTACAATTAGCTAATCAGAATATTAACTGTTAATACTATACCTGTAGCTGGTATAGTGACAGCCTTGGGTATGACAGAAGAATATAAGGATATAATGACAAAACTGGTTCTTTATTTGATATGTTAGAAGATTATATAGGGGGCAGTGTTAGGGCCCAAGGGCTTCTGACTCTGAACCATTAAATTGAAGATTAGATGTATTTGATTTATTTATTTCAAGGACCAAAAATGACCAAAAATGAAGGGGAGAGAAGTCAGGCTCTTTTTATACCATTTGATCTGATTCTTCCAGATCATTCTCAGAGGTTCTTAGGTCTTCATCTGGGGGCTCATTCTGTGAGTCTGAGACATCAGCTGATTGTATGGCATCATATTCCTTTGAGAATCTTTGAACTTCACGCTTTGCTTCTGTTTATTGTCCAAAAATAGTCCAAATCAAAGCTCCTGCTTTGTGGCTTCAATTTGAGCGTAAAAACGTCCAAATCCGATCAGTATCAGCTGAGATACACTAGTATTTGTCCGCACAGTGTTGATCGTTGTCTTTGTAGGCCTGATACCTAATCGCATTTCCTTTTTGGGACGTATCAATGAGTTCTCCCGGGCTAAATATTCAAATAGAATTAACTTCTGAACCAGTTTATCTAGAGAGACCATCAAGGGCTAGTTTTGACGGCAAGGATCTGCTCTATCAGCCCAGATAGTTAAAACACAATTTTTATAAATAATAATGTCATGGCGGTTCATGACAGGCAGTGGAATTATTGCCAAAGAAAAGAGGCACCAAAAGAAGGACATGTCATATGAAGCAATAGAGAAATGACATTGGAAAGTGCCTGGGAAAGAAATCAACTGGTTTTACGCGCCTTGTCAAATGAAGGAAAGTTGCTTTTAAATGCTTTAAATCTATTAATAGTTGCAGAAGTAAAGACTGAGCTCTACACACAATAAACCTTTGATTCAAATATTGCTATTTAGGCGCAATTAAACAAGTTTACAGGCATAGAATAGCAAATGCAACAAAACAAGTGGGCAATCAGGCAATTTTTTATTGCCCTTAACATAAACAGACTATGTTTTGGCTGATCCATTCAATAATGCAACAAGGGCCCAGAATGACCACTGCAGCTGCCACCAGGGCAGTAATAGTTCCTGCACCTGGATTTTTACTTTTTGAAGCAAATCCAGGTGTGGGCAAATCCCTCACACCCGCTTTCCCCGCCTGGCGGCTAGGCACAAGTTTATTCCTGCCCAGGGCTTCAAAACTGTTACCTTTGTAACAGTTTGGAATATTGTGTCTGTCAGGAATCCAGTCATAGGTAGAGGTGTTGGGCGTCTCAGGGTGAGGTGTGGCCAAGCCAGTGGGTAAGGCCCACCATAGAATGGGTGCTAACTTGATAATGTAAGATACAGATTGTCCGAGCAAGAACCAGGGACCAGAGTTGGGGACCATGGAATCCACCAATCCTGTCAAAGTAATGTAGAGTGCTCCAAACAGTTGGGTAGATGTGGTATCGGCTGTGGCGGTAGGTTCCAGTGGGCGGTCTGGTCTTGGGGTTAATGGCGGATTCATGGGAACAAAGTACGCTGGTAGGTAGTTGTACTTGTTCTTGAACAATAAGGGCAGTATCTTGATCCTCTTTCCTTCACGTCCTATGTACTTGGTACCTCTAGTCCTTGCCAACAGGTCAGCAATGAGGATGGTTTCTAAGTTGTACTCCAAATAGGCCGGGTTGGGTGGGTATTCAGTAAAGTGCACAGGTCTAATGGGGGCTCCCAGGGGACAGTATAATACCTGGGGCAGTTTGGCAGGTTGGTCTCTGGAGGGGGCGGCGGCCTGGTTGTCTACTTGGCTGAAATTAAGATGGAAGATCACTAAGACTAGATAGGGTAGAATTTTTTCAAACCAAAGGTTCATAAACTTTATTATTGAAAATAACAATGTGGTCATCACCACACCACCATCGTTTTTATACCATGTGAATTTGCTTTTTTGCCTTTTGCAGGCTTTGGGTCCATGGGTGGTTTGCCGGTAGGGCATGGATCTTGGCTTGGGGTCTGGAGGGCATCAGGTCCTGGTTGAGCACACTCTGGCAAACAGGAATGCTTAATTTTGCTGCTTTGGTTCACCATGTCACCTGAGCGGCCTAATTGCATTCCTCTTCCTGAACTAGGGACCGGCAGCAGTGAATGCTTATTGGCAGGGCTAATAGTGGGTCTTGTCCAAGCCACGGCTTCCACGTAGGTCTGGGCCCTCAGTGGCACCAGTTTGGCGGGTCTTGGCTGGACTGGCTCTGGGGAACAGAAGTGGCAATGTTTTGTTTTGCCGTTGTTGTTCACCACATCACCTGAGCTGGCCAATTGCAATACTTTTTTTGGACTGGCAACTGGCAACAGCTGGGGTTTGTTGGCAGGGCTAGTGATGGGTCTTTTCCCAGCCTCCTTTAGGCAGACCACATCACCTGTGTAGGCATGGGTCTTCAGTGGTGCTGGTTTGGTGGCAATCTGGCAACCATTCAGGGAATCTTCAGTATTAGACTGGCGGGCCGTGGAGTAATTTAACAATTTGAGTCTGTGATTTATCAGATTGGTGGGTCCTGGACCGTCCTGGGGTGTCTGATCCGCCTTCAGGGGACTGGGGTTTGACTCTTGGGTTTTCAATACAAGTATTGAAATGTCATTCATGACAGTGTCCCAATTTGGTGTCACAAGCAGATATATTAGCAGACTCCACACCAAATATGGCGACACCAGGAAAATTGTAAAATCTCTAAAGGCAAACAGCAGTCTAAGCTTCTACAGCCTGTGCATATTGATGCAATCAAACTGTCACAATAGTTTTCATCATGCCAGGTATTATCTGTCCTAACCAGAAAGCCAAGAAATTGGGGAAACAGTTAACCAAATGAAAGATCTAAATCAAACAGTCAATTGGAAATGTGTTACTGCCACTCCAGTTTGTCAGCAAAATATGATTACCCAAGGAAGATTGACACTGATAAATGGACATAATCTGAGGGTCACCCAATACAATTTTGATTATCAGAATGGGAATCAAAAATTAATCATACAAGGGCTTTTTGCATGCTGGACAAGGTACTTTTGGAATGGGACATAATAGGAGCCTGGGATTCAGGTGTTATTGCTGAGTCAATAATTTTGGTACATATTAGAAAGTTTTCACTGTTAAACTCTTAAGAGTTGAGTCCTCTCTAAAAATTATACTCACTAAACTTAAATTATCTCCTGGTTAACTGTTATTTAAAATGCATCATGTAGTGAGCCTGTTACGTTATGTTCCTTACAACTTGATTTTAAATCAAATTGTAACTGGAAGACGGGGTCATGCTTTTGTCTTTATTTTGTCTATGCCTCCTAATATTATACCAATGCCTGCTAATCTTGGAGGGTTTAACTCAGAATAAAAAAACCGCAACTATGGTTACTTCCCAATGTCCAGAGCTTTATTCTGATGACTCTTTAATCTTGTCACAGGCTATCTATCTGGGACTCATTTAGTTAGGTTTAATTATCTTTTTAAATCCTAGTGTATCTTTTTGAAATTTCACTAAACATTATTTGAAGCTTTGTTGGTGGTTAATTATCAACTCCTTATAGATCTGGGTTTTTATTTTGTACCACTTGGAGACCTCTTCATACTAACCAGCAATTTCTGTCACATTTATGGCACACAGCCAAATATAGTTCAGGTCATAACAGGGCACAAGTTAATAATGCCAAAAAAGTTTCACTCATATTCAACCCCCAAGTCCTCCACACCAATGTTGGCCAATTAATTAGGGAAGAAAACACCTACAAGATATGTTTATTGCTCTGAAGAGCAGACGTAAAGTTAGAGACAAGGTCTGGGTGATTAACACAGATAAGAGCAAATTATAACTCAAAAAGTAGGCCCCATCATTGTTCTAAAAATTTATGGCTAAAATACTTACCTGGTGCTATTTTTGGGCAAGAGAAAACAGGAAAAGGTTCTGCACTACAATAGGCTTTGTTCATGTAAGGCCTGCCAGAAGCAACACAAGACCATCATCCCAGCAACTAAGCAACAGCTGATAAATTATGGGGCCTACACCTCTGAAAACCTTCTTGCAGACCTTTTAACAGAAAAAGCTGACCTTCAGTTGGGGAGTGTCAAAACAATGGGGTTGACTCCCTAGCAAAGTTTCATACAAGAGACCCTGTACTGCCCAAACTGAATTTTCTGCTACTTGAAGCCAAATGGGAAATTCAACTCAAATTCCCAAACAAGGAAACAAGAACCAGTGACAATCTCTGCTTGGTGGATAGATCAATTTGGTGCTTGACTCATTATTGGACCAAGCCACCCCCTGGTCAATCCAATTGATTGACCATTCAAATATTTTTCCTCTTAAAACAATTTCACCAAACTATATAAGTAATACTTCTTAATAAAGATAATGATCTAGTTTTCAATATTTTCTCCCTTGTAAATTAACTAATACAGCACAGTTACAACATAAAAATAAGGGAAAATTAAAAAAGAGAATAATATACTTGTTTGATATTGAATAAGCATATTATATAGAACTAGATAGGCTACATAGTTTCCATGTAGATCATGTAAGTTATGAGGTGTTGTATATCTGGACTTCTCTGAAGCTCAGTTGTTTGATCCTGGTGTGGTATACATCTTAGAGCTGCCTTACTTGCCAGTTGAGTCATTTCTTAGGAAAATGATTTTCAAGAGAAAGCAATTAAAGGTGTTGCTACAACTAGTTCATAGCTTTTATTAATTGCTTTTACTAACATTTCAAAAATTAGCTTCTTTGATTCAATCTAGAAATATTTATAAGAACTACCTATTTATTATTTTTTACATCTGGCTCCTAAATTTACTGGCAAGTTTGATTTTATCTGACCAATTATCTTTCACCAGCTAAAACTAAATCAAATAAAATAAGCCTATTCTAGAAAAAAATTCTGAGCCTTTGTTTTATTTTAAATGAAGCTCTACTCTTTGTACAGTAGTTTTAAAAGCTATGGCGACAAGCAAAAACAATCCAGATTTAAACAAAATGAACTCAGATTTAAACAAAATTAAAAATAAATGAATTTATATTGATTTGCAATAGATTTAGGTTCATTTCAATTTCACTTAAATCTGAATTCATTTCATTTAAATCTGAGTTCATTTAGTTTGTTGCCGTAGATTTTAAAACTACTGTATCTTTGACTCTATTTTTTGATTAAATAAGAATATGTTACCAGTAAGGCTTTGTCAATCTTTAGCTCTGCATATGACTATTTTAGGTGCACTCAGTCATAAGAATGACTAAGCTAATACAGGTTTCAGTTTAGTTGGGGCATTAAAAAAATCCTGACAATCATCTATGCTTGTGCCATAGTGTTGCAACTAAAAAAGACACTTAAGTTGCCAACGTATCTTACAATACCCAGGGGTGCTCATTGAGTCATCCCATATTGGATATAATTTATTATTCCCTATTGATTCTCTTAACATTATATAATATCATATTTATTTATAAGGAGTAAAAAACTATTTATAATAAAGATCCCAACAATGACCTGTACCCAGAACATTATTGATCCCTATTCAGTTTATTGCCACATGTCAGGGCTCAGAATGATCTAAACAAGGTATTCTCATATATGGATTTGACGCTCACAAATACTTGATCAAGCAATCAAACAATTACCTTGCCAATCAAAGCCTGGTTGGTTAATGTTCATATTCTGCTTCACTAATTAAAAAATCCCTGAGGTCAACAAACCCAGGAAAGATGCCAAAATGCAAAAAAATCAAATAAAGATAATTTTAATTGACCCAAATTTCCAGGATTCAAGGAGTTGGGGACCAAATGAGCCCAAAGCCAGAACTAACTTCCACAGGCTGAAATTGATGTATTGATACCTTTAATTGTCTAATCAGATTTTTTCAGTAACCACTCAGGAAAAAAGAACCTTCTACCAGCCAATAAAAATTGCCTAATAGCCAAGAATTGGTTTCCTAGCAGGATATAGCTGAGGAAACTAAAAGCCTTTTTTAAAATTTTCTAATAAACAACTGCATTTTATGCACTTAGAGCACTATAGTTTTTCAGGTGTTTACTATATATTCAGATGCTTTATCGTGTTGGTATTGTCAAACAGAGAACACCACCAAACATAGTTGTGGCCTTGGCAATCTAAACAGAGCATCTTTGAATCAACATGAACCTAAGCTTGTACCAATCCCCCTAGTCAGAAGCATGGATCAAGAAGTTGATCCAACTACTTTACCACCCTTTCCATACAGCAGCTTTGCCCAAATATGCCACTGCACCAGCCTAAAGGAACAGATAGGAGCCTTGCTGAGGAACAACCTCTTACCACTGCCATACATCCATATGTTTACAGCAAACTAGGGTTTGTATATGTGACCATTTTGGGGCTCACTGAACAAGTGATCCATCATATGGGAGCCATACAACCCTGGGCTACTGCTACCAGTTCTTTGATGAGACTGGTACCATTCATGTACTGGGCCTTTCAGGGAAGAACCTCCCTAGCAATTAGAGGTTCTCCTGACACTGACCCTGGTTGAAATACCACACACACCAGTCCCTTAGTGGCCCAATGGCCCTTTCCTACGGTGTAAGAACTTTAACTCTTCCCAATAAACACTATCTTATTCATAATCCCTTTTTTGCCCTTCTCCTGGATTGTTGTCTTTCCCAAATACTGAACTATATCTATTCAGTTGCAACATTAGTTTGAAACTTCACCACCCACCAAATTCATGGTGTGGCAAAAAACCCTAAAGATAAGAAACCACTGTCCATTCCGTATTAATTTTAAGATGCACACGGTTCCTTTAATTCAGAGGATAGATATTTGCGGTATTGGCAGTAGCAGAAAAATCATCATGAATTATTCAAGTAAACTTACAGAGCATCAGAAAATTCAAGTTGCCCTCTTGCATATTCAATTTTTAAGGCTCAAGTATAATCTATTGGTGACTTTATAGCTGCTCTGAAACTGAGTTGTTTTACAGTTATAACACTTTTAAAATTTGAAGATCCATATATTACACCATATAAAATAACTGGCATAATACCTTATGAGTTGTGTGATAATCAGAAATCCTCTATTTATTACTATTTCTCCTTTGAAGCTTACTTTATTCAACTTAAGGTCATCATTTCTGCTTTATGCAATAAATACTATAGATAATGGTTTGCATATAAAATCCATAGGGAAGGAATTTAGATGCGCCAAGATAAACAGATTGATGAAGAAACTTTTTTCGATTTTAAGTATTGTAGGATTAATCAAATTTAACAAACCACGAAATAATAGGCCCAAAAGGCTTTGGTGAGCGAATGAAAATTATAAACCAGTTTATATTTACCAGAAAAAATTAAAAGAATATCTAAGATCTAAATGCTCAGAGAGGAACATCGCTATAAAAAATAAGCTTCTTACTGACTTTCTTAAAGCAAGTCGAGTCATTGAGTAGAGTAAGACCTATTATCGCTTGATGACAGAAGCCGAGTGGTTGGATTAGGTTCAGAGCTCTTCTTTTTCTCCTTTTTGGAGACAGGACCTCCCCAAGGGCCACGCTGATAAATTCTATCCGTCCTAAGCCGATGCATGTAGTCAAAGCAAGCATTAAATAAAAACTTTTTGTAAGTAAAATAGATAGAGTGTTACATAACATGAAGCCAACACCGACAAAGAGGCAGAAGATGTTATCATAAAGAGGATAATGATTTGATATTTTACAGCATCGGCAACTGGAGCTCCTCCAATGATCTGCCCCGACATCATTCCTTTAAAGATAAGAAAATAGTGCGTTGTAAAACAAACCTGGGATTGAGATGAGGCCAGTAATACTAAACTAGATAAGTAAAATGTAATAAAAGATCAACCTCATGGCATTAATAGTGGGAAGAAGGGCTAATTTGAGAGCCTGGTTCAGTATAGGGCGAAAGGCTTCATATCTCGAAGCTCCAAGACTTAGGTAATTTTTCCAAAGTAATAGCATTATCACTATAGAATTCAATAAATTAACTGGAAAGAGATTGCTACCTAAGTTCTTTAAGGCAATAATTGATGCTGACTGCAATAGCAGACATGGAATTTCCTATCAACATTCCTGTTGTTGGTATAAATTTTACTGGTGCCCAGAAAGGAGACTCTTTGATGACAAATATGTGCCCTATTTAGAATTAACTTTAATTGCAAGGAAAAAATACCTGCAACTGAAATAGTAAGGGTACTGATTATAAGCGAAAGGAAGACAAAGGGAAGCTATTTTGGTCAACCAAGAACAGAAAGCTTAAATACCATGAACGAAAACTGCTTTTTAGTTTTGGAAAAAACTATTTCGAACGAAGCCAAAAAAACAAGGAGAGCTATACGGTGTGAATAAAAATATTTGAAAAAAGGTACTTGCAAGAAAAACAACATATATAGGATTATTAGAACCGAGGACCTCACTCAATACAGTCCCCATGATAGTGAGTTGGATTATACACCTGAGACCTGAAATAAACAAGGCCGTCGAAATGCCCAACTGAAATGCAATTGAAAGCACAACTAAATGGTTTAATACACATCTTTAAAATGCCTACTTGGTATTGCTAAAAAGACACATGAATAAAAGACATTCAGCCAATTGAGATGTTGCAGGGATCGGGTTAATTTCTGCCATTGAAAGCTTTATTAATCCAAGCTGCTTTTAGCTGAAAGTAGAAAAAAGTGTTGCTCGACTTGGCTTTATACAGATTGTTATATTTCAGTTTATTAATATGCATAATTGCTTTGAGTTTTCCACGTGGTAGGAAACAACTGACATTTTAGAAAACTATTGCGTGCCACTAAAATGCAACTGATATGGAAAGGCAGTGAAAGTCAAACTTTTAAACTAAGAGCAATCGATTTTAATTTAGAAATATATGAATATGTGGAGCCAATACATTTTACAAGTTGCATAACTTATGCGATAATCTGCAATAAGGGGGGAATAATCCCTAGTACTATAAATAGAAGCCACATTCTTTTGTTGCTAAATCTACTGCTGTGGCAATCTCACTATCAGCTTCAATAGCTGTTAAAAGAGAACACTTATCAGCGAGCTTTGTATTGTGCTTGTCTTCTGATAAATAAAGCATCTCTTTATTCTGTAACCTGTTTTTGATCCTAAGTTTAGTTTTTTAGCTGTTGATACCTTGACTTCACTAACTAGTGTTAATGTTACTGATGGTTTGAATATGCCTGTTCTTTTAATGGCTGAATTTCTGTTGCAACTGAACCAATGAGAGTTAAGTACTTGGAATTGGGGAAGACAGCAGTCCAATAGGAAAGGACAGAATAATAAGAATAAGGTGTTGTTTATTGTAGAATATTGTGATTAATATACTATATGGGGAAGCCACAAGGCCACAAGGGGGTGGCATAGTGGGGAGTTCCATGTAGGGTTCGGAGCCGAGGAATAACTCGTGCAGGGATCAGCAGGTCGAATTGGCAACACTCCTAATTAGGATGAAGTACCCGCCATTCGATGCTGCCATCAGATTAATCCATAATGTTAGATACATCAAGGGGCGACTCATCGAGCGCCCCCTGTGTATCGTAAGATACGTTAGCGGGCGAGTCTAGAAACTCGGTTGCAACACCCCCCTTGCCCCCTGCTCGTCGTCAGACACCAGGACTGGAGTCTGCGGAAGGTCTGGGAAGGTCTGCACGAACAACCTTTGTGTGGGGATGGCACGGCAGGGGCGCAAGCAATCGTAATGAAGTTTCTTAGTGTTCCCCTGGGCATCCTCAAGTTGGTAGGTATGGTTGTCATAGACGGCAGCTACCTTGAAGGGCCCTAGGTGGTTGGGTTCTAATTTGGCAGAATTGGGATTGAGGGTGTAGACGGGGTCACCTATGGTGTATCTAGCTTCAAGGTGTTTTGTCCCTCCTGCAATCCGCTTGTGTTTGATCTCTCGGGCTTTGGCACGCCATTGGTCTAGGGAGAGAGTTGGCACTAGGGGGGGCTTGTCGGGAACCTTGGGCCGTAGTTTCCCCTGTTCAACCCCTGTCAGACTGTCAGGTGTTCCAAAGGCCAGGGTGCTAGGGCTGAACCCAGTGCCCCTGTTGATTCTTGCTTGCAGGATCAGTAGGGCAGTGGGAAGATGTTCAGTCCACGCAGTATTAGGGTGTTCTTGTGAGAGCTTGGCAATCAGTTGAACCAGGGAGCCATTTAACTGTTCCACGTGTCCGTTGGCTTGCGGATGGTAGGGGGTCGTGACTATGTGCTGGAGCGTGTTCTTGACGCAGTATGCCTTCATGACGTGTCCAACAAGTTTGGGCCCACCATCTGTGATGAGATGCTTGGGTCGCCCAAAGCGAGCCACAATCTCTTTGCCAATAAAGCAGGTAACGGTGGTGGCGGTGTGGTTGGTTGTTGCCCAGGCCACTGGCCAACAAGTGAAGTAGTCAATAGCGGTGATAATATACTTCTTACCCAGTCTGTCTTTGGGAAGCGGTCTCACAATGTCTAGAGCCCACTGTTTGAAGGGTTCCATAGCCTTGATGGGTAGGACAGACTTGGGAGGTGCAGGTTTGGATGTATTCTTTTCACACAACACACACATCTCGAGGAGGTCCAGGATGTCTTGGCGCATGCGCGGCCACCACACCTTTTGTTTCATAATCTTGAAGAGGTTACGCCCTCTGATGTGACCCAAGGTTTGGTGGTAGTGCAAGATGGTGTCCCCTCGTTGTGTGGTGGGAATGTATGGTGTCTTCTCACCTGTCTCAGCTTGGTGGCAGACGTTACCAGCATTGGTGGTGAACTGACTTTTGTTGTCCTTCAGCTTGGAGATGGTGACCGAGTTAAGGCCCTTGTAGCGGGTCACCTCAGGGTGCAGGTAAAGCATGGGCCAATCTGGGTCCAAACCGTCGTCCCCAGTGATGAACACTACATAGAGTCGTGAAAGAGCGTCAGCTGTGACGAGTTCTTTTCCAGGCTTGTATTTGATGCGTAACTGATAGGGGGATAGACGCTCAACCCATCCTGCTTGGCGGCGTGTCAAATGGGATTGTGTGTTGAAGTATTGGAGTGACTTGTGGTCCGTCAGAACGCAGGGTGGGAAGGTCACACCTTCCAAGTAGCAGCGCCACTTCTCAACACAGTGTACAATGGCTGCCAGCTCTTTGTCATGGATGGGATAACCTTGTTCTGAGTCAGTGAGCTTCCTGGATTCATATGCTACGGGGAGGAAGACGCCATTGTCAGTTTCTACCCTTAGCACACCCCCTATGGCCCTGTCAGAGGCGTCAGTCTCGAGTTTGTACTGTCAGTTTTGGTTGGGAAACTGCTGTACTGGTGCTGTTGTGAGCCTTTGCTTCAACGTCTCAAAGGCTTGATTTCTGGCGGGGGTCCAATGAAAGCGCTGTTTGGTATTGAGGAGCTCAGTGAGAGGTGCAATTAGTTCCCCGCAATTGGGGATGAATTTGTGTACATAGGCAACCATGCCCAAGAATGTCCACACCTGGCCCACATCAGTGGGGGGCGGCATGTTAGTGATTGCCTTGATTTTGGCAGGGTTGGGCTTTATCCCTTGGGCAGAGATAGTGTACCCAAGGAATAATAACTCCGACTTGAGAAACTCACATTTGGAGGGTTTAGCTTTTAGCTGATTTTCCCAAAGGACGTTGAAGACAGCACGGAGGTGTTGGAGGTGCATGGTTTGATCTTGACTGAAGACAATAATGTTGTCAAGGTACACCACCACACACTTTCCAATCAATTCCTCAAAGGCTTTGTTCATTAACATGGCAAAGGTGGAGGGAGTGTTGGTCATTCCAAAGTTCATGACACGACACTCAAACAATCTGTAGCGTGTGTGGAAGGCAGTTTTTGCCTCATCCCCTGGTGCAATGCGGACCTGGTTGTAACCTGCAGTGAGATTGATCTTGCTAAAGACCTTCATGCCTGCGAGTGTATCAAACAGGTTGTCAATCAGCGGCAGGGGGTACTTATTATTAACTGTCACCTCATTTAGGGCGCAGTAGTCTGTGACCAGGCAAAGGGACCCGTCCTTCTTGGCTACAAAGAAGACCACCACCCTGTATGGAGAGAGAGAGGGACAAATGAAGCCCTTATCAAGCGCGCCTACAAGGTGCTGGCAGAGGATTTCATCTTCCTTTGGTGTGAGACGGTATAATGGTCGTGCTTTAGGTAACAATCCTTGAAGTTGTACAGCGTGCTGGATCTCCTGGGGTGGAGGTAGTTGTTTGAGTGTTTTACTGAATACGTCCTTGTACTCCTCGAGGAGTGCAGCTAGCGCTGGTGGTGGTGATGTTGACAAGGGAGGGACTGCAGGTGGTTCTGCACGGATAACTTTGACTGAACATTGATTAAAGTCTAATCTCCCCTCTTGAAATCATATGAGCCTGTTTCCGTCATTCTGATGGACACAGTGTCATGTAGTAGTTTGTTCATTTCCATGGGGTAGATCTGGAACCCCACCCCGTTTCTATTAAGGGTGATGTCAGAGGTATTCCAGTCAATGTAGGGACAGTTATGCCAGAGCCAATTGAGGCCAGCAATTACGTCGTGGCTGAGATCTGCCATGATTGGCCCTAAGAGCTTAACCTGGATGTTTCCCATCCTTACGGAGAAGGGCACCGTCTCGTGGGTGATGGCAATTCTGCGGGAATCAGCTAAATGTACTGCTTTGAATCTGCTGGGTACTTGATCTAATTGCTGGGAGTCATCAAACGCCTGATCTACTATGGTGTGATTGGCCCCAGTATCTACCAGTAGCTTGTGGGCGTTCCCACGGAAACGGAAGGGATAGGACAAGTGTGTTACTTTATTTGAGGAGTGGGCGGCTTGCTACACGGGGTCATTGCTATGGACCTGAAAGACGTCCAGAGTTTCAACCTCGTGAAGATTGTAGTTGCGGAAGTTCTTTGCAGGCAAGGGCTGAGAGGACGGGTCGGTTGGGGTTGTAAGGCCTCTTGTTGCTACAACCCCCAGGCTTTTCCCTGGTCCTTGATTAGCGCTAGCTGGAGCTCCCCCCTTGCGGGGGCGTTTAGTTGCACTTTCTTGTTGACAAGGTTGGCAACAGCCCACTTGACCTTGGCCATTGTTAGGTGCAGGACGTGGTTGGGGCAGAGCATTGTTGGTGCGGCGGAAGCCCATCAAAGCCTGGTTATTGGCCTCTACAATGGCTTTATAGCAGTTGTCAATAGAGGTGCAGCGGCCGACAGGGACCCACTCGCAGATATGGGGTTTTAACCCATTAACAATGAGGGTGAGCAACATGGCATTCCCATCAGTCACTACTTTGGGGGCAGCAGCAAGGGCTTGTTGCCACACGGCGAGATACTTGGGGACAGAACCAGTCTGCTTGATGGCTAAGAGGGGAGTCCCCAAGATGATGGGAGAGAAAGTTTCACTATATTGGGATTTGGCAGCGTCTCAAATGTTGCCCAGGTGACGTCAAACTCCTGGCTGGCCCAGTTGGTGAACCACACAGCAGCGGGCCCTGTAAGGCGGCCAGATGCAGTGGCAACCCACATGGACTCAGGGACCTGATAGATATGAAGGTGCGTTTTGGTGGACTGGAGCCAACTGACAATGTCAGCTCCTTCAACACTGCCAGTGAAGGACTCTAGTTGGAGGTTGAGCATATGTTGAGACAGGTCCGACTGTAGCGGGGTGACGCTAGCATCACGCTGCCTGAGGCGGAGCCAATTGTACACACTGGTGAGAACTAGCTGATCTTGATAGATGACATAACCTTTGGGAATGTCCCCCTTGGGGATTGAAAGGAACGTCTCTTGTTGTGAAGTAGCCATGCGGCCCGTACTCTGTCCTTTCTTGGGGGGAATTTTGTTTTTACGATAGGTCATCAACCTACCTGTGCTACCACTGTTGCAACTGAACCAATGAGAGTTCAGTACTTGGAATTGGGGAAGACAGCAGCCCAATAGGAAAGGACATAATAATAAGAATAAGGTGTTGTTTATTGTAGAATATTGTGATTAATATACTATATGGGGAAGCCACAAGGCCACAAGGGGGTGGCATAGTGGGGAGTTCCATGTAGGGTTCGGAGCCGAGGAATAACTCGTGCAGGGATCAGCAGGTCGAATTGGCAACACTCCTAATTAGGATGAAGTACCCGCCATTTGATGCTGCCATCAGATTAATCCATAACGTTAGATACGTCAAGGGGCGGCTCATTGAGCACCCCCTGTGTATTGTAAGATACATTAGCGGGCAAGTCTAGAAACTCAGTTGCAACATTTCTAATATTTTCAAAGTATCATTGTACCATATTTTTTCCATAAGAGATTTAAAGGCTAAATAAAACTTTGTGTTTTGAATTAATGAAATAAAAAGTATGGATCCCTACTATAGTCTCAACTTGTATATTTTATCACTTATGATGAGGAGTGACTTTTGGGGAAGCTTTAAATATAAAAGTAGGAAGAGAAGAATTATATTTTATTGGATGATACTTTAGACTTATATAGATTTAGCTGTGGCAGGGATATTAGTTGGACCAAACCCAGGGGCTAGTCATGTGCTGGATGGGTTCAAGTCGTTGGAAACTGGACAGTCATGTGATATTGGTTTGTTGCCATTTCCGGTATGTCAAATGGTATATTGGAAAGGCACCAAATTGGGTGATGACTGGATGTTAGGTGTGATGAAAATAGCCAGAATACTTGTACATCCAGACCCTCAACCCCCCCTCCCTTAAGGGGTTACTCGGGTACATCAGGAGGGGGCTTTGTCTTGACGGCTGCCGCCTGATGTTCCTAGAGTTGTTTACTAGTGGGCACCAACTGGGTTGAGTGTTCCCCTTTGCTAGGGCGGAGGCAAGATCTGTGGTACTTTTTGGTGATGGGCTCTTTGGCACCCTGGAACTTGACCAGGTAGGTGTTCCTGTGAGAGAGGGGGGCTAAACTAACTAAGTTTGGCTCCCATCCTGGCAAAACAAACCAGCAGGATGCCATCCAGTGGAGAACTGGAACAGCCGCTCAAAGGGGTGACCACAGGGAGGACACAGGGGACAACTGAGGGAAATAGGCATTCAGTGCCATCAGCGCCAAACCGGTGAGCAGCAGGGGGTACAGACGGGGGCAGAAGGGGCCATCACAGAAGCGCGCAAAGGTACCAGGTTACTCTTTTCTAAGACAGGCAGGGCGGACATTGGTACCTTCTTGCCACAGGAGCAGGAGAAGCATAGTTGTCATCATCCAGATCCAGATCATCACAGGTCAGGCTTTTCACCACAGCCTCCCCAGAATGAAGGAGACTACCAGGCAGACTCAGGAGGCTAGAGGGGGCCTCACTGGCAAGCTGCACAGAAGAGAAGAGTTTGGACCACAGGTCTGGTGAGGTAGACCACAGGAGGAGCAAGAATGGAGCCAAAGAAAATGCAACAAATTTTATGATTGGGAGTATCATATTCACAATCTCCACAAAATTTGGGTAGGATTGGTGAAAATTTTAAGATTGCAAGCAATAAATGGGGGGCCTACCAAGGCAGCCACAAGCAAGAAGGCAAGAGAAACAGCAAAGTAGGATGGGAGAGCTTGGTGGTGTGCTTGTGTCAAAACCGCAGGCTTGACCCGCCAGCAAGGTTCCAACCAAGCGGTTTCATGACCTGCAATCCAATTATCCGGTCACCCAAAGCCAGACTAGGAAGTCAACTCAAATTACCAAATCCAACAACATGAACAGATGATGATCCTTCACGGTGGATACCTCAATTTGGCGCTTGACTCATTATCAGGATCAAGTCACCCCCTTCTTCCATCCAGCTGTGTGATCACTAATCTTGTTCCTACTATCCTTGATTCACATGAACTATATAATCATTATCTCTCAATAAAGATTATTATCTATCTTCTAAATATTTTTCCCCATGTAACTCTGATAAAACAGCACAGTTACGACACTTGGGTGTCTTTAAAACAAACAGGAGCAAAAGCGGGTTTGAAATCAAAGTATTTAAAGTGAGAATCAAAAACAAAGTAGGTTTTTATATTTATTTTTACTAAAAAACTTAGGTTCAAGCATAAATCTTTAAATTGAAAGCAAAAACCAAAACCGCTATACGCTGGGATTAGTTTAAAGGGTCCCAGAAGAGAGACTGGGTTCAAAACAGGGGGTTTAAAGGTAAGGGGCAAAGCGAAGACTAACACTTTAAAAATTCTAGATGACGGGAACTCAAACAGAGGCCCAACCAACAACAAAACTTGAGATTAAGTGTGTCAAAGCTCCAAACTTTAATAATTGAAAATTGACAAGCAGGGGACTCAAAGTCCCCTGGCATTATTAAAAGGGGTGGGTTTGACAGATATTGGTCACATGGCCTCCAATGTAACATCTGATTGGATAATGGAGAATTTTTGCTGGCCAGGGCCAGGGGGACTGGAGGGTTTCAATGTAATTTCCGCGACCCCCCCCTGATTGGCTGGAAGGCAATGCAAGCATTTCAGATCTAGTTGACTTGGTAGTTGTTGATGTGGCCCCATTTGATTGGGTGTTTCTAATTGTCTTCAAAAGCGGACAATATCAAGCTAATAAATAGTCCAAATTAACTAGTGTTTCTTTCCAAGCCGGAGCAACTAGAGCTGGGGGTCCTGCGGGGTATGCCAACACAAATCTTTCATCCACTATGTGAGCTAAATCATTGAGTGAAGTTAGTGGTTTTTCTGGACTTTGTGCAGTCTTTTTTGTGCAACGAGGACATACAGTCCTATCCAAAGCCAAAGAGGGCAGTGAATTTACAGTTCCTGTCTGGTTGGTATCTGATGATTCTTCCTGATCCCCTGTGTACTGAGTCTAGTTTCTTTCTGTTCCCGGCTAGGACCCAGACAGGGGAGTTGATGGGGAGTGGGTCCTCTGTTGAGGTTACTTTTTGGGTTTTGAGCCTTTTTGTTTCTGCTAGTTTGGCTTTGAGGCGTATGTGTTGTAGAGCTGGTGTTTGTTCTACTGTGGGAGGTTTCCCGGGGGGATCTTCACATATGGTTGGTTATTGTGGGTGACTATTTCTGGTTTGTACCAGTATGTTAGTTTGAACAGTGAGTAGCCTGTCCCTTGATTGGTGCAAAACTGGGATACTAATAATGCATGTTTCACATAGAGTGGTCATGTGTCTTTGGCTTTGCCATCCATTATTTTTTTGAGGGTTCTGATAAGACTGTTGTTTAGGTGTTCAACTCTTTTGTTGGCCTGTGGCCTGTAGGGCGAGGTTGTGGAGTGTTTGATGTTTTTGGATTTTAAATTGTTGTTTACTACATGTCCTGATAGCTCTGTGGCTCCATCTTTTATGATGTAGTCAGGAGTTCTGTAGTTGGCTATTATTGCCTTGTTGATGAAGCAATTTATTGATTCTGCCTTGTGGTTCTGTGTTGCCCAGAAGATAGGCCAGCGTGTTGCAAAGTCAATGGCTACAATTAAGAAGCTTTGTTTGGTTTTTGCTTCTGGGAAGGGTCCCACCACGTCCAGCCCCCAAACCTTAAATGGTTCAGGGTCTGGTACTGGATTAACTGTTGATTTTGAAGCCTTGATGCTGGCATATTTCTCACACACTGTGCACTTTTTCAAAACGTCAACTATGTCTTGTTTAAGATTGGCCCACCATACTATCTCTTTTAAAGTGAGGTATAGGTTGTTAGCCTTTTTATGTCCTAGTAGGCAGTGATGTCTTAGAATAGTGCCAACTCTTTGTGCAAGTGGGATGTAGGGAACATTTTTATCTTTAATGATGCAGTAAACTGTGCCATTTGATAGGTGGAAATGTTTTTCATTCCTTACTAATGTATCATGGGTTAGTTGATGTGTAGAGGGGTCTTTCCCTTTTGTCTTGTACTCAGTGTTATATAGATTGGGTCAGTCAGAGTCCAGGTGGTCAGGATGATCCTCTCTTGGCTGACAGCCTAGAGAGAGCATCAGCTGTGACCAGCTCTGCCCCCTTTTATACTGGATGTCCAGGTTAAACTGCTCAAGCAGGGACATCTATTTGGCTTGTTACCATGCAAGTGCGTTCTGGGTTTTGAAATAGATTAAGGATCTATGATCAGTTAGTAATCAGACGTTCAAATGTCCTCTAGATGTCAGGGATCCAGCCTGTGGGGGGTTCTTGAGAACTTACAGGCAGACAGCCCACGGGTCCTGAGGGAAGGTCCCACCACAAGATAGAAGCTAACTTTACAATATAAAATAACAATTTTCCCAGGAGAGCCCAGGGTCCTCTGGCCGGCACCATTGAATTAATAAGGCCAGTGAGGGTGATTTACATCACCCCAAATATCTTAGTGGAGGTAGATTCATTGGTTGCAACAGATTCCTGCGGGCGGTTGGGCCACAGGGTAAGAGGTGGTGTAGTTGGAACTAGGTAGGCGGGCAAGTAGTTGTACTTGTTGCAGAATAGCAGGGAAGGTATGATGACTTTGATTCCTTCTCTGTAAATGGTCTCTGTCTCTCTAGTTCTGGCCTCTGGGTTGTAGATTAGGATTTCCTCTAGAGTGAACTCTGAATACGCCGGGTTAGGTGGATATTCTATGAAATGTACCAAGCCAAAGGGAGCTCTTGGTGGACAATATAGTTTGGGCATTTGATCTGCGGTTTCTTGGGGTTGGTGGGTGTGAGGTACAGAGCCACAGGAGATAGACTTCAAATGAAATAGAAATAAAATCAAATATGGAATAACCTGGTTGAATCAAAGGTTCATGTCACTTATTGCAAGAAAGCAATAGGTAACTTCCTGGTGGCCCAGGGTATAAGTATACCTATCTGCCATGGAGAAACTTTTACAATTTTCCTTGGGCCTGGTGATACTGTCTACCAGGGGTTTGCAGCCCTCAGTGGCATTCATTGCAGGAGATATTTCATTGGCTGGCTTGAACCAATAAAACTCAAATTTCCCTTTTGGGTCACAGGATTGGTCATCTTTAGGTGGCCAGCATTCCATGGGAAGATTCTCTGCTTCCCCTGCCACAGTGGTCTAAGTTATTTTGTGATCTTTGACTTGGCCCGCGCTCTCATTGGTTGGGTTAACAGGAACCTTTGGCGTAGGAGGCCTTGATGCAAGTAAATTTAGTTCATCAAGTCTCAGGAGATTCCCTGAAGTCAAATCACGTTCTGGTTCAAGCCCAGAAAACTGCAGGAATCTGGGTATTGAGGTTCAAATCCCACAGCTGGGATTCCATCACATGCATAGTTAACAGGAACTTGTCACTTGTGACACTAGATAACATCTCTATTTCTTGCACGCGTGATATATTGCTAGCAATTCATTATTGTGTATTGGGTACCTCTGCTCAGTGTTAGTTATTTTTCTACTTTTTTTAACATACTGGCAGGAAGACTTGCTGCTCTGAATGGCAGATGTGTATTACTGCACCAATTGTAAGGTCTTGCCCAATAGGGTGCAATATTATATACAATACTGTGCAAAGCATTTAGATTTAGGTTCAAAAGATAAAGAAAAGTAGGTACAGTTTGTAAAAGTTGCTTTAAGTGACCTTCTAAAAACTTATGGTTAGACACAAAAGGTGCCATTGAGTTAACCAAACCTAAAAAATACATAGAGCAAAGTATTGAATGAAGATTTGTTGGTAACTAAAGGTATATTCACATCAGGATATTTCCCGTGAGAATATCTTAACATAAATTAGGTAGATTATTCCTAATATTAAAGAATAGTGACAACAAGCTAATTGCTTTTTATCTAGCTATCTCCCTCCAAATTATACTATATATTTAAAGCTCTAATAAATCTGGAAGAAAATTGAGACCTAACAAATTTTTAATTTACTGTAAACCTAAACTTAATAAAGATAAGATCCTAGGTAAATTTTGAAGTTAGAATTGAAGATTGGGAAAAGGAAAATGAAAATTGAAGTAAAAAACCCTGTGATAGTGATTGAGGAAAAGCACTTAGAATTTCAGCTTAAAAGCTTACTCTTATAATGTCTTTATTTATAAGGCATAAGAACCAAGTCCTGAGGAATATCTCCAGTAATAGAAAAGAGTTTCTTGGCAGGTGGGGTTTTAATAAAATAAAGGAGAGACACATGGTGGTGGGGAAGCTGCTGGTAACAGAAGCCAAAGATCTGCATAAAGCAGGGGAAGAAGACAGCAGTTGTGTAAGCAAGGTAAATTAAAAAGGAAACCCCTATTTTAAAATAGGAATTATATAGGAAAGCAAATAAAAACCTGTGCGTAAACGCAGGAGCAAAAGCAAGAGCAAAGAGCAAAAACTGAAGCAAGAACAAAAAACAAGATAATTGTTTGATTTAACATTACTAATAAATTCTTATTTCAAACCTAAGTTTGAACTCAAACCTAATTAGATTGAAGCCTGCCCTTTGGGGCAGGGCACAACACCAATGGTGGTGTCACTGGCATCTGACTTGAGCTTGTAGCACCAGTTGTTATTAGGGTATTGCAAGATTGATGCTTTGATCAAAGCTTGTTTAAGTAGTTGGAAATTCTTATCACATTCTGGTGTCCAGATGAATTTTTTTTTGGCATTGCCCTTGGTTAGGTCATTGATTGGTGTGGTGAGCTTTCCACAGTCTTTGATGTATTTCCTTAGGTAAGCTACCATTCCAAGAAAGCATCTAACTTGTTTAAAAGAGGTAGGGTGTTGCATGTTATTTATGGTTTTTATTTTATCTGGATCTGCTTTGATGCCACTGTCAGAGACAATGTGGCCAAGAACAAGAGTTCCTTTTCCATATATTGGCACTTTCTAGGCTTTTCATAGAGTTTGTGCTTTTCAAGTTAATCAAGTGTCTTGCAGACATGCATGAGGTGTTCCTCTTTGGTTTTTGAGAATATGATGATATTTTCAAGGTAGTATAATGTATTTGAGAGACCATTTAGTGCTTGGTTCATCATAGTGAAAAACATTGCAGGAGCATTGGTCATCCCAAAGTTCATTTATTCAAGTTGCCCATACATTTCTGACTGGTACAACAGGCCCATAGGGCCATAAAGGAATGATCAAAAATCTCGGATACAATAATAATAAAAAGGAAGAGGGGGCAAGGAAACCTGCAGGGCAAGAGAAAAACCTTGGGTGAAGGAGGAAGGTGTGAAGGAGAAGAGTACTTTGAGCTATATATCCCACACTGGGGTTAATATAACTTTTAGGATTTTGGATGTTGGGTACCGTCAGTCCAGATTGAAATGTTATTGATCCCAGAAAAAACTGGACCAGACAAAATTTGGGCCTTTGACCCGCGTTTTTTTGTTGCTTGATTCCATCTGTTGTGTGGCCATTGGTGTGTGTGGTTTTGAAGGGGAAAGATTTGGTTTAGAACCCCATTTTTGGGCCCTACTGATAAAGAATGTGAGTTGAAACTTGGCAGAAGGTCCAGTTGAAATGTGCTGATCCGGAACAATCCAGGCAAAATTCCCTTAGGCCGGCTGCCCGCGTTTTTTTGTTGAGCAGCCTTTTACACATTTTGTGTGGCTAAATCTGTGTGCAGCTATGGTTTCAGGGACAATGCCTAGGGTTAGCGCCCCCAAAATGGTGGAATGTAATCTCTAGGGCCAGTGCGTTGTGGAGTGGTAGATCAAACAACTAATAGCTGATCCAAATTAATCCGGGCTATTAGCCCTTAGGCCTTCCTCCCGGATTTTTTATTGGAGGGCTGAGCCTGTTACGGGATGATCCATTATGTTTGTGGCTGAGATATGGTGCGGAATTGCAAGGCTGTGCCCTCAGTGCAACTGGTAGATCACACATGAGTACCAGTCTGTGGAAAATGTGGCTTTCACATTTTAGAATTGCTGCCCCTCCTTGGATTGTGTGGTGTTATGTGGTAAAGATATAAAGGGTCTGATGGTGGAATGTGTTATTCAATGGGAGCAAATAAGGCGCATTTTTGCAGGCTGTGTTTATCCAAAAACTGTGGTCCTTTGGCCCAGGTTTTTTTAGTACCCAATTACTTCCATGCTTGCCTGCTGCTATGGTGAACTCTATTAATCCAGATGCAGCTTCTTATGGTCCATTATTATCTGGGAGAGTTGAGGCCATAAATTGGCCTTGCTCAAAGCAGTTATTAGCACATCTGGGCCAATTGGTACTGCTTTGAGGTTGCAGAAAATCCTATTAATGCCTGGGACTAGGGCCAGAAGTCCTGCGGAAGAGTTTGTCCCATTAGTGAGTCCATCAGCCACTATACATTAGTGACCCCACCAAAAGTAGGACCACTGCTGTCATTGGCTGCTGTATCCTTGGCTTTTTTGGGTGCCCAGGACTGTTTGGGATCCCCTGCCATGTAAGGGGATAGCTTAGTTACGGCGCCAAGTTTGGTTTGGACCTTGTGTCTTGGTCTTCCATTATCCTGTGCAGAAGGTGCCTGCTCATGATTGGGTGTATCCTGGGTTTGGGCCTGCAGCAAATTCTCTTGGGCCACCACATTGTGGTGACTATCCAAATAAACTTGGCCCGGGTTAATCATTAATTCCTGGGTGTGTGCCTGCTGCAAATTCTCTTGGGCCACCACATTGTGGTGATTATCCAATAAAACTTGGGCTGGGTTGGCCATTAATTCCTGCACCTCCAGCTCTGAAGTTTCCATTGGTTCATCAACCACATTGTCATGAACTGCCTGGGTCTCATGTGCAGGCGTTTGCATGGGTTGAGGTGCCTCTTCTTGGGCACATTCTGTCTCTTTGATTGGTTGAGGCTGAGACAAATTTTGAGCCTTTGCATGAGCCTTTTTCTGGCGGGATGTGATTGGTTTTACAACTTCATACTCAGCCATGGTGCCCCAGTCCAAGGCTACAAGAGCATTGGATTGGGACCCAGTTGGTTCACTATTCTGGTTCTCCTTGGGGGTGTCTTGTTCCGCGGCCCAGACTCCTGCTATGATTGTAGGGCAAAGGGCCTCTCTGTGGCCAAGGGCTGAGTACAGCGCACAGATGGGAGGAGTTTTCTCAGGGAATACCCTGAACTCGCTACTAAGGGTGCCATCCTTCTTGAGAATGGTTGCATGGCAGGGAATAGATGACAAGCTGTCATCTGCAAAGGGTTTTATCATGGCCATGGCTTTTGGTGTGGTCAGGTGGCCCATGTAAGGATTCTTGAGCAGTTCAAACTGCACTATTTCTCCATAATTGGCCAGCCCTTCCTTGAGCTGGGTTTCAACCTCCCCTCTGGGCATGTCTAATGACAATGCCTCAAAAGACATAAAGAGGGTGATGTCTTGATTGAACCAGGTGCGGGTGGTTGGTAGGACTTTCTGGGTTTTCTTACCCTTGGGGGCAGTGATCTCAAGAGTGAAGATTTCCTCAGCTTCCTGATCAGCATCCTCTTTGAAGAGGAAGCTAAGGTCAAATAAGTTCTTTGTTGGGCTTTAGTGAAGTGCCACAGCTTTGGGATATGATGTGGCAACTGCTTTTGCTGCCTCCTGGAACTGAGTAGGGTCGCCTCCAAAGTTGACTCTGATCTCATGGGGCACAGGGGACTTGGGGGGGCTCTGGTAATGTCTTGGAACCAACGTTCAGAGGTCACAAACTTCATCCATCCTTCAGATGGAACAAATGGTCCCTTCTTGGTGATTCTTTTAGGGCTCACCAGCAGGCCCTTGACAGGGAGTTTCTGGCCCTGGACTACCTTGGCCCAGGATCTGGAGTTGTTGGTTGCCATACCTTTCTTACCTATAATAAAAGCCTATAGTAAACTTAGAATCTTATGCGCTTTAATTGCTTTATTAATGCTTAGATTCCAAAAAGTGGAGCTAAGCTGTGAAAGAAAGGTGACATCCCAAAGTTCATTACCCTACATTCAAAAGATCCAAATTGAGTACAGAACACAGTTTTTGATAAGTCTTTTTCTTTTACTTCAACTTGGTTTTAACCTGAGGTGAGGTCAATTTGAAGAAAAATTTGGCTCCAGAGAGTCTTGAAAACAGATCATCTATAAGTGGGAGGGGATATTTATTCTTTACTGTGCTTGCATTGAGAGCTCTGTAGTCTGTTACTAGACGGAGTGAGCCTTTCTTTTCCTTTACAAAAAACACTGCTGCCCCCACGGGGATTTGGATGGGCAAACAAAGCCTTTAGCTAGGTTATCCTCAATATGGTCTTTGAGGGTTTGTGTCTCTATTGGGGAGAGTCTGTAGAGGGGTGCAGGTTTGGGCATGGCCAAAAATGGTCAATGCCATGTTTGACCTCCCGTTCAGGGGGTAGCTCTGTGAGCTCTTCCTTAAATACATTAGTGTATTCATTTAGGAGAGCTGCAAGTTCTGGGGATTGAATTTTGGATGTTTGTATGTTATTGAATTTGGTGTTCCTCATTATGTGGAGAGTATTGTCTTTGGTTAGACGTTCCAAGCTGTCCTGATTTATGACTTGGACAAATACTGTGTGTTGTAAAATTGGGCTATCTAAACTAGCTAAATCTACAAGCTAAAGTTTATCTTAACTAAAGTATATATAAAATATACTAATAATCCTAAGGCTATATAAAGCTTAATAAACACCAAATTCAACTGCTAAATAAAAGGCAATATCAAAGTATGTGTTAAGTGTAAGGTTAAAAGCTCTCTTTATTAAACTCATATGGGTTGATAATAAGCCTGAGTATTTTAGCTTCACCAGTTGAATCCAATTGCAATTGAGGAAATCAACTTAAGGAATCCATTGTCAAATTTTATCAATGTATTAATTCCAATTATCTCAATAGCAATTAGAGTGGATTACTCAATATTGCAACACTGTGTCTCTTAGGATGAGATTGATAGGTTCTTTGAGGATGTTGAAGTTGACTTCATTGTGTTTGATGGTTATGGTCTTTGTTTTCTAACATATGCTGGGGTTCACTTGGGTGAACCAGTCCATGCCTGCTACAATGTTGTAGTTTATGTTGTTCATGAAAAGTCCTTTGATGGACGTTTTAATGCCTTGAAGATCAATTCTGAAGGAATTTGTTTTGCCTTTGAGTAGAACCTTTGATTTGTCTGCCATTCTGGCGTATTTGAAGTTGGATTTGACAACTGGTATCTTATATTTGGTTACAAATGGTTTGCTAGTCATGGTTTGTTGTGCACCAGAGTCAAATAAAATTTTATTTGTATGAGATTTATAAGTGCATGGGTAGACAAGAATTTGTGAGTGATCTTTAATTTTTATGTTAATAAAAAAGTAAGATTGCGGGACACGTGGGATGCAAGCAGCAAAGTTTATGCCTTGGTACAATTTCTTGTTGGTTTGGGGGAGACAGGGGCACTTAGGCCTGTTCCCCTTCTTCTTTTTCCTGTTTCTCTGTTTCAAGACCTTTGAGGTCAGAGAATGTGGGGTCAGATTTATAGGGGGTTGCTGTTTCATCATTGTTCACTTTGGCGGTGTCCTCTTTCTTGGGACTGGAGCAGTTTGCGCTCTGGATGTAATTGCCATTGTTTTGATTGGAGTTGCCGTTGCTATGGTTGGTGTTTTGGAGCTTGTTGCCATTAGAATTATCTCTGCCATTGTTGTTGGAGGAGTGGTTGCCATTGCGTACAGCATATTCCATGTTTGTGTGTTTTTCTGTGTGCTTGGCTTCTGCAATGAGCGCAGGCATGGAGGTATTGGCCTCTGGGCAGATGAGGGCAGCGGCTGAGGGTTTCATTATATTGATGAATGAGGCTCTAGTTTGTATTTTGTCAGCTTGTGCTGGGTTTTGGATCTTGCAGTGTATTTCCTCAAATTCATTGGTGTAAGCTGTGATAGTGGTCTTCTGAGGAAGATCACTGAGCTGTATTGCAATGTCTTGGAGGGATTTGGTGACACAGAAGTTGTGGGTGATATCAGCTTTGAACTCTTCCCAGTTATCAAGCTGTTTGTCAGTTTTTGAGTGTTGCAACCAAGTTTCCAGACTTGCCTGTCAACGTATCTTACAATACACAGGGGGCGCTCAATAAGTTGCCCCTTGATGTGTCTAATAACATGGACCAACCTAATGGCAATATCAAATTGTGGACACTTTCTCCTAATTAGGAGCACTACCAATTGGATCTGCTGATCCCCACACAAGTTATTCCTTGGCCTTGAACCCTACATGGAACATGCCACCCCCTTGTGGCCTTGTGGCTTTCCCAATACAGTATATTAATCATAATATTCTACAATAAACAAGACATTATTCTATTCATTCTTGTCCTTTCTATTGGACTGCTGTATTCCCCAATCAAATAATGAACTCTAATTGGTTCAGTTGCAACATGAGCCAACCCAAGTGGCAAACCAGTTAGCTGTGGCCTTGTATAGGCGCTTGCTGGCTTCCTGGACCCATTTTTCCTAGGAAATGCGGCTGGCGCGGAGTTTCACAGCTGAGTGGTCTAGCCAGTTGATGATGTTTCCTTGTTTTTACCAAAGAACTTGTCAATACCAATTTACTTAGTGTTGGTAACTTTGCCTGTGATAGGCGGTTGTGTGTTTGTTTGTGGTTGGAGAGAGTGACTTTATTGAATTATCTTGGTGCATGCTTTGGGCATGACCAGTCCTTTGAATATGGTACATCCACTAGGTATATCTTTGTCAATATTGTGGGTGTGGAAGTACATCTTCCAGATATCCTGGGATGTTGCCTGGTTGAGTACGTGAGCAAAGGTGGGCGATTTTTGTTCAGTCATTCTTTCTTTCATGGGTGTGGTCAAAAACCGTAGCTGCTACCAGTGATGAGGAGTAACTTTTGGTAAGCTTCAAATATGGAATTAAGAAGAAGAGAAGTATATTTTATTGGATAATACTTTAGAATTATATATCTTGCGCTGTGGCAGAGATATAAGTTAGATCAAAGATAAGGATGGTCATGTGCAGAATGGGTTTGAGTCACTGGATACTTGGACAAGTCATGTAATATTGGTTTTTTGCCTTTCTTGGTATGTAGAACGGTATATTGGATTGGCACCAAACCAGGTGATGACTGGATGTTAAGTGTGTTGGCAGTGACTAGAATACCCGTACATCAAGCTCCTCAACACTTGTTAAACTTAACATCTTAATTTAACAGGTTATCAGAAGCTTTGCAAACTTATTGACACTTATAGATCTAATTTTTGATGCCCAATATGCCATTTTAGATGTAGAGTAATTTCAAAGTTAAATTTAAAGATCATTTAACTCAAAATTAAAAACAGGTGTAAAATTGTGTTCTAAATATTCTGAACAGTTTTATTTTTATTCATTTAAATTGGTGGTTATCAGAAAACTGCAGACTGTAGTACTTTATTGTCCACCAGATGATAATCTAAGTATTATAACATTAGGAAAGTACAGAGAACCTGTGACTTTGGCGTAACCTTTGGCCCAGAATATTTTGTTGTCATCAGAAGTAGCAAGTCTGACAGGGCCCAAGGCCTAAAGGATTTGGGACAGCCTTCCTGCTTCTGGATATAGGTGTAAAGTTCTGCCTCCCCCTTGGGCCTTCACTTCAATCCTCACCAAATGCTTGGGGATCTTTGCTAAATTATGCCTGAATATTTATTCAAGGATTTACCAAAAAAGCCCAAGCAAATTCCTCACACTGCTAATTACAGAATTATTTTATAGATGCCTCACCTAACCCACCCAAGAGACACCTCTAGTTGAGTATCATGTGCAAAAGCATCCAGGAGCAGTGGTACTTAAATCCAAGACAGGTTCCTCAATTTTAATTGAGTCAGTTTTTATTTTTTATTTTGTCCATTCAAATTTTTCCAAATTCTCCTATCTCAAGAAATGCACTCATATCCCCTCATATCATTGGTTTATTTATTTGGGACGCCCAACCTCTCACTTCAAACCCATTCCCTCTCTTAAATGAATGTAAGTGTTGTAAAAGATCTTGTTTCATCATTCTATAATCTAATAAAGTTTAAAATTTGTTAGTAACTTTGGTCATTTGGTTTTATCTGTTGCTTTACACTGTTCAGTTGATTTCTTCCCCCCCTTTTACCTCCCAGGAATTGTTAGCAGCAACCATTTTGGTTATTGCTGAAACCATGATTTTATTATGATTGACAGCAAGGTTTTATCTCTTATTAACCTTCCTCCAATTCTCAAAATAGGTTTATAAGTTGTTGTTTCTATATTTTATTATAAGAACTTACATTGTATGAAAACATTACATTTTTCACTCTACTAATAAATTCTATGAGAGGATAACATCAATGAAATAAGACTTGGATCAATCATCAAGTCATTACAGAATCATCAATCTTTTATTCTAATATACTGGCTTTAAGATGGTCCACCTGCCCACATTATTTCTGGCTCCACTTACATATTAGTAGCATTAGGGTAACACAGAAGAAGCCCATCTTTTTTGGGGTGGTTTTTGATGAAAGCTTGCTTGACAACTTCCACAACTTCTGTATTTTTTCTATGCCCGCTGTACAGCATATTCCTTAACCTGAGAGGACTATCTGTCTACCTTGGCCACTTCCAGGGCTATCTAGATAGTGATTGGCTACTAGTTCACATAAATAATTATTTCAATTACTCAGAGCTACTCTAATACAATAGGCTTATGACCTTTTATCTTATAGTGTTTGGCCTGGCAGCCCAGTCCAAGGTGGAATATTCTAGATGTAATGTAGATGACAATTCATATGACTGTCATGGTAGTTTCCATAATACCAGGTATTATCTGTCCTAACCAGAAAGCCAATGAATTGGGGAAATAGTTGACAAAGGTAACCAAGTTGACAGATTTAAATCAATCCATTGATCAGAAATATGTTACTGCTGCTCTGGTTTGTCAGCAAAATACAATCAACCAAGAAATATTGACACTGATAAATAGATGTAATCCAAGGGTCACCAGATACAACCTTGTTTATCATAATGATCATCAAAAATTAATCACACAAGAGTTTTTTGTGTGCTGGACAATGTACTCTTAGGATGAGGCAGAATAGAAGCCATGAATTCAGGTGGTATTGCTTAGTCAATAATTCTGGTACATGTCACAACATCTTTAATTACTCCCTCTCAGGAGAGTGATTCCCTGAGTGATTCCCAACTAATCATTAAGCCAGTGGCACTCTTATCAATTGCACATCTATTATGGGGATCAATCCTTTTAATTCCTAAGCATAACACTACTTGGACAAGCCTTGTGACTGCCATGACATACATGGACAGTATGTGGCTTCTCATAATACTATATAAACTCTAAACTCATATCAAATAAAGTATCATTATCTTCTTAATTTTCCTCTTTATATTGTTTATTATACTTCTCAGAATTATATACTTGACAGTGGTAGCAAAGGTAGGTTATCCACACCTACACAACTTAAAGGAAAATTTTCTCCAAAGAAAATAACCCAGCAGATGGCACTCCCTACCAGTTGAAGACAATATGAAGAAGGTCAGGACGTCCCTGCAGGCTTTGTCATCTTCCATGACGTCCTTGTCCCCATTGACCAGTATAATCTCCTCAACACCTGTAAGCTTCTTAACCCGCCTCCAACTTCTATAGTCCTGCAGGTGCCTGAGATACCCAGCATTGTTTTTCAATGCCTAAGCTCAGCAGAAATGGGTACTTTTTCAGGATTACGCCAGGAAAATGCCACCCTCTGGATTAACAGAACACAAAGCAAATTTACACAAGTGGACTACCCCCGCAGACTCTGGGCCAGAAAAGTTGCCCTTTGTGTCACGGGAACCACCTCATGTTTTGTAAGTGAATGGCTAGAACAACACCCCAACCAGAAAGAAAAACTGGGATGTATTCAAGGCCGTGTTCCTCAAAAGATTTGCCATTAAGGACTCCGACGTGGTGATCATGACAGAACTCAGAACCTTTAAAATAACAGGAACAATCAAGGATTACATTGCAGAGTACAAAGACTTACATGACCAGACCTCCAACACCATCAACTTTGACAAACCTAGACCACAACTGGACTTCTACAATGGCCTCCCCACACACATTAGACATCAGTTTGACATGACCTGCTGCAAGAATCTCAAAGATGTGTTTCTGGAAGGAAAGCGCACAGCTCAAAAATCTGAAAATCTACATGCAAAAAATAAACAGGAGAGCCCCACAGCAAGAAAAGGCCCTTGACCAAACAAGCAAAACAACCAAGCCAATAACACCCATCCTTGAAACAGGAATTGCACTGCACAAGCCAACCAGGCAAGCACCAAAGATACCAACAAGGATGTAAAGGCTCAGGGGGTGCTTAGGAAAGCCACCCTCCCCCACTCTGCAAGACTCATACAGGGATCATAATGTGGATTCAATCACCATGATCCAAGTACCCTCCAGCAATCCTCTACTGTTTGCTGCCCAAACTGAAAATAAACTCCTCACTTATCCTTTCTGTTTTTGCAGATATCAGGCACTGAACTATTTGACACTGGAGCAAACCAATCTCTTGTCAACAAGAAATTTTCCAACCTCATGAAACTGCCTACAATCCTGAGTAATTTCAAGAGAGTTATCATGGCAGACAACAGGAGCACACCAGTCACCAGAGAGGCAAAACCTTTCTGGTCACAAATAGGAGACATACACACTCTCATTGGTGACCCCATCATCCCAATCCCCAAATACAATGTAGTACTTGGCCTAGATTGAATGAGAAAGACCAAACCTCACATTGACTGGGACAGCGCTACCCTCACCATACAGTGAGAAGAAGTACATCATCACATGTACCCAACTTACCTTGACACATTCATGAGAGACCATGTATTTGTAAAGATTACCAAACCAGAAGGGGAAAGGAACCCAGAAAGATCAACTGAAACACCTGCATGTATGAGATTGTTCACTTTAAGAATGTAGAAACCTCACTTGAGCAAGAACCAGTACAACAAGAGCTAATCCAAGAATTTCTTTCTGTCTTCTAAGAAAAGCTGCCAGGACTACCACCCACAGGGGTATTCAACAAAAAATTGTAATCAAAGAAAGTGTGCCAAAAGCACGCCTCATCTATTGCCTAATACCACAAGAAGACAATGCACTAAAAGCCTATTTGGACAAAGTCCTCAAAAGGGAATCATCCAACCAACCAAATCCCCTTTTGACTTGGCTGGCTTTTTTTAGCAAAGAAAGATAGAGGATTATGCCTGGTCACTGATTACAGGGCAATCAACAAGGTCACAATTAAGAACAGGTCTCTCCTGCCCCTGATTGATGACTTTTTTGACACCCTGGGGGTCATAATTTTTCACAAAAACTTATTTAACAGCAGGGTATCACCAAATTGTGATAGAAATCAACAGATAGTAAGAAGAGGTCTCTGTTAGACTAGTGTAAATTAGATCTGAGCTCAAATAGAAGCTATGAGGATAAATTGCCCAGACTAAAATACTGTAAATTCAGAACCTAAATGTAAAAATGCAGGATTGTCAAATCCTTGGTCTGAATTTCAAATCACTTTTGCAGGCAACTCAGCTGAGTGAAAATTAAAATATTTAATACAATCAAATATTTAATTTGACTTTTTTATTTATTTAAATTGGCAAATTTCAAATCCCTTGAGCAGATAACTTAGCTAACTAAAGACAAAACACAACAAGCAAATGTAGGATACATGAATCAGAAATGCGGGATTCCAATGTACAATTTGATATTCCCCTTATGTCTAACAAATCATAGGCAACATGAAAAAATTAACAAATCTGAAATTGCGGGATTGTCAAATCCAAGAACCAAATTTCAAATAATAATTGAGGTGAATTTTAAATAAATATAATTTATGGGCATCTCAAACAGGAAGTCAAAGGATCTAGAGTGGATTTGTGCTAATTCTTTTAGGGATCATAGACATTCTCAAAAATCACCTATTCTATTTTAGGACGGCTAAAATTTAGATGCTATCAGGAAATTGCGGACCATGGTATTTTGTCATCTGCCAGATGATATCCTAAGTCTTCTAACATTAGAAAAGTACAGAGAACCTGTGACTTTGGTGTAACCTTTGGCCCAGAATATTTTGTTGTCATCAGAAGTAGCAAGTCTGACAGGCAACAGCGCCCATGTTGACACTAAAAATGTTGACAGTGGCCATGTCAACACTTTGTCGACATGGCCACTGTTGACTCAAAACTCTAAATCTCCTATGTTTTTTGCTAGTCACGCTAGCTTAATTCTTTTTTTAAAGCGTTCAGGGGTGCAAACCCAGAAAACACGACAAAATTGTGGCCATCTCAACACAATTTAATATCAAGCTTAATTAAAACTCAATTTAACCTGATTTTTCCTTTACGTTTACTAATAAAAATTAGTTTATTTTTTATTTGATTTCACAACGTAAAAGTGTCAATGTTGACACTTTTTAAGCATAACTTATTTTTAATAACAAAACTGAAGCATCTATAGTAAAAAAAATAAGTGTGTATTTAAAAATATTTTTTTATTGAATTATTATATTGAAAAACACAGGGCGCATATATTTGATTGTTGGAATGTTCATGTTATATATATATATGTGGCACTTATTCCAGCTTTAATATATTAGGTGGATTGGATACTAACGGTGATCCAATAATTTAAGCGTGACTTACTATGTAAGTTACTATAGAATTTATTATTAAAAATAATGTTGACACTCGTAAATGTTGTTTATTTGCTTGTGATCACCCCCCGGGGTGGAGTTAAGCAAATTAGAGTGGTGCAATTAACCTTAGATTAATATGCCACCTCATATAAAGAATGTCATAAGTGACGTTGCCGACACTTTACCTTTTTCAATACTTGAATTCAACTTCTTAACAACTTTTCTTAAGCGCAATGGTAAAATATAATATTCTCACTATCCAAATATAATTTTTAATAAAGAAATAAAGAACCTTGATACTTTTTTAACTTATTTTTATATGTTTTTTTAATTTTTATATGTGAACAAAAATACACAGGAAACGGTTAGTTTTTTGCTAGCCCGCGTAAATTTAATTAAGCATACTATGAAAAAACATAGTAAATTTTCAAAATAATGTCAACAGTGAGAATGTTGTCAAAAATAATGTCTACAATTTTTGTAATCAACAGTGAGAATTCAGCTTTTTTTACTAATTGTCAATCATAATGTCAACGCTTTTCACTTCTCACATATAAAACTTTATGTTTTATATAATAAAAACTTCTCATTTTTTGATATGTTGTATTTTTGACTTTGCTCTTTCATATTTTCTAATTTTTAAAATAAAATCTATATCTAAATATAATACTTTCACATAAATATCTTAACTTTTAATTTTTTATTTAAAACTTTAATAAAATAAAAACTATACAAATAATTTTTTACATTTAAATGCCAATAAAAACCATCTAAGATTTACTTTTATATATTATGCTTTTTAAGTTGTTTTGTTTGTTTTTTACATACTTTGCTTTATGTTAAACCATTTTACTTATTATTTTAGGACAAGAACACCTCTAAGCAGCCAAAGGGTACCAAGCGTCCCTCCAAGCCCACCAAAGCCACCAAGAAGAAGCCTGTCTTGTCAAAGAAGGCCACCCCCAAACCATTCCCCAAGTTCTCCCCCAAGCCCTCTCCTGAGAAGAGCCCTGTTCATTCCACTGGGGGAGAGGAAACTGATGGCTCTCTTACAGAGCACAGTTTTTATAACTCGGCTTCTGACAAGGAGCCAACCAAGAAGAAGCGCTCAGCCCAAAAGTCCCCATCCAAGGATAAGTCTCCTGCACATGAGGAGCACCACAACAAGCCTCCTTCTGCTTCCCCACCCCTGCCAAACTCTCCCCCTTCAAGATCATCTGGGGATGATACAAAGCCCCACCCCAATTACTTCCCTGGCTTCTGCCATGCTCCTTCTGGCCCTTGGGACCCTCTTGTGGCCCACAACATCTGCAACGTTGATGGCAAGTTCAAGGTTCCTTCCACCCTGCCCAAGTTTTTCCCTATCATGAGTGTTAAAGGTGGGCCAGCCATGGTGGCCAATGGATACATCTTCTAATGCAACAATGCCAACTGGGGCTTTAAGAGCCGGCATTACACCTGTGAGGACTGCTCCTGTCCAGTGCGGCTCAACACTGAGTGCTGGGACCTGGTCCAAACCATAAAGGGTGAGCACACTTGTGTGATGCCCAAACAACAATCTCCCGCCTCCTGAAGTGGTATCTGGTGCAGATTATGCCCACTTCCAAAGACCTTTCTGCCACCCAGCTGGCTGTGCGTGCTTGCAAGTACCTGACCCCTACCAACTTGAAGAGGGTGCCAACCCACAATCAGTTGGTCAAGTTTGTGAGTGATAGGCGTCAAGCCTCAAACCCCCTGGCCAATAGTGCCACCAACATCAAGGACCTGGTCCTCACTGATGCCCTCAAGAAGACAGAGGATGGTGAGATGTTCCTGCTCCATGATAATGGGCAGGAAGTGGAGGATAGGATTTTAGCCTACACCACAACCCAAAACCTGGAGCAGCTGAACACTGCTACCACCTGGCTGTGCAATGGCACATTTGCTACTTACCCCTCTTTTTAAGCAGCTTTGGGCCCTACATGGGCAGTTCAATGAACAGGTCATCCCCCTTGTCTTCTTTCTCCTTCCTGGTGCCAAGACAGAGGTCTATGCCAGAGCTTTCAAGATTGTCCAGGATGCTTTGAGCTCTCTTCCCACCAACCAGCTCCCCCCTCCCACCCACACCACAAGGGCCAATCCCTCCTCTGCTGAGAAGGATGAGGCAACCTTAGCCGCTGAGCAGCTAGCTCATGCACGCTCACTTGGGCCAAAGGTTATAATAATGGACTTTGAGCAGGCTCAGTTCAGAGCCTTCCAGGCCACCTTTGATGGAGAAGTCCAGGGCTGCTTCTTCCATTTTAGGCAGGCCCTTGTCAAGAATCTCAAGAGTGAGAAGGACCTTTTTGACAAGTATCTTAACAATGGTAAGGGTAAGTGCCGCTTTGCCATCACCCAGTTTGCTGCCTTGGCTTTTGTGCGGCAAGAGCATACTGGGCTTGGATTTGAGGCCCTCCAGGAGGATGCTTATATCAAGAAGCACTCCACCATCTTTGAAGGCTACCTGGAGTACTTTGAGCGGCAATGGGTGGGCAAGAAGGTGACTGCCCGGAGAGGAAAGAGCAGAGCCACTGCCCCTTGGAATTGCCAGGGCGCCTGCCTCAAGGGGGAGATGAAGACCACCTCTAGCCTTGAGGTTTGTCACAAGCACTTGAAGACCAAGTTTGGGACCAACCCCAAGTTCAACAAGTTCTTCCAGAAGCTGCAGGAGGAGCAGGCCTGGACTGTCTCCAAGTTCCGCAACCTGCCCAACCAGGTGGCCCCCAAGAAGAGGAAGTCTAAGGACCAGGACTACCAGGAGGACGTGCAGAAGGTAGTAAAGTAAAAGTACAAGGTGACAGAGATAAAGAAGTACCTTGAGGGCATTGCAACTGCTCTTGCTGGTGGCTTTAATTAGCCCAATAAACCTTGCTTTGCTTTGCCTATATATTTTTTACTTTTAAACTTTTAATTTTTTCATTTTTTTGGATAGTAATAATTTTTTTAGGTATAAATGGTAAGCTTTATGTTTAGTTTTAATGTGGTTTTGTAAGAAATATCTTATATTTTGTTAATTTATCTTTAAGGTATGAGATATTTTCAGTTATGCTTATATAAAGTATAATAAATTATAATTATAATTTTCTTATATTTTGTGGTTATTATGATATATAAAATATCTTTATTTTTGGTTCATTGGAATTTTATTTTTTATGGGAATAAAAAATAATTTTATAATAAAGAGTGTAATTTACACAGAAAACTGAAAAATAGTTGCTTATATCTCCTTATTTTTATTACTTATGATATTTTTTTATTGCATTTTTGAGCTCTCTGGGGTTATTTTAGTATAAAAAAGTATTTTAAAATAATTTTTTATGCTAAAAATGTTCAGGGTAAAGTGTGCCGTTAATTAAAAAAGTGTTGACATCCAGGAAACAACATTAAGTAAAACTGGGTCGACACTTTACTATAGTGTCAACATTAAAAGTGTCAACATGGCCACTGTCAACATTTTTAGTGTCAACATGGGCACTGCTGCCCTTCCAATAGCACTAATGGTATGCCAAACACAAGTCAATTGAAATACAGACAGGAGCCCATATGAACCCATTTACAGTCACAAACCTGCCATTGCTAGTACTAAGTTGGGACCTCAACTTCTCTTACCCAAGGAAGTACCAGCCAACAATAATCCTGATATACAACAGGCCAGTAAAGACCAAGAGACTAAAAAAGAAAGAGCAGAGAGAGAAACAATCCCCATCCAACAGGAACAATTTCAATTCTGAGACAGGATTTAAGTTGTCAACCATGGCTTGCACAAATTGGAACCAGGGTTATGAGGACCCGGGATTGTCATGGAGGTCGAACCTGATAACACTTATTGCATCAAGGGGATCAATGTTACAAAAGTAACATTTTCAAAGCCCAGGCAGGAATTGAATCCGCTCCTAGCCGCCAGGCAGGGCTAGCGGGCGGGGAAGATTTTCCCACACCTGGATTTGCTTTGAAAAGCAAAAATCCAGGTGCAGGAATTATTCCTGCCCTGGTGGCAGCTGTGGGGCCTGTTCTGGGCCCCAAAAGCTATGCCCAAGCCTTGGTGGGTTTGGCTGAGCCTGGGCAGGCTATTTTTAGCTGCCCTGTAAACCCAGTTCAAGCCCGCCCTCCATTAAGTAATTTGGGGGCCCCAATTGGGGACCCCTTTTTTAGTCAAGTTCTTTGGCCTCAGGAAAGCCTGTCAAGCCAGTCCAAAAATGATGATCAAATTGGGAAAGCCCCCATAACCCCAGAAGCTAAACTTGCCAGAACCAATGGCCAGCCAAGCCAAGATAGACCACCAAAAAGCCAATTAGCTGTTCCTGAAAGCCTCAAAAATGACCATGAAGCAGCCAACCAAACAGCAGAGCCTGAGATGCCTAGCCTTTCCACACAGATAGCACCAGAAGAATGCCCAGAGGAACCTGCATGTGAGTAAGTATATAAATCAGAAGCACCTGAAAAATTTCTGTATTGCCATCCTTACCAAATAAAGTTGTTATGGACCTTTGGTTCACCAATCTGTTTCCATACCTATTTTGATACTCTTCCATCTGCATACACCCAAGCGTCAGCACCCATCCCCTGGGATAGATAGCCAGACTCCAGTTGACAAAACCAAAGCCTTTGACTACTACTGTCCACCCAACGCTCCATTTGGCCCTGTGCATTTCACTGAGTATCCCCCAAATCCTGATCACAAACCCTGGACCTTGGAAGACTTGCAGTGGTACACCCGCCCAAACGCCCCCAAGGAACCCTACCAAATTGTCTGTGACAGCAAAGCAATCACCATCTACCCTTTGATCTTCAACAGGAAATACAACAATCCTGCTACCTACCTGGTCCCCATGGAACCACCCCCGGCACCCAAACCAACCATCTCAACCCCACCAACTTCTGACACCACTGGCCAGAGTAGTCAATTCCTGGGAGTGCTTTACCTGGCGCTCACAGGATTGATTGACTCTGCCTTGCCAGAAGCTGGGCCCTGGGCTGTGGCTTGGAAGGCCCTTTCCTACCTGGTAAAGTTAGTTCCCATCATCTGGTGGGCCATGCTAGTACCTGCATTGACTCCTCCCTCATCTGCTGGAGCTCCACAGTACTCTTGGTATCCTGAAAATCAGCACGTGTACCAAACTAAAATGCATGCACCATGGCTGACTCTGTCTATGCAAGGCAAGGGCTTCACAACCCACCTAACAACCACCTGTCCCCAGCGCAAAACTGTATTAATATCAAGCCCAAATCCCTGACGCTCTCAAGAAGATTCCTAAGGCTCCGCCTCTCAACACCCCAGGGGGAGATATAGCAGCACCTTTAATTACGCACCCTTGGGAAAATGATTCCCTGAGCAATCCTCTAACTAATCATTAAAGTTGGTGGCACTCTTATCAATTACTCATATATTATGGGGATCAACTCTTTTGAGCCCTAAAAAGAACACTATCTGGACAACCCCTATGACTGCCATGACGTACACAGACGCTATGAGGCTTCTCATGATACTATATAATACTCTAAACTCATATCAAATAGAGTATTATTATCTTCTTAATTTTCCCCTTTATTTAGTTTCATATACTTCTAAGAAGTATATAATCAACACTGTCCTGGTTATCTTTATATCCTTCAAAAAGTGCATAGCTCTATTTCAGTTCAAAGATGCACAAACCCCCTACCCTTTATCTATACTTTATCTCAGTATTGCAGTTTGCAACCTACTTTGACAACAATGTATAGATAAAGCAATGCAGAATAGTTGGCTCAAGCTGAAGCTCTAAGTTTTCCCCGCCCAATTTCATCACGTCCGGGTTTAAACATTTCTAAGATTAAGCTCAGGATTTCAAACTTGAGCTTGCTTTATCCCTCTTTACAGCTTAGAAGTTTCAGAATTTACTTGGCACCTCCAGCTTTGAGCTTGCCAGTTTAAATTTCCTTGAGCACCATTTACAAATCCTCTAAACTTCACTTATACCCTTTATAAATCAACACAGTTAGCTTCTGTTGATCTAGAGCAGATTTCAGATGCCACAGAGATGGTAAATCAGCAAACTTCTGCTTTACTGCCAACCCTTTTTACCTCAAAGAATAATTTTTACAGGTCCATGACCTTTTATTAACATAATGGGTTTCTGTAAGGGCCCGCTCAGCAGCGCCCAGTACGGGGTTTGAACCCTCACACCAGGTCGCCAAGCAAAAGTGTGGGCGGCCGCAAAAGCCTGCTGGGGGATTCAAACCTCAAACCGCCCACCAGGGCGGGCGTGGGGCAATTCAAACTGCCCTGGTCTATTTGGTCAGTTTGAATTGATCCCCAGGACGGGTCCCAACCTGGGGCCAGTTTTAATACTGGCCTGGGGGAGCTTGCGGCTCCCATCAGCATTAGAGCATCCAGCCCCAATGCTATAATTGGGCTGGGTGGATCCAATGCCACCCTAAATCAGATCTGCTGCAGAATGCATCCAGCAGATTTGCATCAGAAATGTTTCCTGTTCCTTTTGCTTCCAACCCTGCCAATTGCACAGAGGTGCTAGTGAATAATCTTGAAGCCACTTGGATTGCTGATAACACAGCCAATAAATTGGCTGGGAACAGCACCTCAGTTGAGCTGCAAGGTTCAGTAATTCCTGCAATTAAATCCAAACGCAAGGAAGAAATTACCTCAACACCCAACCAAACAGAATCTCATACTGAAGGTGACAGCCAATTATCCACCAGCCACCAACAGAATTCCCCTGCTCAGACCAAATCACTCAGATCCCAATTCTCACTTCCCAAGATAAATTCCACTACTTCTCAGAAGCCAGCACCCAAGAGTTGGGACACCAAAAGATCACAATGAGTAGGAAGTAGTATGTTCCAAGGTAGACCAGATAAATGTTATAAAAACCACTTCCTCACACTTAAATCAAGTGCAGACAACGTCAAATAAAGTGAATGAATCTTTCAGTTTTGTTTTCTTTATTAGGATTTCAATTTATACAACACTTGTGCAGAAGTCAGACTAGAAGACTAGACTATCACCCTAGACCTACACCCATAGACTACCAGCCAGGTCCAGATTCTGGAATGGCTAGCATTCCATATGACTCCACTGCTCCACCCCTTTCACAGCCCTACAATCACAGTAGAGCTGGGATGGTCATCCTGACCATCCTCAGTCTGGCCAAAGTTGTTGTTCCAAACCTTGGTGCTTACATATCCTTAGCTGCAGGATTGCTTTACCTAACCTGTTCTGCTTCATTCCTCTATTAGGCTCTTGTGACACATTGCCCTGATGGCTTGAGCTCCCCTTTGGCACCTTGGTATATGACCGCCGCCGGCCATGACGGTTTCTAAATATCAACATACCACTTGTTACTACTAGTAACTTACTGAATACTGTATCTTACCTTGTGAATCTGGGATTTTTACCGGCATTGTCTCCTCAATTTACAGATTGTAAGCTGGTAGAAGTTCCCCTTGAGGTTTGATTTCAAACTGGGGTCACCTTTTTTACCTTTTAAATTTGAATCCAGTAGCTCTTTACCCTTCCATCTACAATCTTGCTCCATATTGGATAAGGCCTTACTTATCTCCCTCAGGTTGAATGGCAAGATGCCTGCCTGCTGTACGGAATCCTCAATTGATAGTGATAAGGAGCGCCTTTTGGGGAAGCTTCAAATATGGAATTAAGAAGAGAAGAATTATATTTTATTGGGTAATACTTTAGACTTATATAGCTTTAGCTATGGCAGAGATTTTAGTTAGATCAAACCCAGGGGCTGGTCATGTGCAGGATGGGTTCAAGTTGCTGGATACCTGGACAGTCATGTGATATTAGTTTGTTGCCATTTCTGGTATGTCAAATGGTATATTAGAAAGGCACCAAATTGGGCAATGACTGGATGTTAAGTGGGATGGCGGTAGCCAGAATACTTGTACATCCAGATCCTCAACACACCCTTCCCTTAAGGGGTTACTCAGTTACATCAGGAGTGGGCTTTGTCTTGACGGCTGCCGCCTGATGTTCCTGGAGTTGTTTGCTAGTTGGCACAAACCAGGTGAGTGTTCTCCCTTGCTAGGGCAGAGGCAAGATCTGTGGTACTTCTTGGTGATTGGCTCTTTGGCACCCTGGAACTTAACCAGGTAAGTGTTCCTGTCTGGTTGGTATTTGATTATTCTTCCTGGTCCTCTGTGTACTTAGTATAGCTTCTTCCTGTTCCTAGCTAGGACCCAGACGGGGGAGTTGATGGGGAGTGGGTCCTCTGTCAAGATTACTTTTTGGGTTTTGAGCCTTTTTGTTTCTGCTAGTTTGGCTTTGAGGCGTATGTGTTGTAGAGCTGGTGTTTGTTCTACTGTGGGAGGTTTCCCAGGGGGTCTTCACATACAGTTGGTTATTGTGGGTGACTATTTCTGGTTTGTACCAGTATGTTAGTTTGAACGGTGATTAGCCTGTCCCTTGATTGGTGCAAACCCAGGATACTAATAATACATGTTTCACATAGAGTGGTCATGTGTCTTTGGCTTTGTGATCCATTATTTTCTTGAGGGTTCTGATAAGACTGCCGTTCAGGCATTCAACTCTGCCATTGGCCTGTGGCCTGTATGGAGAGGTTGTGGAGTGTTTAATGTTTTTGGATTTGAAGTTGTCATTAACTATGTGACCTGATAACTCTTTTGCTCCATCTGTTATGATGTAGTCTGGAGTTCTGTAGTTGGTTATTATTGCCTTGTTGATGAAGCAATTTATTTTTTCTGCATTGTGGTTCTGAAGTTGCCCAGCAGATAGGCCAGGGTGTTGCAAAGTCAATGGCTACAATTAAGAAGCTTTGTTTGGTTTTTGCTTCTGGGAAGGATCCCACCACGTCCAGCCCCCAAACCTTAAATGGTTCAGGGTCTGGTACTGGGTTAACTGTTGGCTGCGGAGCCTTGGTGCTGGCGTATTTTTCACACACTTTGCACTTTTTTAGAACATCAATTATGTCTTGCTTCAGATTGGGCCACAATACTATCTCTTTCAATGTGAGATATAGGTTGTTAGCCTTTGTGTGTTCTAGTAGACAGTGATGTCTTAGTATAGTGTCAACTCTTTGTAAAAGTGGAATATAGGGAACATGTTTGTCCTTGATTATTCAATATACAGTGCCATTTGATACATGGAAATGTTTTTAATTCCTTACTGGTGTATCATGGGTTAGTTGGTGTGTGGAGGGATCTTTTCCTTTTGTCTTGTACTCAGTGTTGTATAGGTTGGGCCAGTCAGGGTCCAGATGGTCAGGGTGATTCTTTCTTGGCTGACGTAGCCTAGAGAGAGCATCAGCTGTGACCAGCTCTGCCCCCTTTTTGTATTGGATGTCAGAGTTAAGCTGCTCAAGCAAGGACATCCATTTGGCTTGACGCCGTGCGAGTGCATTCTGAGTTTTGAAATAGATTAAGGATTTGTGGTCAGTTAGCACTCAGGTGTTCAAATGTCCTTCTAGATAATATCTCCATTTCTTGCATGTGTGGTATATTTCTAGCAATTCCTTATTGTGAATTGGGTATCTCTGCTCATTATTGGTTAGTTTTCTGCTTTCATAACATACTGGCAGGAAGTCTTGCTGCTCTGGCTGGCAGATGTATAGGACTGCACCAATGGCGGCGTCACTAGCATCCGACTCAAGCTTGTAGTACCTGTTGTTATTAGGGTATTGCAAGATTGGTGCTTCAATCAAAGCTTGTTTCAATAGTTGGAAATTCTTGTCGCATTCTGGTGTCCAGATGAATTTCTTTTTAGCATTACCTTTGGTTAGGTCATTGATTGGTGCAGTGAGCTTTCTGCAGTCTTTTTATACTTCCTTAGGTAAGCTATCATTCTGAGAAAGCATCTTACTTGTTTAAAAGAGGTGGGGTGTTGCATGTTACTTATGGCTTTTATTTTATCTGGGTCTGCTTTGATGCCATCATTGGAGACAATGTGGCCCAAGAACAAGAGTTCCTTTTCCATAAATTGGTACTTGCTAGGCTTTTCATAGAGTTTGTGCTTTGCGAGTCAATCAAGTGCCTTGCAGACATGCATGAGGTATTCCTCTTTTGTTTTTGAAAATATAATGATGTTGTCAAAGTAGCATAACGTGTTTGAGAGTCCGTTTAGTGCCTGGTTCATCATGGTGACAAAATGTAGCGGAGGCGTTTGTCATCCCAAAATTCATTACTTTACATTTGAACAACCCAAATTGCGTGCAGAACGCGGTCTTTGGTATGTCTTTCTCTTTAACTTTGAATTGATTATAACCAGATGTGAGGTCAATTTTTGAGAAAATTTTTGCTCCAGAGAGCATTGCAAATAGGTTTTCTATGAGGGGAAGGGGGTATTTATTTTTTACTGTACTTGCTTTTAGTGTTCTGTAGACAGTAACTAAGCAAAGAGATCATTTTTTCTTTACAAAGAAGACTGCTGCCCCCGTGGGGATTCAGACAGTAAAATGAATCCTTTGGCTAGATTGTCCTCAATGTGGGCTTTAAGTGTTTGGGTCTCCATGGGGAAGAGTCTGTAGAGGGGTGCCGGTTTAGGCATGGCTTTGCATAGGTCAATGCCATGCTTGACTTCCCTTTCAGGGGGTAATTCTGTTAGTTCTTTTTTAAATACATGAGCATATTTGCTTAGAAGTGCTGCAAGTTCTGGGCATTGTATCTTTTGTGTTTGTATGTTATTGAATTTGGTGTACCTCATTATGTGGAGGATACTGTATTTGCTTAGATGTTCTGAGTTGTCTTGATTTATGACTTGGACAAATACTGTGTCTCTTAGGATGAGATCATTAGGTTCTTTGAGAATGTTGAAATTGACTCCATTGTGTTTTATGGTAATGGTTTTTGTTTTCCAACATACGCTGGGATTCACTCAGGTGAACCAGTTCATGCTTGCTAAAATGTTTTAGTTTATGTTGTTCATGACAAGTCCTTTGATGGACGTTTGGATGCCTTGGAGGTCAGTTCTGAAGGGAGTTGTTTTGTCTTCAAGTAGAACCTTAGATTTGTCTGCCATTCTGGCATATTTGAAGTTGAATTTGACAACTGGTATCTTATATTTGGTTACAAATGGTTTGCTAACCATGGTGTGTTGTGCACCAGAGTCAAATAAAATTTTATGTGTATGAGATTTGTAAGTGCATGTGCCATGGCCCATACCAGAATCTGGGTAGACTCCTGCAGGGAAGGCAGCCGGGCCTTGAAGGCCAAGTACACAATAGGCTAATCCTGACCAGATAGTTGACTGCAGTAGCTAGGGATTGCCAATTCCCAGCATGGGGCACAGCCTGGCCGACAAGCCCCATTACTGTGATATAGACAAAACCCAACTTACTAAAGTCCTGGGCAGGAGGCAAAGTTGGTAAGGGAGGAGTAGGAGGAATCTCCAGCATGGAGGGCAAAATCATCACTCTTGGTGGCCAGGAGGAGCAAATACCTGAGGTTGTAAAGTGTTGTGGAGTTGTAAATAAATGCAAACAGAATAGTTATAATGGTGCAAAAGTATAGGGATCTTGCAAGAAAATAAGGAATCCTGAGCATAAAGATGTTTAATTTTAAGATGTCAACAAAGAAAAGGGGATGCCAGTGTTCCCAGCTATATCCTGCTGGGAAACTGTAATTTGGCTTACTGGCAACTTCTTATTGGTTGTCAATGGATTATTCTTAAGCTAGGTTTGTTTGGTGACTCCTGATTTGTCAGTTAGATGGATCCTTTCATTATTTTTGCCCTGGGGAAGCTGGCAGGGGGATTTTGGGCCATTTGGAAACCCAAGTCCCCAATTCTGGGTTTCAGAGGGTGTGGGTCAATTAAAATCTTTTCCACTCGGCTTTGGGAGGGTTTTCAATTGTCCCCAGGCTTGGCATTGACCAGGGTTCAATTCTCCACTTAGAATTAAAGTTTTCTTTGGGTTAATCTGCATGATTGATGATGCAATTGTTTGGTCACATGATTGCTCCATTGCAGGCATTGACCCTATGCAACATAGGGTTTTGTCTGGCCCATTCTGGGCCCTGACAGCATGGGTAGACAAGAAGTTGGGAGTGATCTTTAATTTTTAAGTTCATAAAAATGGGGGATTGCAGGACACGTGGGATACAAGCAGCATATTCCATGTTTGCGCGTTTTTCCGCGCGCTTGGCTTCTGCAATGAGTGTGGGCATGGAGGTATTTGCCTCTGGGAGGATGAGGGCAGCAACAGAGGGTTTCATTCTTTTGATGAATGATGCTCTGGTGTGTATGTTGTCAGCTTGTGCTGGGTTTTGGATCTTGCAATGTATTTCCTCAAATTTGTTGGCGTAAGCTGTGATAGTGGTCTTCTGAGGAAGATCACTGAGCTGTATTGCAATGTCTTGGAGGGATTTGGTGACGCGGAAATTGTGTATGATGTCTGCTTTGAACTCTTCCCAGTTGTCAAGCTGGTTGTCAGTTCGTGAGCCAACCCAGGTGGCAAACTAGTTAGCTGCGGCCTCGTACAGGCGCTTGCTGGCTTCCTGGACCCATTTTTTGTGGAGGATGTGGCTGGTGTGGAGTTTAGCGGCTGAGTGGTCTAGCCAGTTGATGACGTTTTTTTTGTTTTTACTAAAGAACTTGTTGATACCAATGTACTTGGTGTTGGTAACTTTGCCTGTGATAGGTGGTTGTGTATTTGTTTGTGGTTGTAGAGAGTGACTATATTGAACTATTGTCAAGGGTCTGGATGTACAAGCATTCTGGCTACTGCCAACCTACTTAACATCCAGCCATTGCCCAATTTAGTCCCCTTCCAATATACTGTTTGACATACTGAGAATGGTAACCAAGCAATATCACCTGACCGTCCAAGTATCCAGTGGCTCAAACCCATCTAGCATATGACCAACCCCTAGGTTCAATCCAACTAAATCCCCACCACAGTCAAGTCTATATAAGTCTAAAGTATTATCCAATAAAATATACTTCTCTTCTTTCTTAATTTCATATTTGAAGCTTCCCCAAAAGGCGCTCCTTATCACTGGTAGCAGCTACGGTTTTTCAACCACGCCCATGAGAGAGAAAATGACTGACCAAAACCCGCCCAACTTTGCTCACGTACTCAACCAGGCCACATCCCAGGAGACCTGGAAAACGTACTTCCGCACCCACAACATTGATGAGGATATACCTAGTGGATGCACCCTATTCAAAGGTCTGGTCATGCCCAAAGCATGCACCAAGATTATTCAATACAGTCGCACTCTCCAACTACAAACAAACGCAATACCACCTATCACAGGTGAAGTTACCAACACCAAATACATTGGTATCAACAAGTTCTTTTGTAAAAACAAAAAAACGTCATCAACTGGCTGGACCACTCAGCCGCTAAACTCCACGCCAGCTGCATCCCCCACAAAAAATGGGTCCAGGAAGCCAGCAAGCGCCTGTACAAGGCCGCAGCTAACTGGTTTGCCACCTGGGTTGGCTCACAAACTGACAACCAGCTTGACAACTGGGAAGAGTTCAAAGCAGACATCACACACAATTTCCGCGTCACCAAATCCCTCCAAGACATTGCAATACAGCTCAGTGATCTTCCTCAGAAGACCACTATCACAGCTTACGCCAACAACTTTGAGGAAATACATTGCAAGATCCAAAACCCAGCACAAGCTGATAACATACACACCAGAGCATCATTCATCAAAAGAATGAAACCCTTTGTTGCTGCCCTCATCCGCCCAGAGGCAAATACCTCCATGCCCACACTCATTGCAGAAGCCAAGCGCGCAGAAAAACGCGCAAACATGGAATATGCTGCATGTAACGGCAATTGCTCCTCAAACGGCAATGGCAGAGAAAACTCTAATGGCAACAAATGCCAAAACACCAACCATAACAACGGCAACTCCAATTGCAACAATGGCAATTGCAGCCAAAGCGCAAACCGCTCCCATCCCAAGAAAGAGGACACTGCCAAAGTTAACAATGCTGAAGTAGCAACACGCTATGAATCTGACCCCACATTCTCTTACCTCAAAGGTCTCAAAACAGAGGAACAGGGAAAAGAGGAGGGGTGACAGGCTTAAGTGCCCCTGTCTCCCCCCAACTTGACAATAAATTGTACCAAGGCACAAACTTTGCTACTCGCATTCCCCGTGTCCCACAGTCCTCCATTTTTATGAACTTAAAAATTAAAGATTGCTCACAACTTCTTATCTACCCATGCACTTACAAATCAAATACACATAAAATTTTATTTGACTCTGGTGCACAACACACTATGGTTAGCAAACCTTTTGTAACCAAGTACAAAATTCCAGTTGTCAAATCCAACTTCAAAAATGCCAGAATGGTAGACAAATCAAAGGTTCTACTCAAAGGCAAAACAACTCCCTTCAGAATTGACCTCCAAGGCATACAAACGTCCATCAAAGGACTTGTCATGAACAACATAAACTACAACATTGTAGCAGGCATGGACTGGTTCACCCAAGTGAACCCCAGCGTATGTTGAAAAACAAAAACCATGACCATCAAATGCAACGGAGTCAATTTTAAAATCCTCAAAGAACCCAATGACCTCATCCTAAAAGACACAGTATTTGTCCAGGTCATAAACCAAGATGACTCAGAACATCTAACCAAAGATAGTACCCTCCACATAATTAGGTACACTTAGTTCAATAACATACAAACACAAAAGATCCAATGCCCAGAACTCACAGCACTCCTAAATGAATATGCTCACATATTCAAGGAAGAACTCACAGAGTTACCCCCCCAAACAGGAGGTAAAACATTGCATCAACCTATGCAAAGCCATGCCCAAACCTTCACCCTTCTACAGACTCTCTCCCATGGAGACCCAAACCCTCAAAATACACATTGAGGACAATCTAGCAAAAGGCTTCATCCGCCTTTCTGAATCCCCATGGGGGCAGCAGTATTCTTTGTAAAGAAAAAGAAAGGCAATCTATGTCTAGTAACTGACTACAGAGCTGTCAATGTAAGCACAGTAAAGAATAAATACCCTCTTCCACTTATAGAGGATTTGTTTGCAAGACTCTCAGGTGCCAAATTTTTCTCCAAAATTGACCTCACCTCAGGGTACAACCAGGTTGGCGTAAAGGAAAAGGACATACCAAAAACTGTGTTTTGTACGCAATTTGGATCATTTGAATGTAGGGTAATGAACTTTGGGATGTCTAACGCTCTCACGACGTTTGTCACCATGATGAAACAAGCACTAAACGGTCTCTCAAATGCATTATGCTACATTGACAATATCATCATATTCTCAAAAACCAAAGAGGAACACCTCACACATGTCCGCAAGACACTCAATCAACTCGCAAAGCACAAACTTTACGCAAAACCAAGTAAGTGCCAATTTATGGAAAAGGAACTCCTGTTCTTGGTCCACATTGTCTCTGGCAGTGGCATCAAAGCAGATCCAGAAAAATTAAAGCCATAAATAACATGCAACACCCCACCTCCATTAAACAAGTTAGATGCTTTCTTGGTATGGTAGCTTACCTAAGGAAATACACCAAAGACTGCGGAAAACTAACCGCACCAATCAATGACTTAACCAAGGGTAATGCCAAAAAGAAATTCATCTGGATTCCAGAATTTGACAAGAATTCTCAACTATTAAAACAAGCTTTGATCAAAGCACCAATCTTGCAATACCCTAACAATAACGGGTGCTACAAGCTCAAGTCAGATGCCAGCAACACCGCCATTGGCGCAGTCCTGCGCATCCGCCAGCCAGGGCAGCAAGACTTCCTGCCAGTATGTTATGAAAGCAGAAAACTAACCAATACTGAGCAGAGATACTCAATGCACAATAAGGAATTGCTAGAAATATACCACACATGCAAGAAATGGAGATATTATCTAGAAGGACATTTGAACACCTGAGTGCTAACTGACCACAAATCCTTAATCTATTTCAAAACTCAGAATGCACTTGCACAGTGGCAAGCCAAATGGATGTCCTTGCTGGAACAGCTTAACCTGGACACCCAGTATAAAAAGGGGGCAGAGCTGGTCACAGCTGATGCTCTCTCTAGACTATGTCAGCCTAGAGAGGATCACCCTGACCACCTGGACCCTGACTGGCCCAACCTATACAACACTGAGTATAAAACCAAAGGGAAAGACCCCTCAACACATCAACTGACCCATGATACATTAGTAATAAACAAAAAGTACTTCCATGTATCAAATGGCACAGTATACCAAATTATTAATGACAAACATATCCCGTACATCCCACTCGCACAAAGAGTTGACACCATAATAAGACATCACTGCCTGCTAGACCATACAAAGGCTAACAACTTAAAATGTGACAGAAATTGCGGGATAGTATGAAGCCGTTTCTAAGTGACTGGGAATTACCACCCAAATCCACATAGAATTAATAATTAACCACCAACGCGGCTTCAGATATTTTTTTGTGAAATTTTCAATTGTAACCCCAGGATTAAGTAGAACAATTAATCCCAACCAAAGTAGTCCAAGATAAATGACCTGGGAAAGCATCAATGCATCTTCAGCGTAAAATTCTGGGCATTGTTAAAGTAATACAATTTTCAGTTTCCAGAATGGGGGAGCTCCAGGATCGGCTGGCATGAAATTGACATTGGGCGGCACCGACAATGAAGTTCCAACTGCAGGACCCCATCTTCCAGAAATGATTTGGTTCAGAATCAGATTGTACGGAATATACCGCAACAACCCGACCACAGGATGCATTTTTTAAAATGGAAATTAGAACTTGGGATAAATGATTTTTATTGAGTAAATTTAGGAGGACTCAACTTTTAGAGTTGAAACAGTGAAAATTACTCAATATATATCAAAAATTGACTAAGCAATACCACCTGAGTCTTGACCTCCTATTCCTTCCACATTGTCAAGTAAGTATCTGGTCCAGGTTGCAAAGAACCCTTGCGTGAATAGTTTCTGATGACCATGCTGGTTAACAACCTCATATTGGGTGACCCTCATATTACGCCAATTTATCAATGTCAATTTGAAAAGGGAAACCGGTTTCAGCTGACAGAATGGAGCAGTCATAACCCATTTTCAATTGACTGTTTGATTTAAATCTTTTAACTTGGTCAATTTTGATAAAGGTTTTCCAGCTTTTCGAGCCTTCTTGCTTGGGCAGATAATACCCGGCATGATAAAACCTACCGTGACATATACCTCACACTAAAAGAAATAGTATGGTGGCCCAACCTCAAGCAGGATATAGTTGATGTTCTGAAAAAGTGCACAGTGTGCAAGAAATACACCAGTACAAAGGCTCCTCAGCCAACAGTCAACCCAGTACCAGACCCTGAACCGTTCAAGGTTTGGGGGCTAAACGTAGTTTTTCCCTTCCCAGAAACAAAGACAAACCAACGTTTCTTAATTGTAGCTATCAACTTTGTCACATGCTGGCTCATCTGCTGGGCAACAAAGGACCACAAAGCAGAAACAATAAACTGTTTCATTAACAAGGCAATCATAGCAGACTACAACACTCTAGACTACATCATAACAGATAAAGCAAAAGAGTTATCAGGTCACGTAGTTAATAACAACTTGAAATCCAAAAACATTAAACCCTCCATAACCTTGCCCTACAGGCCACAGGCCAACGGTAGAGTGGAACGCCTAAACGGCAGCCTTATCAGGACCATAGAGAAAATAATGGATGACAAAGCCAAAGACACATGGCCACTATACGTGAAACATGCATTATTAGTATCCCGGGTCTGCACCAATCAAGGGACAGGCTATTCACCGTTTAAGCTAACTTACGGGTATAAACCGGAAGTAATTACCCGCAACAAACAGCGCTACATAAAGATCCCCCCAGGAAAACCTCTCACAGTAGAGCAAGCACCAAACCTACAACACATCCACCTCAAAGCAAAAATAGCTGAAATAAAGAGGCTCAAGACACAAAAGGCAACCTCCACAGAGGAACCACTTCCCATCAACTCCCCTGTCTGAATTCTAGCTGGCAACAGAAAAAACTAGACTCAGTACACAGGGGACCAGGAAGAGTCATCAAATACAGACCAGAGCACAACACCTATCTAGTAAAATTCTAAGGTGCCAAAACCCCAATTGTCAAAAAATATCACAGAACCCGTCTCCGCCTTAGTAAAGGAGAACACTCAACCAGACTGGTTCCAACTAGTAAACAACTCCAGGAACATCAGGCGGCAGCCATTAAAACAAAGCTCCCTCCTGATGCACCAGAGTAACCCCTTAAGGGGAGTGTTGAGGGTCTGGATGTACAAGCATTCTGGCTACCATCAACCTACTTAACATCCAGCCATTGCCCAATTTAGTCCCCTTCCAATATACTGTTTGACATACTGAGAATGGTAACCAAGCAATATCACCTGACTGTCCAAGTATTCAGTGGCGTGAACCCATCCTGCACATGACCAACCCCTAGGTTCAATCCAACTAAATCCCCACCACAGTCAAGTCTATATAAGTCTAAAGTATTATTCAATAAAATATACTTCTCTTCTTTCTTAATTCCATATTTGAAGCTCCCCCAAAAGGCGCTCCTTATCACTATCTTGGTGCATGCTTTAGGCATGACCAGTCCTTTGAATATGGTGCATCCACTAGGAATATCCTCATCAATGTCGTGGGTGCAGAAGTACATTTTTCAGGTGTCCTGGGATGTGGCCTGGTTGAGTACGTGAGCAAAGGTGGGCAGGTTCTGTTCAGTCATTTTCTCTTTCATTGGCATGGTCAAAAACTGTAGCTGCTACCAGTGATAAGGGTGCCTTTTGGGGAAGCTTTGAATACGGAATTAAGAAGAGAAGAAGTATATTTTATTGGGTAATACTTTAGAATTATATAGCTTTAGCTGTGGCAGAGATTTTAGTTAGATCAAACCCAGGGGCTGGCCATGTGTGGGATGAGTTTGAGTTGCTGGATACCTGGACAGTCATGTGATATTGGTTTGTTGCCATTTCCGGTATGTCAAATGGTATATTAGAAAGGCACTAAATCGGGCAATGACTGGATGTTAAGTGGGATGGCAGTAGCCAGAATACTTGTACATCCAGATCCTTGACAATAATATAGGGTTGTCCCCATACATTCCCCTTCTCAATCCCCAAAATTAATGCACATAATAAAGCATGTTCTCCCAGGATGCAAAACCTTGACAGCAATAACAATATTTATATTGTAAGCGTTTCAGTCTCATGATTAAGATAGGTTAGGCTTAAAAAGTGCCAACACTGACACTTTTACGTTGGGTATCGGCCTGGTGGAAAGCTAGAGCTTTATTAGTATGAGTAAAGGAAATGTTAGGTTAAGTTTGAATTCTTATTAAGCCTAGTGTTAAATCATGCCGAATGGCCTTGATTTGTTATACTTTCTGGGGCCGCACCCCTGAGAGCTTCAAAGAATGGGAATCAAGCTAGGGCGACTAGCAGATCCCTTGGTATAGATCGCTTCTCCAGTCAACTCAGGCGCTGCTGCCCTTCAAGGTAGGGTTTTAAAGCTGGTTATAAATCTACCCCACACAGATCATGTTTGCATCTCAAGGTAAGGTTGGTTTGAGATAACATATACTTAGGCTAGAAGTTGGGATGTAGATTTTCTTATTCTGGGGTTGAGATGTATATATTCTAGGTTTATGTAACTGGGATAGGTATGCACATTTATCGGAGCATGCGGCTGTGATGAGGGTTGGATGATAAGACATGTTGCATGTGGGTGTAGGGTAATCATCAGTCATTGTATGAGCCATATTAGATTTTCAGCAATAACATATCTTGGACTTCCAACCCTACCCATACAACTCTATAATATGATATTGGTAGGAAGGATCGCTATGCTATGGCACAAGTACAGTTTTGTGTGAGTTCAGTTATTAAGAATAGTTGTTTATAACTAACATAATTGGAGTGGCTATCTTTGGTGGCTTGGATATTGAGTGATCTGTGTTAGAGAGGGGGAAGGTGTTGTACTTTTGATGTAGATTTAAAATGAGTATTGTGGAAGTGTGGTATCTAGCTAATCTGTTACCTGTGCTAGGGGATGGTGACCAAGACAATATAGAAACATTGTAGCACAGGGTTTATCAGATGGGGAGTGACTTTTTTATGTCAGGGGATTTAAGCTGGTGCAATGAGTGAGCAGTTGAAAGAAACATGAGAGAGTATCTATTAGGAGGTTATATAAATCTTCAATATAAGGATAAACTGATATAAGGTATGGTGTTTTTATAAGGTAGAAACATGTGATAAACTGAGTAGAATTGATGGGTTGACATTTGATGATCTCTTTGGAAAACAGATTTGATTTCAGGAGCTTTTGGGGAGAGTGAAATCGGAAGTAATCCTTATTGACAACAGTGCAATATGTGGGGCTCGTTTGAACTTCAGGTTGAGTAGATTGGTTGCTAGAATGAACTCGATTGGGATTTTGGCTGGTGATGGCTCAGGTAGGAATGAAGGATATGCCTATTCCGAATAGTAAGAAGTCAAGGGTTCGATCCTGCCGTTTGGGCAGAAATGGCGGCTTGATTTCTGGCGAGTAGGGTTGAACCAGAGATACGATTCCTCCCGCGCAGGATCCGATGCTGGCGATGATTTCATCTCTTCCGAAGCTGTAATCGGCTCGGTGAAACGTTGGCGGGGGATGATTGGTGCGGGATAAACCTGGGTGGGGATGGATTGATGATTTGATGGAAATAAATAACCGAGGAGATTTCAAAGAAAAAGTCGAATGTATAAGCGCAAGAGTAAATATTGGAGGGTATTGATGAAGGTATTGTTGAATAAATGAGGATCTAGCTTTTGGAAATAATTGATTCTTTGGTTCCGTGGGGATGACCCGATTGGCCATGCCTTTAGAGCAGCTGGCGATATTCACCAGTTCATAAACAATTGCATGACTGGCTTGTGTAGATCAATTCCATGAAGCCACAAGCTTTAAAGGCTTGGAAATGGATTTAAAACTGGGTATTTGTTTAGGAATTCTGCGCGTGCCTTTTGGTTGACTGGCGGTTCAAGTGGATTGGCCTTCACCGGATCCAGGTTGGTTTGAAGTAGGTGTTAATTAATGAGTGGCGTATGAACACCATACTGAAACTGAACAAAGCGAATCATCCAAGCTAGTGCAGAAGTGAGGGTTCTGTAATTCCAATCGAGTAAGAGTCCTGGATCTCCTTGAGGTGATAAGATAAGGTCGTAGAGTAGGAATTTATATTTACGCTTCAAAGTGCGATTGAATCCGATTCCAAGCTCCGTTGTGAAGATAACGGAATTATTTTCCTGACTCTGGCGGATTAAAATTAAAATCGATATCAAAATGGGTTATCATCCTTATCGCCAAGTTTCACGTGGTAATAGTGAATTGTGCCAGAAGAAACATAAATACAAGAGAGTTGAACTTTGCTAATTAATGCTGCCATCTTTTATCTGGGCAGAAGTATTCGAACATCTTGAAAGCAAGGAGCATCGCCAACTCCGCCTGACTTGTAAGCTATGGAATGGTATTCTGGCAAACAATGTCTTTGGAACCCTTCGCTTCAACAACAGACCATTCCATGGGCTGCGTGAAACGTTATGGCGCTATGGGAGATTTGTAAGTGAGCTGCAAGTGGATGAACTTGATGCCAACTCAGTTGAACTCCTGGGGCAGTGTCACCTAGTGACCAAGCTTTGTATCTTCTTTAAGGAAGATGCCAAAGTTGAAAAATGTTTTGGCTTTGGGAAGACATCTCAAGAGGCTGAATAAGCTGGAGCTATATTACTTCAGCCCCTCTCTTCTAAGCAAGTTGAGTGTCCTAACAAGGAGAGTCAAGACCCTCTACTTTGAGCCAAGGTGGCTTTATCACGTCAACTTTACTGACTACGTCAAGGATATCGACTGCTCATCTTTGACCTGCTTGCGCTTTAAGAAGAACACCACTGACGGCGAAGAGATGTTTCCTTACATCATTTCCAAAATCCCTACTCTCAAGATGCTCAAAGTTGAAAAGAACTATTTGGGCCGCACGTACTTCCAGAGCTTCTCATACGATGTCGAGAAGATGAGGTTCCAGCGGGTCAAGTTCATGCACCCTGACTCGGCAATGGTTGCTGATGTCTACTTCCACGAGTCTACAGTAGCCAAGAAACCGTTCCACTCCAAACATCGTCTAGTCATTCACAAGTCACAGTTTGACATGCTTCTAGGGATCCACACCGGTGAATATTCGAACTTCAGCTTCCTCAGTCAGTTCAAAGAGATTGACAGCATTCGACTCTGCATCGCCAAGGATGAGGAAAATATCAAGACTCTCCTGTACCATCTCACTAGCGTGCGCTGCCTGGCCATCGTCCTTTTGGCTTCAGAATTCAACTCTTTTCAGCTTCCAGAAATCACCTTCCAGGCCCGCTCCATCTACTTCGAATCCGACTCCCCCTGCAACTCATCTTTCTACCTCTGGCTTTCAAAACACTTCACCCACCTTCAGGAGATCTACATCCCTGAGAACTCGCCCTTCAGCGCCAATGGCCTGGACAATCTGGACATCAAATTCCTTACCCTAACCACTGTCAGCTCCAACGATGATCTCACCCTCTCCTTCTGGCACAAGCTGATCCGAGCCTCCCCCAAGCTAACCAAGATCCTCCTTCCCGCCGCGTCCACCTTTCGCGATCGCCTCAGGTTCGAGTTCCCCACCATCCTCTTTGGGCTGTACCAGCAGCCAAGATACGCCAAAAACTATTTCCTCGATTGATCCCTAAACCCGACCTAAAAGTAAACATCTCCTCATTGACGCCGTTAGCCCTCAACCCTAATATGGGATAATGCCATCTTCGATCATATCTGACCAGATATTCGAAAGATCCTGCACCCTCTAGGGTTGATCGGAAAATTCTCGGCACCCCTGATCAGCCCGAGCCCTACCCCCCGCCGCAGCGAGAAATCCCGCCCGTCTAAAACCATCCAGCCCCCAACCAAGGGGCGGTATCCCTTGCACGTATCTTAAGATCCCAACGCGTCGAGTACGCATGACCTTTTCCTGCGATACCCCCTTCTCGTTATCATCATATTCGATTGACTTTTGGTCTCTGGATTTAATTGCATCGCAGTAGTATCGGGTACAGCTTTGTACGAATCTGTAAATGGTTTCGGCCCATGCCAGCATATTATAGCCTCTTTCAGGGAACAACTGCGTCAATCCCATAAAACCACTGCCAACTTGATCCAACTGTGATTAGGGCTGTGGCGGACCTGAAACGATGGTCGCCTCATTATGAACCAGCCATCCGTTGCTGTGGTGAACTCTAATTGGCTACAAATATTCAGAATCCATTTCAGCCAGCTTGAATCAAAGCTCTGTAACTGACCTATATCTCATTTCCTTGACCCCCAATAAACCATCTTTAACTCTTTCACTACACTCTTGGTGCTTGCTATAACTGATCTGCACAGGCAGGTGCCGTGGTGGGTTGCCCCTGTATCCCCCTCTTTATATCCGTGTTGAATATTTGATATCTGTTGTTCACTACAACCTGTCCCAGATCTGGCTACAATTTTTCTGGAACCGTAGCTGTACGCCTTCTTGGTGTCATCTATACTACCCTCTTAAAGAGCTCTAATAAATCTTCTTTAAAGAAAGTACACCTTGGTGGATATGTCTTCTCAGCTCTTTTAAGGATTATTGACCCTCCACCTTCAAGCTTCAAACTTTATCTATATCCGGTCAAACCCTGTGAAGACTTAAGGGTTATAATTTTTTATATTAAGGTATCACAGTTAACTTTACCCTCTTCCAGGGGATGGAAGCTGTTCCCGCCTCAACCCAGTTATTTTAAATCTGGATCCCCATGGAATATGGATCCATGATTCAGAGATGCAGTAGTTTTCAAACCTGTTGAGATAAACGAAAAATCTCCGTCTAAAAACGAATACACCTCAGTCTAAAAATGAGATCAAGGTGGATCCAGATCAATTGTGATTTGATATAGATCCCTCAACCTCTGATCCTGGGTTTAGACCGAGCTGTATCCGTTTTTAGATGGAGGTTTCAGGGTTATCTCAACCGGGTTGAAAGCTGCTGTTTAGCAGTTGGATGCAACGGTTACCCAATCCCCCATAATCAGCAGAAGTGTAATACACCATCCCAGCTGCCATGGACCCTTCCCACCAGGGCATCTACCCGACCTCTAATTTGGACCCCCTAGCCCCAAGGGGTCCCGAGAAAGTATGGGGTGGCTGGGCCATCCTCCTCCCCCCAATTATTTAGGTTGGCACCGCCTAGACGCCACCCTGCCCATAGCCCTGGCAAGATAGATCTGGATCTGCAGGATGGACCAAACAATAACCTTATTTATAACTGTGATCCAGCTCTAAGGCTGATTGCTGGCTGGATGCTAGGGATAGTGTCCAGGTGAAGTGGAGGACAAGTGGGCCATAATTGACCAAATAGGAAATGTACACCCAGATCAGGATGACATTGCCAGCAAGAAGGAGCTGGTGCGTGTCTACTCAGGGATGGTAACCCTTGGAGAGCGAGTAAGAAAATGTGCAGCAGGAGGTCATGCACAGATGAATGGGAGGATTTTAGTTTGGCTCTGAGCCAAGAGGTCAGCAGCTTAATAGGTCCGCATCTGATCCCGTGGGGGTCAGGGATCATTTTTTAGGGGAGGGAGATCCCCAGGAAATTCCGGAGGTGGGAAGGCAGGTCTAGCAATCTGGCTATCTTGAACCAAACAAGGAAATATTGGAGTACATGAATCATAGGTAGCTATTTCATTGTGGAAAAATATCAAGCTACCAAGGTAGTTTGGTGGGGACAATTGTCATTTAAAGCCTTTGGTACACTTTGTGAGATGGCCTTCTTGCACACAATATTTAGACGGCTTACAGAACCCTCACTAATGATGGTTCTGTAAGCTATTACCTGACCCTCTTTGAGGTCAGGATTTGATGACCAGCAGTGTCAGAGCCCAGAATGGGCTAGACAAAACCCTATGTTGCATAGGGTCAACACTGCAATGAAACAATTGTGCCATCAATTACGCAGATTAACCCAAAGAAAACTTTAATTCTAAGTGAAGAATTGAACTCTGGTCAATGCCAAGCCTGGGAACATCTGAAAACCGTCCCAAAGCCGAATGAAATTTTTTTAATTGGCCCAACTCTCTGAAACCCAGAATTGGGGACTTGGGTTGCCAAATGGCCCAAAATTCCACTGCCAGCTTTCCCAGGGCAAAAATAATGAAAAGATTCATCTAACTGACAAATCAGGAGTCACCAATGGAACCCAGCTTGAAAATAATCCATTGACAACCAATAAAAAGTTGCCAGTAAGCCCAATTGCAGTTTTTCAGCAGTATATAGCTGGGAATACTGACATCTTCTTTCTTTGTTGACATCTTAAAATTAAACATCTTTATGCTCAGGATTTCTTATTTTCTTGCAAGATCTATCTACTTTTGCACCAATATAACGATTCTGTTTGCATTTATTCACAACCTCGGGTATTTGCTCCTCCTGGCCACCAAGAGTGATCATTTTGCTCTCCATGCTGGAGATTCCTCCTAATCGTCTCTTATCAATTGTGCCTCCTGCCCAGGACTTTAGTAAGTTGAGTTTTGTCTATATCACAGTATTGGGGCTGGCCAACCAGGTTGTGCCCCATACTGAGAATTGGCAATCCCCAGCTACTCAGTCAACTATCTGGCCAGAATTGCGCCTATTGTGTACTTGGCCTTCAAGGCCCAGCCCGGCTCCCCCTGTAGGAGTCCAGCCAGATTCTGGTATGGGCCATGACAGTATGTCAACCATATCTAAACTAGTAACCCTGGGCCCCTATTCTTCTTTGATTATAGGGGCATCTTGTATGTTTTTATTTATGACTTCAGCTTACTACATAAGACATTATATGACCAAGAAACCAGAAAGAACAAAAGCCAAGAAAAAATTGTCACCAAGCTGTTCCAAGTCCAGAAAGTGATTATCTTCACCTCAAACCAGAATACTGCTGCCCTCACAACCTTTCCTGATCTGCCAAAAATGGACTTGGCTGGCTTTAGAAAAGGAATGATCATGATAAACGCCTTGTTCCGCGCCCACCCTGAGAGCTTCAGAGACGTTGCCCAGAAGGTTATGATGGTGGCCACCCAACTAAAGGATGATGCCAGAGAAACCTTCTTGACCAGCCTTGAGAAAGACCCAGACCTCATACTCTCCTATGATCAATTCCTGGAGAGAATGAACTCTGCAACTACCCCTGCTGGGGCCAAGATCCAAGCCTACATGGGGCTCATCCGCCTGACCCAAGGAAGAGACAACCTGGAGACCTACATACAACAATTCCTACGCCTGGCGGATGCAGCCAAGATTCCTGACAACATATCAGGTTTGCATTTCAGAAACGGTCTGAACCCACACCATGCCAGCCTAACAAGACACCAACAATGCGACCTTTCCAAGGACAAGCTCCTGGCTATTACCAGAGGCATGGACTTCAGCCAACCACAAGGATACCACACTGGTCAACCCCACAACAATCAAACCCCTGGTGCAAGTAGGCCCCGCTTGAACATGACCCCTGAAGAGTACCAACACCATGTCAGAAGTAGACTATGCTTCTATTGCCACCAGAGTGGCTATTTATCCAAAGAATGCACTAGCCGCTCCAATGGAACCCAAGGAGCAACCATCTCAGCAATAAACAACTCTTCACAATCTTATCCTATCATTGACACTACTTTATGTTATAATGACCATGAGGTGAACACTGTAGCTCTCCTAGACAGTGGGGCAACCCTCAACTACATGGAACACAGCCTAGCTGAGAAACTTGATGTATCAATCCAGGGAAACTCCCAACTATTAACCTTGGGTAACAAGACAGCAGACCTGTCCCACAAATGTAAAGAGTTCTTCTCCCTGAAGTTAAACAAGAGACTGCTGCCCACCAGATTCCACATCATGGAGAAGCTTCCCAAACCTGTAGTGATAGGGTTTGAATGGTGGGTTGACCACCAATTGAACTTGGACTATAAGAATCATCAAGTGACTGTCACTCATGAGAGCCAAACCTTAGAGGTCCCCTGCCTGAACCCCCAGCAGACCCCTGAGTTAAACAACATCGCCATGGAACCCTCAAAGCTGAGATTCCAAAATGTTTGAAGCCTTAGGAGTCCGTTTTCTCAGAAGAAGAAGCCACCACCTTGCCTAAACACAGCCAGTTTGACCACACCATTGACCTCCTCCCCGGAACCCAACCTAAGCATGTACTTGTCTATAATTGCAACATGAAGGAACAAGCCGCCTTAAGAGAGTACTTGGACAAGATGTTGAAGAAGGGATATATATGCGTTTCCAAATCTCATTGTTTGTCCCCTTTATTGTTTGTTAAAAAGAAGGGCGGCAACCAATGTCTTTGTGTCAATTACCAGGACCTAAACAGCATCATGGTGAAAAACAGATACCCCGTACCCAATGCTGAAGACCTCTCAGACCAGCTTTCAGGAGCCAACGTCTTCTCAAAGGTTGATTTGAGGGATGCCTTTAACCAGATCCAGATCAGGCCTGGCAATGAATAGAAGACCGCCTTCAAGACTAGCCAAGGTCTCTTTGAATACTTGGTTATGCCGTTTGGGCTGTGCAACACGCCCAGTATCTTTCAAACTATGGTGGACGTGGTCTTGGGAGGACTCAAGGACCAGTGTTGCATAGCCTACTTAGATGACATCCTCATTTACAGTCACACACCTGAGGAACATGTTGAACATCTTCAAGCTGTCCTACAACGCTTCAAGGAACACAGACTCTTTGTTAAACTCCAGAAATGTGAGTTTTTCCAAGAAGAAGTAGAGTTCCTGAGGTATAATGTACTGAAAGAAGGTTTTGCAATGACACCTGATAAAATAGAGGCTGTGACATCATGGCCTGAACCTAAAAACCGCAAGGAGGTCAGAAGCTTCCTGGGCCTGGAAAACTTCTTCTGGGAATTCACTTAAATTTTTTCTTCAATCTGCTTGCCCTTGACCCGCCTCACCTCTGAGAAACACCCCTTTGTGTGGGATGACACCGCCAAGTCATCCTTTGATTCACTAAAGAACACCTTTGTTTCTGCCCCCATCTTAGCAATGCCAGTTTACAATAAGCCCTTCATTGTGGAAACAGACACCTCTGACTTTGCATTGGGGGGTGTTGCTTCAGGAGGGGCATGATAGTAAGCTGCACCCTGTAGCTTACTACTCAAGGAAGTTCACTTCACCTAATTTGAACTACCCCATCTATAATAAAGAGATGCTTGCTATCATCCAGTCCTTGAAACATTGGAGAAGATACTTGTGTGATGCCAACCACCCAGTGAGAATCATGACCAATCACAAAAACCTGACATACTTTTTCAAACCACGACAACTGAATCAGCAACAAGCTAGATGGGCCCTATTCCTATGAGATTACAACTTATCAATCAGCTACAAGCCTGGTAAGATCAACATTGTACCTGATGTCCTAAGCCAAAGAGCTGACCTTTTTCCTAGTGCCAAAGAGATTGAAGAATTCAACACTAAATCCTTGCTGTCCCCAAACATGATTGAGCCAATGCTCCTATTCCTGGGACTAGCCAGTAGAAGAGAAGAAATAAAACTAGCTCAGACCGTAGACCAGCACTGCATCTCCACATGGAAGACATAAAGAAAGATATCAACAGTCAATACTACCGAACTGGTTACTCCTTATATGGAAACACCCTGCAGCTACACAGATGCACCTACGTACCAGAGGGTCCACTGCACTTAGAGATACTGAAGGAATACCACGACTCTCCCATGTCAGGACACTCTGGGCGTACAAAGACACTCAAAGGAGTCCAGAGAACCTACATGTGGCCCAGGATGAAGCAAGAGATTGAAGGATACCTCAGTGGTTGTGAGAAATGTGAACGTACAAAGCCTAATTGAGGAAATCCAGAAGGATTACTATAATCTTTTCAGATTGCAGAAGGCCCTTGGAAGTCAGTTTCCATGGACTACATTGTGGAACTACCCAATTCAAAAGGATTCAACACCATCCTTGTAATTGTCAATTGTTTCACCAAGATGGCTCACTTCATTCCAACAACAACCAAAGTAACAGCAAAGGAAACTGTCACTCTATTCCAGAACTGAGTATTCATGAACCACAGACTCCCACGAGAAGTGGTCTCAGACAGAGACCCACAATTCACCTACAAGTTTTGGGCCCAAATTCTAAAGGACTTGGGAATAAAAAGATTTTTTTCTAATGCATATCACCCCCAGAGCAACAGATAGACCAAGAGAGTAAACCAGGTCCTTGAACAGTACTTACAATGCTACATTAACTCATAACAGAACAATTGGGTAACCTACCTACCAATGGCTCAAATTGCGTACAACAACCAAGACCACAGCTCCACTGGTATGTCCCCTTTTAAAGCCAACTACATATTCAACCCCACATGGGATGCTCCCCACAGAGGAAGCCAACAACCCCAAAGGACAAGACTGGGTCAGCAACATCCACATGTGCCAAGAAAAATGTGCCAAGAACCTGAGAAGAGCAGTACATGTATACAAGGATTTTGCCAACAAGAAACAAAGTGCTGGCCCCTCAATTGAAGTAGGAGACCTTGTGTACCTCTGTGCAAAGAACATCAAGACCACTGCCCCTTGCGCTAGCTTGAGCCCTCAACAAACAGGTCCTTATAAGGTCTTACAACACGTTGGTACCGTAGCCTACTGACTAGAACTACCCCCGGATGGAAGATTAATGATGTATTCCACCGCTCCCTGCTATCAAAAAAGAAGGAACTTCTCTCCTGCACCAGATAGTGAGAACGGCTCCCCCACCCATCAAAATAGGAAGCTTCACGGAACACAAGATTGAAGCCATCTTGTGACACAAACTCTGATACCAAAAACCTCACTTCCTGGTCAAATGGAAAGGATACCCCCATGAAGAGAATACCTGGGAAACTGAAGATAACCTTGCCAATGCTAGTGCCCTCCTGACAACATACAAGACCAGGCATCCAGAGTTAAGCTGTAAGAGCTCAACTATGGCGGGAAATGATGTCAGGGCCCAGAATAGACCAGACAAAACCCTATGTTGCATAGGGTCAACGCCTGCAATGGTGCAATTGTGCAACCAAACAATCACGTCATCAATCACACAGATTAACCCAAAGGAAACTTTAATTCTAGGTGAAGAATTGAACCCTGGTCAATGCCAAGCCTGGGGACAATTGAAAACCGTCCCAAAGCTGAGTGGAAAAGATTTTAATTGGCCCAACCCTCTGAAACCCAGAATTGGGGACTTGGGTTACTAAATGACCCAAAATTCCCCTGCCAGCTTCCCAAGGGCAAAAATAATGAAAGGATTCATCTAACTGACAAATCAGGAGTTGCCAATAGAACCCAGCTTAAGAATAATCCATTGACAACCAATAAGAAGTTGCCAGTAAGCCCAATTGCAGTTTACCAGCAGGATATAGCTGGGAACACTGGCATCCCCTTTTCTTTGTTGACATCTTAAAATTAAACATCTTTATGCTCAGGATTCCTTATTTTCTTGCAAGATCCCTATACTTTTGCACCATTATAACTATTCTGTTTGCATTTATTTACAACTCCACAACACTTTACAATCTCATGTATTTGCTCCTCCTGGCCACCAAGAGTGATGATTTTGCCCTCCATGCAAGAGATTCCTCCTACTCATCCCTTACCAACCGTGCCTCCTGCCCAGGACTTTAGTAAGTTGGGTTTTGTCTATATCACAGTAATGAGGCTGGCTGACCAGGTCGTGCCCCATACTGGGAATTGGCAATCCCTAGCTACTGCAGTCAACTATCTGGCCAGGATTGCGCCTATTGTGTACTTGGCCTTCCAGGCCCAGCCCGCCTCCCCTGTGGGAGTCCAGCCAGATTCTGGTATGGGCCACAACAAGCAGGTCAAAGGGAGAAAAACAGGCGTGGGGCATCCACGCCCCACTTGGACCCAGTTCCCTGTGCTATCACCCACTTGCAATTGATTGTTAGATTTAAATCTACAATCACCACAGGTGGGAAGGGCTTTGGGCTGGGTTTCCCTGGGTGGCGGCGCTTTGGCCATGTCACACCCAGGAAAACTATGGCTGTGGCAGCTAGGCTAGACAGATCCATCACCTAGCCATGGTTTGGAGCATCCCAGAGCTAACACAGCTACACCAATCCGCTGATATCAGCAGTAGCTCAGTGGTTGCCCAAGTAAAGACAGCCAACCTGTCAGAGTTCCCCTGCCTCTCTGCAGCCAAGCTTGGCATACAAGATCCCCTGAACTCTGAAAATTCTATACTTGGCCCATGAGTGCCAAGCTCTGGGGGTTAAACAGGCAGTCTGGGAAACATATAGGCTGGCCAAGTAAGCACTTAAAGGTTAGACATATCCTGGCACAAGGGTATTGAACCCCCTATATAAAGGCTTCTCCCTCAACTTTGGGATGCAGAAAAATATATACTGTTTGCAGGTAGAAGATAGCCAGCCTAGTTCTACCTCCCATGCTGCTGAGCTGCTTGCTAGTAGCAATCTTGATCCAAGGGCTAGGCTCTGATTCCTTGGTTTATGTGAGTTCTCTTGGTGGTTGCCTATGCCATGGTGTGTTTTATCAACAAGGGACCCCTTTTGTATCTACTCCCATCTGAGTAGAACATGTAGGCGCCCTTCTGCTGTACCCACAAACTAATTGGTAGCCAGGGTTGCCTCCATGCAATCCATAAATCTACAGCTATGGCTTACAAACAAAAAATAAGGATCCTTCAAGGTTATAAAATCTTGACACCTAGCCTTGAAATTTTTTGGCTTGCTTGGAAAAGCTCAGGATCTTAGTGCCACCCATCTCCCATCTGGTAAAAAACCCCTTGCACAAGCCTAGGGTGCAGCAAGGATAGCCACAACAGATAGATCCAGGATATTCAATGAGTCAAAATACGGGGTTGACTCCCCTCTATTGTCTTAAAGCTTAACCTTGGGCTAGCCTTTATTGCAAATAAACTTTAAACCAGGTTGATCCAACCTCCTCCTAGATAGATCTAGATCTAACCCCAACTCCCATGGCCTAGCTTTTATCTGAATCAGCTTCAAATGTTTTCAGGGAGGCTGGTTGCTTAAACCCCAGCTTCCATGATCAATCTGCTCCAGCCCCATGTACCATTAGAGCTGTATATATCATGGTAAGTTCCATAATGCTGGGGATTATCCGGCTGAGTAGGAAAGCTTGGAAAGCCTAAAAACCTTTGACAAAATTAACTGATTTAACAGACTTGAATCAAACTGTTGATCAAAAATGGGTTACAGCTGACCCATTTTGCCAGTCAAATCCAATCCCCCCGTAAATTGATGTTGATAAATTGACGTAATTTAAGGGTCACCTGATATGAACTTATTTATCAGAATGGTCATCAGAAGTTGGTCACTCAAGGGTTCTTTGCAACCTGGACTAGATACTCACTTGATAATGTGGAAGGAATAGGAGGTCAGGATCCAGGTGGTATTGCTTAGTCAATTTTTGATATATATTGAGTAATTTTCACTGTTTCAACTCTTAAGAGTTGAGTCCTCCCAAAATTTACTCAATAAAAATCACATATCCCTTGATCTAATTTTATTTTAAGAATGCATCCTGTAGTTGGGTTGTTACACTACATCCCCTACAATCTGATTCTCAGCTGGATTATTACTGGAAGATGGGCCCCTGCTGTTGGCACTTTGTTGTTGACACCACCTGATGTTAATTCCATGCCTACCAATCTTGGAGTTGTTCCACCTGTCTTTGAGGCTAAAAATCTTGTTGTATCTCAATGTCCTGAATTTTATTCTGAGGAATCTCTGATGCTTTCCAAGGCTATATATCTTGGGCTACTCTAGTTGGGATTGATTATTTTACTCAATCCTAGTATTTCATTTGGAAATTTTACAAAACAGTATCTGAAGATGCGTTGGTGGTTAATCATTAACTATATGTGGATTTGGGTGGTAATTCCTCACCACTTAGAAACAGCTTCTTACTATCCTTCAATTTCTGTCACAGTATATAGCAGGTACTGCCACACTTTATATTGCCCCATTTAAAACCCAGGCACATATTTTAGCCATACCTGAACAAGACAAAGTGTGATCTCAGAATCACAGCCAGACGCTCCAGCTATGGAGCCCTTGTGCTTATGTTCAAACATCCTTCATGAGACAATGGTTGATCTCAAGTCCGTAGCAGCTGTTTTACACCAACAGAGCTTAGCCAAGGTATACCTCATTAAAAACCTTTTCATCTGGCCCAAACCACTACAGGCATGAAGCTAGGCATTCTCAGGCTAATCTAACCATCCATCCAAGCTGTCCTGGATGATATTTTGCTTCTTATTGCAGAGTAAAACTGTTACAACCAAGTTTCTAGACTTGTCTGCCAACATATCTTATGATACACAGGGAGCGCTCAATGAGTCGCCCCTTGACGTATCTAACAACATGAACCAATCTGATGGCAATGTCAAATTGTGGGTACTTTCTTCTAATTAGGAGCACTGTCAATTTGAACTGCTGATCCCCACACAAGTATTTCTTGGATTCAAACCTTACATGGAACATGCCACTATGCCATCCCCTGTGGCTTTCCCCATATAGTATATTAATCACAATGTTCTACAATAAATTATACCTTGTCCTATTCATTCTTATCCTTTTTATTGGACTGTTGTATTCCCTAATCAAATACTGAACTCTAATTAGTTCATTTGCAACAGTGGTAGCAGTGGTAGGTTCACAACCTACCTAAAAGAAAAATTCATCCCAAGAAAGGACAGAGTACAGGCCGTATGGCTACTTCCCATCAAGAAACCTTCCTGCCAATCCCTGAGGGGGACATCCCCAAAAGATATGTCATCTATCAAGATCAACTGATACTTATGAGTGTGTATAATTAACTCTGCCTTGGGCAGCGCAACACAAACTTCACCCTGCCCCAATCAGACCTTTCCCAACGCATGCTCAATCTCCAGTTTGAATCTTTTGCGGGTGGTGTTGAAGGAGCTGATATTGCCAGTTGGCTCCATTCTACCAAAACCTGCCTCCGTATCTGTCAAGTACCTGAGCCCATGTGAGTTGCTACTGTGTCTGGGCTCCTCACGGGGCCTGCCGCAGTGTGGTTCACCAACTGGGCCATCCAAGAGATAGATGTCACTTGGGCATTGTTCAGGGATGCCACAAAGTCCCGCTACAGTGAAAACTTTTCACCCATTGTGGTGGGAACTCCCCTCCTGGCCATTAAACAGACTGGGTCTGTCCCTAAATATCTTACTGCCTGGCAATAAGCTCTTGCCGCTGCCCCTGAAGCCATGACCAATGGGAATGTCATGCTTCTTACCTTGATAGTCAATGGGCTCAAACCCTATATCTGCAAGTGGGTTCCTGTAGGTTGCTGCACCTCCATTGAAAACTGCTACAAGGCCATTGTGGAGGCCAACAATCAGGCTTAAATGGGCTTCTGCCGTTCCAATGATGTACCACCTCAACCTTGTCCCACACCTGGCAGTGCCCACAACCAAGTAGGCCACTGCCAGTCCTGCTAACAGAAAAATGGGGTTAAGCGTCCCCATAAGGGGGAACTCCAGCTAGCGCAAATTGAGGACCAGGGAAAAACCTGGGAGTTGTAGCTACGAGAGGTTCTACAGCCCCACTTGACCCTCACTCTCAATCCCTCCTTGCAAAGAACCCCTGCAATTACAATGTGCATGAAGTTGAAACTCTCAACATATTCCAGGTCCACAGCAACAACCCTGTTCTCCAAGCAAGCCATTCTTCAAATAAAGTAAACCACTTGGCCTATCCCTTCTGTTTTTGTGGGAACACCCAAAAACTATTGGTAGATACTGGAGCTAATCACACTATGGTTGACCAGGCGTTCACTGACTCTCAACAATTAGACCGGGTGCCAAGCAGATTCAAGGCAGTACAAGTAGCTGATTCCCATAGAGTAGCAATTACCCATGAGACAGTACCCTTCTCTGTGAGGATAGGGAATATCTAGGTTAAGCTCTCTGGGCCAATCATGGCAGGGCTCAGTCACAATTTCATTGCTGGCCTTGACTGGCTTTGACACAACTGTCTTACATTGACTGGGATACATCTGTAATCACCCTCAATAGAAATGTGGTGAGATTTCAGATATATCCTGTTGAAATGAGCAAGTTGCTCTATGATACTGTGTTTGTCATAATAACAAAAAAATGTTTGTATGATTTCAAGGGGAAGAAACTAGAATTTAACCAATGCTCAGTTGAAGTTATCTGTGCTGAACCACCTGCGGTTCTCCCCTTGACCACTCTGCCTCCACCACCACTTGTCACACCCCTCAAGGAATATAAGGATGTTTTCAGTGAAACACTGGACCAACTACCCCCTCCCCAAGAGATCAAGCATGCTGTACAGCTGCAAGGGTTGCTGCCCAAAGCACGTCCCCTTTATTGCCTGACACCAAAAGAAGATGAGACCCTCTGCCAGCACCTCATAGACACACTCAACAAGGGCTTCATCCGCTCTTGCTCTTGCCATATGGGGCTGCGGTCTTCTTTGTAGCCAAGAAGGACGGGTCCCTTTGTTTAGTCATAGACTACTGCGCCTTAAACAAGGTGACTGTTGAGAATAAATACCCCATGCCATTGATGGACAACTTGTTTGACATACTTGCGGGTGTGAAGGTCTTTAACAAGATTGATCTCACTGCGGGGTACAACTAGGTCTGCATTGCACCAGGGGATGAGGAAAAGACTGTCTTCTGCACACGCTACAGGTTGTTTGAGTGTCAGGTCATGAACTTTGAAATAACCAATGGCCTTTCATCTTTGTCATGTTGATGAACAAAGCATTCAAGGAACTGATTGGGAAATGTGTTGTTGTGTACCTTGACAACATTATTGTCTTCAGTCAAGATCAAACCACACATCTCCAACACCTCCATGCTATCCTTGACACTCTTTGGAAAAACCAGTTAAAGGCTAAGCCTTCCAAATGAAAATTCCTCAAGTCAGAGCTCCTGTTCCTTGGGCACACCATCTCTGCCCAAGTGTGAGATTAGGCTGATTGACCACAAATGATCAGGCTAATTATCACACGCAGATCTTAAGCAGTTACACGCCGTATTATTACTAGGACAATATTCTATTAAGTGTAGTAATTATACGCTGTATAATTATTACTTTATTATAATTGAAGTGTCAGTTAAATGCTGTGTAATTGTTAGTTTATAATATTAGATGCAACAATTATACACTGTATTATAACTGATCATCATCTCAATGTGTATTGATTATACACTGTATACTACCTGCTTCATTATAATTGATGTAACTATTATACGGCGTATAAACGTTAGCTAATATAGTGAATATCATTGATTACACGGCGTGTAATCACTAAATCATCAATTGCATATCACCCATTCTACCCTACTGGATGTTGTATCAACTCAGCCTCACACAGCCTGATAGGTGTATATGTTCATATCAAACAAGTGATATACAAATAGCTAGGAAATACCAAGTTCAGATCAGCATTACATGGTGTATAATTGGGTTCCTTATTGGTTTGGGTCAGTATTACACGGCAGATAATCCACAAGTCACTATTGGATCAAGTCTGCTATTATACGGCGTATAATCCCTAATTTGACCTGTTGTATTAATAAGAAGAAGGTTTGCCAGCCAGAAAAGGATCACTGATTAAGCCCTGAAAATGGAATACCAGAATTATACCTTCCAATGTAGGAGGGCTGAACATGAACAATTTCTAAGCATCAACTAAATACGGCATAATTTCCCAGCACAATAATAGGCGTGTAAGATACAGCCAATCAATAAATGACAGTAGGCTAGCTCAAGAAGAGCGTAGGCTGTAGCTGAAGTGCCATGGACGCCTGCTAAGGCCAGTAGCATATCACGTGCCAAGGACAGCCAATTAGGATGGGCACAGCCAGCAAAGATAGACCTATTGCAAAGGTAGCCACTGAGAACTATCTGAAAGGACAAGAAAAAGGGTTTTTGAAGTATATATTGATACAGACGCCTGAAAGGAAAAAACAAGTTCATAGTTACACCTGAATAGATTGCAGCCGCTGGCTAGATTGTACTCCAGTATCAATAAACGTAATTATCTTCAAAGCTCTATTCTATTGTAGTCTGTAGTGCTCTTGCATAGGATTAGGCAGAGTACATTGACAAGGCTAACATATATGTGTAGGTTTGAACATACCAGCAATAACCCAAGTTGCTCAACACCAAGGAATAAAGCCTAGCCCCACTAAAATCAAGGCAGTCATAAGCATGCCACCTCCCACTGATGTGGGCCAGGTGTGTACATTCTTAGGCATGGTTGCCTATGTGCGCAAGTTTATTCCCAATTGCAGAGAACTAGTTGCACCCCTCACTGAGCTCCTAAACACTAAACATCAATTTCATTGGACCCCTGCCAGAGATCAAGCCTTTGAAATGTTGAAGCAGAGACTTACAACTGCGCCTGTATTGCAATTCCCCAATTGGAACTGTCAATACAAACTTGAGACTGATGCCTCTGACAGAGCCATAGGGGGCGTGCTACAGGTAGAAACTGACAAGGGTGTTTTCCTCCCTGCGGCATATAAATCCAGGAAGCTCACTGACTCAGAACAGTGTTATCCCATACATGATAAAGAATTAGCAGCAATTAAACACTGCGTCAAAAAATGGCGTTGTTACCTGGAAGGGGTTACCTTTCCACCCCACGTCCTGAAGGATCACAAGTTGCTCCAGTACTTCAACACACAGTCCCACTTGACACGCCGCCAGGCAGGCTGGGCCAAACTCCTATCCCCCTACCAGTTGTGCATCAAGTACAAGCCTAGGAAGGAACTTGTCACAGCTGACGCCCTCTCAAGGCTCTATGTAGCGTCCATCACCAGGGAAAACAACTTGGATCCAGATTGGCCAATGCTGTACCTCTGACCTGAAGCAACTTGTTACAAAGGTCTTAACTTGGTAACAATCTCCAAGTTAAAGGACAACAAAAGTCAGTTCACCACCAATGCCGGCAACGTCTGCTGCCGGGCAGAGACAGGTGAGAAGATGCCTTATATTCCCACCACATAACAGGGGATACCATACTACACTACCACTGCACCTTGGGTCACATCAGAGGACGTAACCTATTTGAAATCATGAAACATAAGGTTTGGTGGCTGTGTATGCGCCAAGACATCTTGGACCTCCTCAAACATGTGTGTTGTGTGAAAAGAACACATCTAAACCTCCACCCCCAAGTCTGTCCTGCCTATTAAAGCCATAGAACTCTGAGAAGTGGGCCCTTGATATTGTTGGACCTCCCCCCAAAGACAGGCTGGGCAAGAAGTATATCATAACTGCCATTGATTACTTCACCTGTTGGCCAGTAGTGTGGGCAACCACTAACCATACCGCCACCACCATCACCTGCTTCATTAGCAAGGAAATTGTAGCCTGCTTTGGGCAACCCAAATATCTCATCACAGATGGTGAACCCAAACTTGTTGGACATGTCATGAAGGCTTACTGCTCCAAGAATGCACTCCAAAAATAGTCACAACACCCTACCATCTACAAGCCAATGAGTGTGTAGAGTGCTTAAATGGTTTACTGGTCCAATTGATTGCCAAGCTCTCACAGGAGCACCCCAACACTGCGTGATATGAAAACTTGCCTACTGCTCTACTTATCTTACAAGTAAGAATCAACAGGTGCACCAGGTTCAGCCCCAGCGCCTTGGCCTTTGTGACGCCTGGCAGCTTGACAGGAGTAGAACAAGGGAAATTACAATCCATGGTTCCTGGAAAACCCCATTGTTGACTACTCCTTCCCTGAGCCAGTGACGTGCCAAAGCCTGAGATATTGAGCACAAGCAAATTGAGGGAGGAACAAAACAACTCAAGGCCAGATACACCGTAGGTGACCCTGTCTATGCCCTCAACCCCAATTCAGCCAAATTAGAACCCAACCACTTGGGGCCCTTCAAGAAAGCCGCGGTCTATGACAACCACACCTACCAACTTGAAGATGCTCAAGGAAACACCAAGAAGCTTCACTGCAATTGCTTGTGCCTCTGCTGTGCCATCCCACACAAAAGTTGTTTGTGTGGACCTTCCCAGATCTTCTGCAGACTCCAATCCTGGTGTCTGACAACAAGCAGGGGGCAAGGGGGTGTTACAACCAAGTTTCCAGACTTGCCTGCCAACATATCTTAAAATACACAGGGGGTGCTCAACAAGTTGCCCCTTGATGTGTCTAACAACATGGACCAATCCAATGGCAATATCAAACTATGTGTACTTTCTCCTAATTAGGAGCGATGCCAATTTGAACTGCTAATCCCCACACAAGTATTCCTGGCTTCAAACCTTACATGTGCTGTGTATATACTTCTGGGAAGTATGATAAACAAGATAAAGGGGAAAATTAAGAAGATAATGATAATTTATTGGATATGAATAAACATTAATATATAGTATCATGGAAAGCCACATACTATCCATGTACGTCATGGAGGTCATGGGGCTTATCTTAGTAATGTTCCTCTTAAGTCACAAGGCTTATTCAAGTTTTGTTCCTTTTAGGATCTGGATGTTTGATCCCCGTAATAGATGATCAAATGATAGTGGTGCCACCAACTTAATGTTCAGTTGGTGAGCCATTTAGTGACTCCTTTGGCAAACTACTTGGGGCGTTAATTACCCAAGAGGGAGTAATAAAAGATGTTGCAACACATGGAACATGCAACTATGCCACCCCCTGTGGCTCTGTGGCTTTCCCTATATAGTATATTAATCACAATATTCTACAATAAACAATACCTTGTCCTATTCATTCATGTTCTTTCTATTGGACTGTTGTCTTTCCCAATCAAATACTGAACTCAAATTGGTTCAGTTGCAATAAAACCATAACAAAGGATTAAAACCTGGGCCTCCTGCACTGCAACCTGCCTGCCCAAGGGACCAGGTGCCTGGTATCAAGATTTTGGGTTCTTCAGGAAAAATTATCTTCATTGAAGTATTTTGACATTGTTGAGGAGCTGGATATACTGGTATTATTGCCATTGCTAACACACATAACATCCAGTTATTGCCTAGTTTTGTGCCAATCCAATATTCAGTTTGACATACCAGAAATGGCAACAAACCAATATCACATGAATTGTCCAGGTATCCAGCAACTTGAATCCATTTTGCACATGACTACCCTTGTCTTTGATCTGACTTAAATCCCCGCCACAGCGCAAGCTATATAAGTCTAAAGCATTATCCAATAAAATATACTTTTATTCTTCTTAATTCCATATTTGAAGTTTTCCCAAAATGTTGCTTCTTATCAATATTAATTAACAAGATATTTCAAATTAAAATGATAGAAAGAATTAATAGTTTTTATAAAAGATTTTTATGTTAGAGCCTGGATTATCTAGCTTAAATAGTTGTTTTAGTACTAAAGTATATGTAACTTTGGGTTGCTGTTATATCAAATATTATTAAAAAAGTATTTATCTTTAGTTTTTTATTTGATATAATTTATTTTAATCAAGCTTTTTTTGAAAAATAATTTAACAACTTTTTATATGGTAAATAAAATAATTTTATAATGAAAACAGTTAATTTCATAGTAAATTATTTTTGAAGTGTATTTTTATTAAAATTTTAAATAGTTTTGCATTATTTTTATTTTATTTTTGGATTTTGCGTGATTATATTACCCTAAAAACCTATTTGGAGCTTAATTTTTGCTAGATAAAATGTTCAGCATTTGTTTTTTTGCTTGTTAAAAAAGTGTCAACTTCCAGTAGGATACATGATAGAAACTTTATCTAGACTTTTATAATGTGTTGACCTGGGTATAAAATTAACTTTGACAATCAACATGCAGACAGTCAACATTCAGAAAGCTTAAATACCAACTGTTCCCAACTGGGTTAGGGTGATATCCTCAGAGATACTAGTTCTATGAAAAGGACAAAAGTGATTTATCTAAAAGCTCCAAACAGGACTCATCATGCCCCAATCATTATTAATAATTGATAACCGGAGAAAACTTGTTTAATATCAATTTATGGGCTACCAAAGCATCTTAATCATCTAGGGGGCATTTGCATGATAATCTTTGATACAACAATATCCCAGATCTCAGGGTTAATTGCACCGCTTTACTCATTCCTCAAAAAGGAGTTTTTATGAGTGAACAGACTAAAGTCTGCCTCTTCTGAATCTCATAATCAACTACAAATAATCTACAATAGGAAAATTTCTTTTAAAACAAGGGAGAATAGGGGTTGAGATAGTCTTTATTAACATTAGGAAAATTCACTTGAAAACTTTCTGATTTTTCATCATTATAGAGTCCTTTTTACCAGCTACTCCTTCAGAAAAGACTTCTAAACAGTTCATAAGACATCAGATTATCCAAAAGCAACCAGACATGTAGCCATCAAAATACAGATTAAGCGCCCAAAAAAGATCCTTCTTGCTACTAAAAGATTTAAAAAAGACCTCTTTAACTTTCCAGCCAGCCTCCTACTTATAGCACCTTGATCTCAACGTTTACGCCTTCAGAAGTTCTTTCTTCACAAGCTTAAACTATTGGAGCTCACTTTCTTTAAAAACAGAATATGATTAATGTCAGGGATCCACTCATTAGGAATCCTTTCTATAATTGAATGGAGAAGAGCTCCCAAGTTAAACTTAACTTGAGTGGAGCCTACTGGAATTCCTATCATTAGCATATAGAGAAGGTGCCCTAGTAAGAAAAATCTACCCAAAAAGGGTGTAAAACAATTTAGCAAATAGTAAACACTGGGTATCCCAAGACCAGTCAAGGGGCCTTGGGATGGATAATTGGAGGGAAGCAAGCAGTTTCTACGTATGGAGTATGGCAGCGGTGTGGGCCAAATTGGTACCAAATGGAGTCTTCAGATTTATCAGTGGGAGTTGGTTCTGAAGTCTTGAAGTTCACGTTTGACTGACCATATTTAATTAACATCCAGAAAACCCACACAAGAAGGATGGGTCTCATGTTGTCAGATAACAGACTCAATTTATCTACTAATCAGTTTGGGTTTGAAAATATAGACTTTATTGAGATTATTGAGAGGAATAAAATTGTTGGAGCCATTTGCTCAGAAGGGAATATTAAGCTTAAATACTGAGTAAAGATGAGAAAGGGACAAGGTGGTTACCAAGGGATCCTGCCAGAGTTGGTTAGAAAGAATTAACTTTCAGGACTAGGACTGCAGCAGGCTGCAGCCTGCAAATGCAAGAAGAAGCAAGGTTGATTCTGGCATGTGGGCTGAATTTTGGTTCCTTGCTTTGGACTGGGGTGGTTTTGGCTTGGATGTGGATTATTTCTTTGGCTTGGGCAAGTTACTGGGTTTGATTGGATCTTTGGAGCCCCTGGCTGTTGTTTGTAATCTGTGGTGCATTTTTTACTATGATTGGTTGATTCTGGTAGGACACACCATCTTGAAAACACCACTTTGATTTATGCCATCTAAAATTTAATTTGAGATGGCATTTTTTGTGTTAGTGATTTTGAAACAAAAAAATAAAATAAATAATGAAATAGTTAAAATTTACATCTACTTTTATATTGTGGCATCTCAATTTTTTCATTTTGAGTCAGATTAATTAAATCTTATTTTGCTAACTTTATTTCTCATATGAAATCACTTAGTGTGGGACGTGTTTACGTCATCTTGACTTTACGTCATCTCAAATAAAACTATTTATCTTTAACTAAAATAAGGGTATTCCCGCACTAAAATAAAGACTGTTGTATACAATCAGAAGATGTTCCTATAGCATTAATCCAAGACATTTTTACTAAGAACAACCTAAAATAACGCCACTATGATAGTCCTACTAGTGATTGTCATTGCTGGGTAAAAAACCATTTTTACTATATGTAATTTATAGATTATTTATACATGGATACATAGATAAGGGTTTAATTAATAAATTAATTTAATAGTGATTTTAATATGAAAGGGGGTGATTATGCAATTTTGATTTACGTCACTTAAAATTCCACCGGGTTTCATATCACCCATCAATTTGATGCGCACAATAGATAGGGGAAAATAAGGATAAATTACATATGATGCCAGGTTATGCTATATTGATTCCCCTACCATAATTCTTGCTTTCCACTTTTAAAAAGTACATTATCCTGTCAAAAACCATATTAATAAAAAATGTAAGAAAAATTTAGAAAATTTGCAGATATATATTTTTTGGCCTTCTCTAAACAACTGGGTACTTTTTAATCCCAGTTTTATAAGATAGTTTTTTAAATATCCATGTTTTACTCTTTAGCTCAGTTGAGGTAGCATTACAGGAAATTTGTTAATTTAATATAAAAAATGGTCAAAACACTATGTTTTTGAGCTACAGCACCTTGATTACGTCACTTTGAAAACATCATTTCAACTGCAAGTTTTCAGTCAAAACTCAAAGTTTTGCATACTTGCTTTACTAATAAAAAATATTTTTGCAAAATAAAAAACATTGAAATTTTGATATTATATATTCTTTGACTTTGTCTACAATTAAATATAAAAATATTGACTATTTTTCACATTTAAAACATTCTCATTTTTCTCTTTAAAAAACGACCCCAAATTTCCCATATTTTGATACTAATTCACTTTTAGATGCCTCCCAAGTCAATCAACAAAGCTGCGCCCAAGGCATCCAAGGCCTCCAGGTCCGAGGTCACTACTCAAAAGGCCAATAAAGATTAAACTACTCCTAAAAAGCAGCCTGCTAAGGTTAAAGCTTCCCCCAAGACACCCACGCCTTCACCTGAACCAGAGGAAACCAGCCCAACCCCTCCTTACTCTCCATTTGTTTACTCCCCCATTGATCCCTAAGAGAAGCTTTTCAACTTCAATTGCCACTCTGATACCACCTCAGAGCCTGAAGAGGAAGAGAAGCAGGAGCCTGATCCTGGTGCTCCTGTGGATGAGAAAATTGAACTCTGGGATCTAAATACCGCCTATAATATCTGTAATCAAAATGGCACTTTTGCTGCGCCTACCACATACCCTGAAAACTACCCTATAATGACCAAGAAGGGAGTACCAGCTTTGTATACAAGGGATACAGCTTCAGCTGTAATTACAAGAAAAAAACAATCTGTCAACATCACTAAAAAGGCAATAACATTGGGTGCCCTGCAAGGCTCACCACTTATGGGTTTACAAGATTCAAAGCCCTAACTATTGGCCATGACTGCACTGGGCCTTTCAACCCCCTATATCAATTGATCTGCTGGCTTTTTTGCCAGGCCATCCAAACCACCAGGGACCAAACCTCCACTGAGGTAGTCAATGATGCCCTCCTCAATTCAAATGATTCCCAACTTGCCTCTGTTGGTGGCGCCTCCAAATTGCAGAGATACCTCACTGATCAGAGGTATTATCTGAGCACTGAAGGCGTCAGAGCTACATCAATTGATCAGTTGATTCTAACTGAGGAGCAGAAGCTTTCCTGTATGAAGAGACATTCCTTCTCCATGATGACAGCCAAACTGACCATGAGCGTATTATCTGTTTTGCTACCTCCCAGGATCTATGCAACCTGTTGAAATGCAAAACATGGCTCACATATGGCACTTTTTCCACCTGCCCAAAACTCTTTAGCCAGCTTTTGAACATTCACGGGAAGGTGGGAAATATAGTTCTTCCTCTGGTCTTCTTTTTACTCCCAAACAAGAAGCAGGAAAAATATTTTGTGCTCTTTTAATTTTGAAGAACAAGCTCAATAAAATCCTCTCAACCATTAAAGAGGAGCCCAAGGAGACCAGAGAGCGCAAGAAGAAGACCATCTCCCAAGAAAAAGATGCTCCCACCCTAACCAAGAAGCAGACAGAAAGCCTTCCCTACCATGAATATCTGGTAGTGGATTTTGAGCAGGCTCAGACAAATGGTCAGGGATCCAAGCTTGGGCAGGCGGCCCATCATTTTCTTAGATTATGCGGGCCTAGTCTTTTGCGGGCAGAGCCCACTGTGAGAGTGGGGGAAAACTAACTAAGTTTGGCTCCCATCCTGGAAGAAGGAACCACCATGATGCCATCCAGTGCAATACTGGTATGGCCGCTTGAAGGGGCGTCCACAAGGAGGACACAGCTGACAGTTGGGGAAAGTAGGAATACAGACCCATCAGAATCATTCCATCAAGCAGCCAGATTGCGCGCTTGGGAGAGTACTCTTGGGCATTAGAACCTTCTTCTTGGTCCAGAACAACCAGGGTCTCAGAGAGGGGAAACACAGGGGATACTGGACCAGGTGGTGCAGGGGGAACCAATTTGAGGGCAGAGAGCTCAAGATTGTCACAGGTAAGACTCTTCACAACATTCTCACTAGTGACCAGAATTTCCTGGGCTTTTCCAGAAATGTCCTCAAACATGTGCAAGAATTGAGAGAGGTTACTTCCAACATGGTAGAATGAATGGGAAATACAAGCCCAAAGATCTGGAGACCTAGACCATATCATCACCAGAGCAGGGGCCAGGGTAAACACCACAAAATTTACAAACAAGGCCAGCTTTGGTTTTTTGGATGGATGGCAGGAAAAGAATTTAAAACCCTGTTTTTCCAAAGTGAAACTGATTGAATTCAAAAGAAACTTTAAAGATGGAGGTCTTGATAGGCACATGGAAGCAAAGAGGCAACATCCACAAGCTATACACTTTCCAGTAGTAGAAGAACTAGACAGGCGTATATTAAGTAGAAGCAAAATTCAGAGCAAGTGGACAACAATTTTTAATTTAATGTAAGCAATTATAGTGATTTAATACTAATTTTAAAGTTCAAACTAGGTTTTTGAGAGCAACTAAGGTAAGCGTATATACTACACTAACATTAACTATAGAGGCTTTGAAAAGCAACACCGTAAGCCAGGGAAAGGCGGAGGAGGTAAACAACAAAGATTCTAATACTAACAAACCTAGGAGTAAAAAGGGGAGTTGTAAGAAGGACCCCAAAGTTTAACTACAAGTTTGGTAAAGTAAAAAGCTTTATTTCAAAGAATGGGCAAGCAGGGGACCAAAAGTCCCCTGTCTTGCTTTAAGGGTGGGAATCAAAATTCAAAGGTCACCTGACCCAGAGGCGCAGATTTGATTGGCTGCAGGAGAAATTTTGCCATGCAGATCCAGAAAGCTGGAGGGTTTTGCACCAATTTCCAACTCCAACTCTAATTGGCTGGGATCAAATGAATGGAGCAGCTCATCATTCAATCCAGTTAAGTTGGGATTTAATGATTTGGCAATAGCTTGACCTGATTGCTTAGACCTAATTAATTTTAAATGCAGTTGAGCCCAAGCCAAAAAATAGTCAAAATTAATCAGGGATTCCTTCCAAGTAGGAACAGAGTTCCCAACATCAACATTTGCTGCCTGAGAGGGGTATTCCAACACAAATCTCTTGTCAACTGCGTGGGCTAAATCTTCAAGGGAGTTTAGGGGCTTGGCTGGCTTCTGAGGAGATTTCTTGGTGCGATGTGAGAAGATTGTCCTATCCAAGGCCAAAGAGGGGAGTGACTTTACACCCATCACAAGAGAGGAGCTAACTTAAATAGGTAGGAGAAGGACTTCACCAACCAGGACCACAGGCCGGCGGCCAGGATTATAGTATCAATCACCCCTGTGAGGGTGATATACAAAATCCCAAACAGCTTGCTAGAGTGGTCTGTTGGGAGGTTGGGCAAGAAAGAGGACATAGGCTTGGGTGTCACAGGCGGCTCCATGTGGGTATTGTAAGCATGAAGATAGTTGAATTTTCCTCTAAATAATTTAGGTGATGATAGGATCCAAAGCCCTTGACAGTTGTATTTAACTGCTGATTTTATGCGGGCTAAGGGATCTTGTTCAAGGATCTTTTCCAGGATGTATTCCTTATACTTGGGGTTTAGAGGGTAGTTGGTAAAATGGATGGGTCCAAAGGGTACACCAGGAGGACAGAAAACTGCGGGCGGTGGGGCAGGGGGGCAGGAGATCTTGTACTGAATTGATAGATGGCAAAGATAAAATAAGACAACATCTGTGAAAGCCAAAATAACAGAATCTTTATTCAAAAATGGCACTAAGTTTGGAGAGCAGGGTCCTTTGGTCTATATAGCACCCCATCTCCAAACTTAATATTTTCCATTGGGGGGTTCATCAGGGCATTTTGAAAAGTGGGCCTGGGGGATCTGGGTGCTTGGGTTCAAAGACGGCAAAATGGCACCTGGGCCAAGAGTTCTTTCATTGGTCAAAGATCTCAAATTGACAACTTGATTATCTTGCTCTAGGGTTGTAGTCATGGGGTTGGGCCCCAGGCCTGTGCCTTCTTCCAGGGATGGCTCTTGATTAGCCACTGGTGTAGACTTCAAGCTCATGAAGCTAATGGTTGGAATTTTGTTGCCTTCATTAGGCACCTTGATTGTTCCCTCATTTGGTGCAATGATTCCTTTGGTTTGGCTTGCTTCATTATTTGGGCCATCATTTTTGGCTTCAACTATTGAAGAGAAGCCAAAGGAGACTAGAGGGCGCAAGAAAAAGGACCAGTCAGAGGAAGCCACCCCAATCAAGAAAAAGCCCAAAAGATTTCTATACCATGAATACCTGGTAGTAGATTTTGAGCAGGCTCAGGCCAATGCTTTTATTTGAGTCTTCAAGAGCTCCCCTCAGGGATTCTACTTTCACTTCTGGCATGCACTCTGCCGCCGCCTCCAATACTGCTCTGAACTTCATGAGATGGTCAACTCTGAAGGCACTAAAGAACACAAAGATGTTTTAAATTGCTTTTCTGCCCTTGCCCTTGCCCTTGTAAGAAAGGAGGAGACAAATGCCTTTTACAACGCCCTCCTCCGTCATCCCTATACCCTTGTCAACCAGGCAGCCTTTGCTCCATTCATAGAGTATTTTGAAACTTAATGGGTTGGAGTATTTCAAGAAGCACACCACATCAGAAAAGGCAATGGCTCAATCACCTGGAACTGCTTCAAGAAGGTCAAAGACAGGTTGATCAAGGCCACCTCTTCCATTGAAGGGTGGCATAGCCAGTTTTCCACAAGAGTCCAAGTTATGAAGCCCAAATTCAACAAAATAATGGTGCATTTAAAAACCCAGCAAGCCATCTCTACCCGGCTCTTCAAGTCTGACATGAAGACCAAGGGCAACCCCCCCAAGAAGACTAAGGTGGTAAAGAAATATACTAAAATCAGCAAGGTGGTCCTTGCCTACTATCCTAAGGATAGAAAGCTTGAGCATCTTCAAGCTATCTCTGCCACTCTTTCTACTAATACATCAGCTTTTTTCCAATAAACTATTACACTTGTTATAATATTTATCTTTAAGTTTTATTATTTTGGCTTTTCTATAGAATTTTGGGGTTATTGTATGCTTATTTTAAAGTATAGATAATGGTTATAATAGATTAAAATGGTTGTTTCTGGGTATTTTTTAACTTTTGGGCTTTACACAGCCATGTTGCTTTTAATTGACTCCATTTTTTTATTGCAGATTTTTAAATTCTGAGGCCTTTTTAAGCCTAGAAATGCTTTTTAAATTTTATTTTTTGGGATTATTTTTGGTTTTTTTGGAGTTCAAAAAAACTAAAATTTTAAAACCTGTTTTTCATAGTTGCAATGCTGTAAATTGAAATGGCATTTTACTATAAAATTGAGATAGCAAAAAATCAAGATAGCATATTTCAAGATAGCGTTTTTTGAAATAGTGTTTTTGGGATTGCGTGTCCTACCTTGATTCTAATGATTGAACATTTTTGGAGCTGATTTCCATTAATTTAATGTGGTTTTTGTTGCTGGCAGACCTGATTAAGAGCTGGGAACCTTTGTTTAAATTATGATTTATATTTAGATTCAGCTTTTTGCTTTTGCTTTTTTTGTTTTGAAATTCATTAATTGACTTGTTTAGAAGATTCAAACACAGTTTTAAATTGTGTTTTTTAATTAAATTAATAACAAAAGCTGTACCTGAATCCACATCATTAATGCTGTTTCTTTCTTAATTATTTGGGATTCTATTATCAAGGCTGATTTCTTTGGAGATTTTTCCCTTGTGAAAGGAATGTTATTTCTTTTACTTAAATACTTACTTTCTAAAAAGCGCAACATATTGATTTACTGTTTTCTCAAACATACTTTAAGCTTTTGACTTCCAACCAATGATATTAATCAGTAAACCAGTCTCTTTTCAAATAATGATTGCAACATTCAAAACTTCACCATTTCTGAAGTCCCACCATAATTCAAATAGGAAATCAAATTCCATTGCTCAAGATCCCTAAAATATTAACACTTTGCGCACCAAAGGATTAACTGATTCCCTGTTTCAGCACCAGTCTTCCCTGCATTAAAACTCAATCAACTTAAATAATGGAATAATATTTAAATTGCATTACTTGATCTTCAATTTCCCTCCAGATTGTCACTCTTATGATAAAATCAAGGGAAAATGTCCCATTAAAACAGCTGTGTATACTGCTCTTATATAAAAACACCTTAATATACCATATGCCAGAACTGGCAGTACAATTATCATTTGCTTTATTGGGTGTATGTTTAATCTTGGTCATTCTGTGGAGTGGAGTGCTTGTATGTTGACAAGCGTTATCTACAGCGTCTGATTGGTCCTTGGCAGGGTGACAACAGGCAATGCCCAAGGGTGGCAATATGCAAGCAGCAACTTCTCTAGGCGGTAGCTTACTAAGGTCTTTGAGAACTGACAAAGGTCTTTGAACTCAGATTAACTTCTACTGTGAAAAGTTCTACAGTAGGCATATCTTATTTTTGTCTGCCTTCTGTTAGTCCAATTGGAAGGAATTTTATAGAGCTCACACCCTCTTCCCAGGATAATTCATTGACACTTATAACTCTTGCTTGGCCTGTCTTTCTATCCACAGACTGCCAGCATCAACCCCCAGAGTCAGGCATCCATGAAATGGAATGTGATTCAATATTGTAGTACCCTGCTCTGGGTACTATTTACTTCATTGCTATGCATGATCATTGACATTATGGTAGTGGCAGTGCCAATTGATTGTTCTATTTATAGCGCATAAATAATGAGAATATCTGGTGATTGCTCACAGCAGGAATTTGCAGTGGCACCAGCAGGCTGTCAGTGAGAATTGACCCCAATATTCAATATTCTTGTGGAATTTAATCATATTTTTAGTGCCTTGTTATCAAACCTATTTTACTACAAACCAAGAGGGTTGCTAAGATATTACAGAATAACTCTGTCTAATCAGGATTCAATCTTAATTGATGACCTAGGATGCTCCTGGTTAGCCTTGCATCTATTGACCCAAGTATATTTTGTTAAAAGATTCTGAGATCAATTAGGCTTGACTGCAATATATCAGAAGCTTCTATTATCAATGACTTGGCAGGCCATCACTTTATAAAGGTTTTGGGGTTATCTGTTCACTATTTGTTTCACTAAGATAATGTAAAGTCAACAGAAGATTTCTGACACCATATGAAATCACTGAGGAAACATTTCCCCTGAAAATCCCTCAGTATTAATCCTTAATTTTTCCACTTTGGCAAAATCAAAGCAACTTTTTACACCAGAAAATGTGTTTGGAGAAATGTTAGAGCTCCTTCTCCAACATTTCCCCAAACTTTTCCAAACTCAATCTAATAGTCTAGCACCTAGCATAGCTATTAAACATATAATTGAGCCCCCATTAGTGATCTCTACTGTCACAAATGATATTTCAATACTTGTATTGAAAACCCAGGAATCAAACCCTGACCCTCAGGAGATGCCTTGCTCCAACCAAGATGGACAGGGACCCGCCAAACTGCTGAGTCACAGACTCAAGCTATTGAATTACTCTGCAACCCGCTGGCTAAATAAGGGAGATTACCCAAATAGTCATCTGATTGTTGCCATCTGCATATCACTAAAGACCCTGATCTATGAAGAGGTTATGGCTTGCATAAAGGCGGTTAAGACAAGGCCTGATACTGGCCCTGCCAATGAGCATCAACTGCCGCCAGTCTCCAGCCCAGAATTGGTAAAGCAATTGGTTGGCTCAGGTGAGGTAGTGAACAGAAGTGGCATAACAAAGCATTGCCACTTCTGTTTACCAGAGCTAGCCAAACTAGAATTTGCCGCCCTCAAAGCCCTTCCCCAATTCCCAGGACCTGAAAGAAAATTACCTGCGGACCTGAAGTCCGCAAAAATTGAAGAAGCAAAACCATGTGGTATAAAAGCCCTGGCGGTATGGGGACAACCATATTGTCATTTTTGATAATAAAGGATTTATGAACCTTTGGTTTCACCAAATTCTATTTTATTTAGTTTTAGTAATCTTTCACCTTCACCCTAGTCAAGTAGACAACAAGGCGCCCTCCTGCTCTAGATATTAACCCACTGACCCATCTCTGGCGCTATACCGCCCCCTGGAGCCCCCTTTGGACCTGTGCATTTCAACAAATACCCGCCAAACCCCGCCTATTATAAGCTTAAATTGGAGAACATACTACTTGCCAACTCCCTGGAAAAAATTGGAGAGACCAAATCTATTGGTTGCAAAGGAAATTGGTACGTGAGGCTGCCAAGATTGTTTCAAGTCAAATACAATTACTTGTCTGCCTACATAGTCCATATGACTCATCCTTTGACCCCTTGACCAGACTGCCCCATGGAACCTGCTGCTGCCAAAACCACGTCCACCCAGATGTTTGGATTACTCTACATTACTCTGACAGGCTTGGTAGACTCCATGATACCAAACTCCTGTCCCTTGTCCCTCCTTGGGAAGTCTCTATCTTACATTGTCAAGTTGGCATCCATCTTATGGTGGGTGTGAAGCCATGGATGGTTTACTATAAATGATGTTCAGCCTCACCAAGCAATAGATCTGCAATGTGCCATGCAATAAGTTGACTTACTACAATACAAGTGGTGTGATAGAGTTAATGATCCACACTAGATTTATTACACCATTAAATCCCTTGCTACTATTTATTGCCAGAAAATACCTAGCATTAATATTTCCTGCCAGAAAATAATGTTATTTTATATTTATTGCCAGTAAATACTGCATCCACGAATTCCCACCAACAAACCAACACTAATATTGATACACACATATTACTATCAAAGCTCCTTTTGACTGGGATCACTACAAGACCTCACATAGGTGGATGTTGCTCACCTTATGCCACTGATGGTAGCAACAAGGGCATTTCCTGTTGGTAAATATCTGATTCAACTCACAATCCAAACTATTGAACCAAATTTGAAGGTTATCTACCAGTGAACCTGATCTGTTATCTTTCAGCAAAAGCTATACAAATTCTGCTGTCTAATCACAAGTTGCTCCTCCCTTATTAGGAAAAAGGTACAGGTAGAGTGCTTGTCACTCCTGAACGCAGCAGGTGCACCCTTCCACTAAGGAATAATCACAGCTATGTGAATGAATAAATATTCACCTGACAGCAAAATGGTCAGAAGATAGCCACATGATTCTGGGGTGCAACTAACAAGTGTAAACCAGGATATCAGCTGCACACCAGGGGCCAGGTCTGCCTCTGGCATTAACATCACATCCTCTGTTACAGCCAATTAGATCCTAATAATTCATCTGACTAGTATCACATTAGAAATTAGAGATTCATGGACAGACATAGGAAAACAGACATAAACCCAGAAAGGTATATATAACACCATTCACAGGCACCACACAATAACCTTTTTACACCCCATATTACACTTCTCATAAGCCTCAGGCCAGAGGAGCCCCAGTAAACTACATAATTACACCCATACCTTTGAACTTGAAAAAATAGATGGCACAAGTACTGATAGTACCAAATTCACACAAGCTAACATTAAAGCTTACAGACATTCAACTGAAGGAGAAACCCCAATCAACTTCACAGTGGGCATTATCCTTTGACCTGGCAGTCCCCCCACTAGGCACCTAATGCCTCTGTCTATGCCTGTCTTCCTGATATCTACCTAGGCTATTTTTTGTGTGTCCCCATCAGATAAATCCAACTAGAATCTGGGTGCTAATTCTCTCAAGAGGATCCCACCTATACTAACCTCCATCAGTGAAATTCACTTAAAGCCTGGGTACTAAGTCACCCTCAGTGGATCCCACCTAGGTTATTAATAGTATTCATAAATCATGCACCAAACTGTTTTTATTAACCCAAGTGATTAGCTAGAGATTTCAGGCCCAAATTAACCAGGTTTATTTCCCAGATACCTCCAAATCATTAAGTTCTGAAGCTGTATCTCAAGACAGCTACCCCAATAATGATTATGGGACATCCATGCTTGCTCAGAATGCTTAATATCTTATTAAGGCTACCATAAAGTCATAGAAAGAGAAACTTTACTTCCTTCCCATGTAAAGTAACCCAACTGTATTATCACCCCAGTTTGTATCAGTATTTCAATTATACCTAAGCACATTCATCCCAGGGAGTAAATATAGCTGTATTCTCACCCAAGATAGTCAAAGGATGTCTATACCTCTTGGTATAACTATCCCAGGGTATATCCATGTTGAAACAACTTGTTTGACCCCCAGAAAAGTTCCGCACAAGAGACCCTGTGCCATTCAAACTGACTTTACCACTACTTGGAGCCAAATGAAGAAGCCAACTCAAATTCCTAAACAAGGGAAAAAGAACCAGTGGCAATTTCAACTTGATATTCAGCTTGATTTGGTGCTTGAATAATTACAAGAATCAAACTACCCCTTTCCTAATCTAATTGATTGATTATCCCAGCCTTGATCCTCTTAAAATGATCCCCCAAACTATATAATTGATACATATCAATAAAAATAATTATCAAGTTTTCCAATATTTTTCTAAGTGTAAATGTGCTAATAGAGCAGAGTTACAACACTCAGCTGTATTATCACCCCAGCTTGTCTAAGGACGTTTATATCTCTTACTATATTCATCCCAATGCACCAATTCTATCATTAAACAACACTAATAATGGGCCACCTTGCTAATACCCCAAGGCATAGACCATCACTTTCAATCACTAAGACTAGAGATATCAATAAACCAACCATTATTTACTTTGCTTAGGCAACCAGTCTTTATTTAGTCAATACTCAACCCTTGCCTGTAAAATAGTTCCTCACATGGATCATCACAGGTTCTTCTTACAATGCTAAATGCCTTCTTCCTTTGCCTCTCACCCATCTTGTCCTTCTGGACACCAACTTGGGTGGTTGTCCCAGTTGACTACTAGATGGCATCCTGGCTGTTTTCCCCACTGGGATGGGAGCTGAACTTAGTTTAGCCCCTCTCTCACACTGAGCCCAAAATTTAGGAAATTATTGAACCAATTTGCAAAATACAGTCTCATTTCTTCAAATTTGTGCCTTCTTTCTTTTTGCCTTAGTTTCATTGATTATATTTACCAACTTTATATAATGGATTTTACTATTTGCAAATTTTGTTGCTTATAATTTCATTGTTGTTGAATGCTTCAACATTTGGATTTTTATCCTCCATTTTATCAGCATTTTTGAATTTCAACAAGTCTCCACCATTCATTTCCCCCCATCTGAAGACTATTGAATAATAAACTCAATCACCCACTGATGAGTGTGCTAATATAGATAGAGTATCTCTCAATAGTTATCACAAAAAACAACCTTGACGTTCCCAGTAAAAGTAAATATTTAACTTAAATACCTTCAAGACCAAATACAACCCTTCTAATCTTCTCTGCTGTTATCACATGATGCCATTGAGTTGGGGCCATCATCAAACCTTTGCTCAGTTTGGACCATTCCTAGAGATACCAACAAGCTTTAATTTGAAGAGCCACAGCAACTAAACTCTTCAAAAGTTTACACCTGAATCACTTTAGCGTCTACCAGCTCTATCACCTCTCTTTTATTGTAAACTGCAATGTACTACATCTGACTTGTGTTGCTGGAAACTTTGGACATTTTAGTGTCCATGCAAAGGAATTTATAAGGTTCATGATCATACTATCAATGATAACTGACCTCACAGGTTTTGATATGTCCAATTTTCTCCATTAAATGTCCAGAGTAATCCCATACACACTTGGATATTACAGACAATGAATGGCTCATTGAGTGCCCCCTGTTTATTGTGAGAGACAGCCATATAAAGTAAGATCCTGATTCCAAAACACTTACTCCTTCCTCATTGTGAGATTAGGCTGATTGACCACAAATGATCAGGCTAATCATTGAGCGCAGATCTTTTACTGTTATACACTGTATAGTTGTTTGATTATCATTCTATTAAGCGTAGTGATTATACGCTGTATAACCACCAGTTTATTATAATAGATACAGCTGTTATACACTATAATATCATTGGATTGTCATCCTATTAAGCAAAGTGATTATACACTGTATAATTGTTAGTTTATTATAATTGATATGACAATTATACACTGTATAATTATTAGCCAATATAAGGATCATCAGTGATTACACAGCGTGTAATCACTAAATCATCAATCCTATATTGCCCATATTATCCTACTACATGTTGTATCAACTCAGTCCCACCCATCCTGAAGGGTGTATATGAGTATATCAAGCAAGTGATGTGTGAATGGCTAGAAAACACCAAGTTTGGATCAGCATTACACATCATATAATTGGTTCCTTATTGGTTCAGGTAAGCATTACACAGCAGATAATCCACAAGTTGATATTGGATTGAGTCTGTTATTATATGGTGTATAATCCTCAAGTATAAACCGTCATATTAATAAGCAGAAGGCTGGCCAGCCAGAAAAGAATTGCTGATTAAGCCCTAGAAATGGAAAACAGGAATACCAGAATTCTACCTTCCAATGTAGGAGGACAGAACAGGGATAATTTTTAAGCATTGTCAAGTTTATACTTCTAGGAAGTATAATAAACAAAATAAAGGGGAAGATTTAAGAAGAGAATGATACTTTATTGAATATGAATATAGCTTAATATATAGTATCATGACAAGCCACATGTTGTCCATATACGTCATGGAGGTCATGGGGCTTATCTGAGTAATGTTCCTATTGAGTCACGGGGCTTAATCAAGTTATGTTTTATTTAGGACCTGGATTGAGTGATCCCTGTCATAGATGGTTAACTGATAAAGGTGTCACCAGTTTATTGACTGAGCGGTGAACAACTCAGTGGGCTGCTTGGTGATTTACTCGGGGTTTTAATTCCCCAAGAGGGAGTAATCAAAGATGTTGCAACAGCATCAACCAAATACAGTGTAGTTTCCTAGTGCAATAATAGGCGCATAAAGATACAACCAATCAATAACTGCCAGTTGGCTAGCTCAAGAAGAGTGTAGACTGTAGCTGAAGTGCCATATACACCTGCTAAGGCCAGTAGCAACACACATGCCAAGGACAACCAATCAGGATAGGCACAGCCAGCAAAGATGGACCAATTGCTAAGGTAGCCACTGAGAAATGTCTGAAAGAACAAGAAAAAGGGTTGTTGCAGTATATATTGATACAGACATCTGAAAGGATGATAACAAGTTCTTAGTTACACCTGGATAGATTGTACTCCAGTTCCAATGAACATAATTATCCTCAAAGTTCTATTCTATTGTAGTCTGCAGTGCTCTTGCATAGGATTAGGTAATATAAATTGGCAAGGCTAACATCTATCTGTAGCTTTGAACATACCAACAATAACCCAAGTTGCTCAACACTCAGACTATTTTAGATTACTATGATGGAACCTTGGATCACAACAAGGCAACAACCCTCATGAGCACCCTGATCCTGCCATTATGAACTTGGATATGCCTTGGCAACTGGTTGTGAATGATCAAATGTAAATAATTATAACTTTGTCTATGGTAGGGTCAGGTTGCAAAACCAAACTCAGGTTACTGCATTTCCCTTTACTTTCTGAAATTGTTATAACTTTGCCTATTGTCAGGATTGACAATTCTTTCTCCCTAGAAACCCAGGCCTGGGAGCAGGGATTGAACCCCAAACCTGGATCCCTTTGGGCTGTTGGGCCCTTGGACTGCGGGACTGCCTGCCCACGTTTTTTATTGATCAAGCCCCCACAAGCTGATACTGAGCGTATTGACCCATGCGGTAAAAAGAGACAAACCAAAGAAATCATCACACCAAATGGAGGATTAATCACAGCGCCTAATGGAGGCACTAATTTGGCAACTATTAGCTTAATAAACTTGAAGTCTACACCAGCAACTAATCAAGAGCAAACCCATAAAGAAGGCATGGGCCTGCAGCCCAGTCCCATGACCTTGACACCAGAGCAAGACAATCAAGCAGCCAAATTAAGATTCTTGACCAATGAAAGAACTCCCAGGCTGGGTGCCATTTTGCCGCCCTTGGACCCAAGCACCCAGTTCCCCCGGCCCTGGCCTTCCCAATGCCCTGATGAGCCCCCCATGGAAAATGTTAAGTTTGGAGGGGGGTACTATATAGACCCAAGGACCCTGTGCTCCAAACTTATTGCCATTTTTGAATAAAGGGTATGTTAATTTGGCTCTTACAGCTATTGCCTTATTTTATATTTGCTGTCTACCAATTCAGTTTGAGATCTTCTGGCCCAACTGACCCTCTACCCACTGTTTTCCGTCCTCCTGGTGTACCCTTTGGGCCCGTCCACTTTACTGACTACCCTCTGAAGTCTGAATACAAGGTATACACCCTGGAAAAGATACTTGAACTCAATCTCCTGGCCTGCATACAATCTGCTATTAGATACAACTGACAAGGCCCGTGGATATTTTCAACACCCAAGTTGTTCAGAGGAAAATTCAATTATCTCCCTGCTTACGACCTGTCCATGGAGCCACCTGTGACGCCAAAACCCATGCCTGCTTCTGCACCCAACCTCCCAACTGACCATAATGGCAAGCTGTTTGGGATTGTGTACATCACCCTCACCGGGGTAATTGACACTATAATCCCAGCTGCCGGCCTGTGGTCTTGGGTGGAGAAATCTGCCTCATACCTTTTAAAGGTAGCTCCTCTCTTGTGGTGGGCATTGCCTGCAAAAAATCTGGCCCAAGTTACCCCTGAAAACAATGGGCCAGCCGCCCAAGACTAGATCCCTGACAGTTTGGCAATCTTTATAAAACCTGGTACCCTGAGCCCCAAGATGCTGTTATTTCTTGGGGCATCTTGTATGCTTTTGCTATTGATAATCACTTATTACACTTATAAGATGACCACAAACCTGACCTCTTCCATGTGGAAGAGTACAAACCTGATTGACCCAAAAAGGACCAAGACCACCACTACTGATGCCAACAAGGCCCCCTCCTCCCAAGTGCAAAACGTGATTGTGAACCAGTCTCTCACCAAGGTGGAGATGCCTCAGATGGGGAAGCTCACGCTTGAAGAAGCTAGACATGTCATGCTGGTTCTTTGCCTGCATTTCCTTAACAACGCCCCCTCTTATACCAGTGACACTGAGAAGATCCTTGGGGCTGCTTCAATGCTACTGGGGGACGCCTTGGATTGGTTTGGCAAGACCACAGTCAAGGACATAGAATTCTGCTTAGACTACGCCAGGTTTGAGGCTGAGTTAATGGCCACGGGTGAAGACTGCAACACTAGATACTACGCCATGAACTCCCTGCTAGAAATTTGACAAGGTCCCCAACCTATCCAAGCGTATATCAACAAATTCCTCAAACTGAAAACCCACACCCAACTGGAGGACAAACTGGCAGCCATTATCTTCCAGATAGGCGTCCACCTAGCAATGAAGGACCTGTTGAAGCACCATCCACCCACCCTCAGCCTAGACAAGATAATTCCCCTGTGCAAGGGCCTTAGCATGAACCAAGAGAACACTGGCTCCTCCTAGGGCTGCCAACCCTAAACACCAACCTCCCACAAAACAGGGATGACCCTTGAAGAGCTCCAACAACACTACCATGAAGGACTCTGCTTCCACTGCCACAAAGCGGGCCACTTGACCAGAGCCTGCCCTAAGAAGAACACTGCCCCAATTTCACTGGCACAAATAAACACTTCTTCCAAGTCTTACAAGTCCATCCAAGTGACCATAGAAGTAGCAGGGAACAAGCGCAAGATTAAAGCCTTTATTGATACAGGGGCGGACAAAAGTTTTATTGACGCCAGCCTAGCAGAAGAATTAGGCTTGACAGCCTCAGAGTGCAGTCTACAAGTAATCATGGGAAACAGCTCCCTGGACACCGGCTATGAGTGCAAACAAGAACTCCTGTTGACCATTGGACACAATATATACCCGTTGTCCATGATCCTCTTGCCAGGACTACCCCCACCCCCTTATACTGGGCGACTCCTGGTCCAACAAACATGGCCTGATCCTGAACTACCGCGAGCAAACCACCACGTTAGGCCGACCTAAATCCTGTGACACTGTTCCTTTTTGCATGAGCCATGACTGGCTCCCTACCAACAAACTCTTGGCTATAAAGATAGAACCTAGTGTTGGAATGCTGCCTGCCCCCCTACAGAGATGAAACCATGTGTTTAGTGAAGAGGCAGCCACCAAACTACCCAGTCATTCAATCTATGACCACGCCATAGACCTGCTGCCAGGGACTTAACCGCACCACAGCCCCATCTACAGCTGTAACCACCGCAAGCAAGTGGCCTTGAAAGCATACCTTGAAGATATGACAAACAAAGGGTTCATCTGGGTGTCAAAAGCCCCCTGCTTGTTGCCCATGCTGTTTGTAGGAAAAAAGGATGGTAGGATGCGCCCATGTGTGAATTACCAAAAACTAAACAACATCACAGTGAAAAACCACTACCCCATCCCCAATGCCAACAACCTCTGTGATGTACTGACTGGAGCCCAGGTGTACTCAAAAATCAACCTCCAAGATGCATTCAACCAAATCAGAATCAAGGAAAGGGACAAGTACAAGACTGCCTTCAAAACCTGATATGGACTGTACAAGTACCTGGTGATGCCCTTTGGCCTCTGCAACTCCCCCAGCACCTTCTAAAGGATGATTAACACCGTTCTAGGGGAATACCTTGACCGTTTTTGCATGGCATATCTGGATGACATTCTCATCTACAGCAAGTCTCACGAGGAACACCTGTGCCACCTGGACCTTATACTAGGAGAACTTTCCCAAGCACACTTACACACTAAGCTTAAGAAGTGTGAATTATTTCAGTCTGAAGTCAAATTCCTAGGATACATAGTGAAGACTGGCAGCTTTGCCATGGCACAAGACAAAGTAGAAGCAATAACATATTGGCTGGTGCCCAAAAGCAGAAAGGACATGAGAAGTTTCTTGGGTCTAGTAAATTATTGCAGGGATTTCATCCAAATTTTTTCTCACATTACCCTCCCCCTGACCCGCCTTTGCTCTGACAAGGTCACCTTTACCTGGACTCCAGAATGTACCTCCGCCTTTGAAACCTTGAAACTTGCATTCACCTCCGCCCCCATCCTGGTCATGCCAGATCCCTCCAACCCTTTTGTTCTGGAGACCGACACATCAGACTTTGTGGTGGGAGGGGTCCTTCTTCAGGAAGGAGGTGATAGTATGCTACATCCTGTAGCATATTACTCCAAGAAGATGCTACCTGCGGAAGGAAACTACCCAATATATGACAAGGAGATGCTAGCCATAATGAATACCCTGAAACATTGGCGCCAATACCTATGCGGCGCTGAATACCCTGTAAAGGTCCTGACAGACCACAAGAACTTGGTTTGCTTCTTCAAACCACTCCAGCTTAACCAACAACAAGCAAGATGGGCCTTAGAGCTGACTGACTACACTCTGACCATAGACTACAAGCCAGGAAAGATGAACGTGGTACCAGACGCCCTAAGTAGAAGAACTGACCTAGTGCCTACCCATCTAGAAACCCGCGACCACAACACCCAAATTCTCTTGGACCCAGAAAGCCTAGGCATTCACCTGGCATTGATGAAAATCAGAGCCAGCAAACCAGAAGTACTAAGGGCCCAAGCACTAGACAAGTTCACCAAGACCTTAACCTCTGACCTCTCCAAGTCCCTGGATAGTGCCCACTACTAAAAAGGCTACTCATTGAAGGGAACCACACTAATGCTCCACAACAGGATCTTTGTACCAGAATGGGACATCAGAACCAACGTCTTGAGAGACTACCACAATTCTGAGATAGTTAGACACCCGGGTAGGCTCAAGACCCTCTGGAGCATCAGAAGGAACTTTGCGTGGCCAAAAATGGACCAAGACGTAAGCGCATACCTGAAGGGGTGTGAGACCTGTGGGGGACCAAGACTCGTAGAACCAAACCTGAAGGACTCCTAAGACCCTTGAACACACCCCATGGACCCTGGAAATCTGTCTCCATGGATTAAATTGTGGAACTGCCACCATCCCTCTTGTACAATGCAATCCTGGTCATGGTAGACCGCTTCACCAAGATGGCATACTTTGTACCAACCACCACCAATTGCACAGCAGCAGAAACAGACCAACATTTCTACGACCGCATCCTCACACAACATGGAACACCTGAGGAAATCATCACAGACAGAGGACCCCAATTCACAGCAAACTACTGGACGCAGGTGATGAAAGACTTAATAATCAAGCGGTGTGTATCTACCTTCTACCACCCACAGATGGACGGTCAAACTGAGCAAGTGAACCAGATCCTTGAAAAGTACCTTTGATGCTATGTCAACCCAATCAGGACAATTGGGCCAAAATTCTCACCATGGCCCAGTTTTCCTATAACAGTAAGAACCACGCCTCCACAGGCATGTCCCCATTCAAAGCCAACAATGGGGTTGACCCCACCTGGGACCCCCAGATTGGCAAAAAGGAATCAAACACTACTGGGTGCTCCTGGATTGAACAGATTCACGACACACAAAAAACATGCTTGACCAACCTGAACCGCGCAGTGCAGACATACAAAGCTTTTGCTGACCGCAAACAAATCCCAGGCCAATCCTTACAAGTTGGAGACAAAGTATACCTAGACTCCTGGAACGTACCCCTACATGTGCCTTGTAGGAAACTAGCTCACAGGAGAAGCAGCCCCCACAAAATCACCAAACTAGTTGGTGAGGTTGCCTTTAAGCTAGACCTACCCCCCTCCTGGAAGATTCATGATGTGTTCCACTGCTCCTTGTTGTTCAAAAAAGATGGGAACTCACTCCCCCACCAATGGATTAAGACAGCCCCCTGCCTATCCAAACAGGCCGCGCTGAGGAATATGAAGTTGAATACATACACGGCAACCAAACTCACTACCAAAAACCCCAGTATTACGTCAAGTGGAAAGAATACCCACTAAAAGAAAGTACTTGGGAGCCGCTGAGCAACCTGACTAATGCCCAAGAAGCTGTCCAACTCTACTTGAACAAGAAGAATTGGAAGGGAGGGCCCTCAGGGAAAGAAGGGGATGGTTCAGGATTGACAATTCTTCCTCCCTAGAAACCCGGGCCTGGGAGCAGGGATCAAACCCTGAACCTGGATTCCTTTGGGCCGCCAGGCCTGTGGACTGCGGGACCACCCACCCGCGTTTTTTTGGGATTGAGCCCCCACAAGCTGATACTAAGTGTATTGACCCATGCAGTAAAAAGAGACAAACTGAAGAAATCATCACACCAAATGGGGGATTAATTACAGCGCCTAATGGAGGTACTGATTTGGAAACTATTAGCTTCATAAACTTGAAGTCTACACCAGCAACCAATCAAGAGCAAATCCAGAAAGGAGGCATGGGCCTGCAGCCCAGTCCCATGACCTTGACACCAGAGCAAGACAATCAAGCAGCCAAATTAAGATTCTTGACCAATGAAAGAACTCCCAGGCCGGGTGTCATTTTGCCGCCCTTGGACCCAAGCACCCAGTTCCCCCAGCCCTGGCCTTCCCAATGCCCTGATAAACCCCCACAGAAAATGTTAAGTTTGGAGGGGGTACTATATAGACCCAAGGACCCGGTGCTCCAAACTTATTGCCATTTTTGAATAAAGGGTATGTTAATTTGGCTCTTACAGCTATTGCCTTATTTTATATTTGCTGTCTACCAATTCAGTTTGAGATCTTCTGGCCCAACTGACCCTCTACCCACTGTTTTCCGTCCTCCTGGTGTACCCTTTGGGCCCGTCCACTTTACTGACTACCCTCTGAAGTCTGAATACAAGGTATACACCCTGGAAAAGATACTTGAACTCAATCCCCTGGCCCACATACAATCTGCTATTAGATACAACCGACAAGGCCCGTGGATATTTTCAACACCCAAGTTGTTCAGAGGAAAATTCAATTATCTCCCTGCTTACGACCTGTCCATGGAGCCGCCTGTGATGCCAAAATCCATGCCTGCTTCTGCACCCGGCCTCCCAACTGACCATACTGGCAAGCTGTTTGGTATTGTGTACATCACTTTCACTGGCGTGATTGACACTATAATCCCAGCTGCTGGCCTGTGGTCTTGGGTGGGGAAATCTGCCTCATACCTTTTGAAGTTATCTCCTCTCTTGTGGTGGGCATTGCCTGCAAAAAACCGGCCCAAGTTACCCCTGAAAACAACAGGCCAGCCGCCCAAGACTGGATCCCTGACACCTATGGTGGGATCAGATTGCAAAACCAAACTCAGGTTACTACATTTCCCTTTACTTTCTGAAATTTTGGCAGCTCCTTAGAAGGAGCCGAAATCATCTCTAATCTGCCCTTGTGCTGCTATGACTGGCACCCCATACGGGCGGCTGATCCCTGATCCTTATGTCTATGTAATGCTTTCTGGTCACATAAAACCTTATAAATTTTATTACAGTATCCTTAAAGCTATGTTGCTAAGCTAAAAAAAACTCTCTGGTAAGGAAAATTAACATAGAAGAAGATGAGATCAACTCATATGAAAGAAAAATGAGCTCAGATGGAGACAAAAGTGGAGGAAAGCCCAAATCTACTTTTGATTAGTATAGAATCATTGAGGGTTGATTCTGTTTGTATCTGAGCTTGGTGTGCTTTCAGATGACTTGATCCCATTTTTATCTGAGTCATCCTTGCTTACAGATGAGCTCTTTTTGCTTAGCGCCATAGCTCTGAAGACTGCTACAAAGTTTTCAGACAAGGTCTGGGTTCAATTCACATCCTCTCTATGTATGCTTTAAAGCACTTCAGCGCCCCCTCCCTAGCCACAGAAAGAGGAGTTTTATGTGAGTTATGTTCTCCCAGGGTGTCAAGATAGATCCCATATTTATCCCTGAATACTAGGCTCCTGGCTTAGTATAGACCCAATCCTAAAGGTAGGGTTTCTCTGCTGGTTCATTAGCTGCGCCAAAAGTAGCAAAAACGCTCCCTGGCCATGAATAGCCATGCTAGGAGGTCAAGAAAGAGGTACTGAACCAGTTTGGTAGCAAGGGCATTACCTACACCAGAAAGTCTTACCTCAGCAGCATCATATTTGAAAGCAACAAACAACGCTATGAGCTGGTGGACAGAATCTATACAGTACCTGTATGCCCCTGTGTCAGGGACCCACTTGACAGGGAAAAATTCCTATTTGGTGGGCCAAGGCCCCTAAGTTAAGCCCTGCTATTACTGAGCTAATGGGTACTGTGATCATGGCAAGATGGCCTAAGTGACCCAGGTAGGCAAATCTTCCAAGCATAGAGCTGAAGCAACCAAGCATATAATACCCCACCACATATGTTAATAGGTAGAATGAGGTGTAGGGTCTAACCAACAAAGGTTCAGCATGAGGAGGAGTGAACAAACAACCATAATAGAATTTGCATCCCCAGTGGCCGGAGGGGTACTTAACCCATCCATGGGTAAGAGATTCCTTTTGATGAGCATCTTTAGGAGAGGAGTTGTACCAGTCATTAGTGGGTGTTGGGTTCTCTAAAGCTAACACCATAGACAAGAAAGAAGCTAGAAACCAGAACAGGAATAGAATTCCTTTCATGGCTTCAAAATAGGATATCAGAAAGTAAGTGTTTGGCAGATGTGGAAGAAAAGTCTTTATTGTTGGAACAAGTGAAGATAATAGAAATAGTTTCCTTAAATACCAAAATGATTGGCTGGAACATTTAGGAGGATCTTAGGACAGGAGGGGATTTAACATTTGATGTAGATGAAACTATGGATGATGTGATTACCTGTAGAATATGTGAGTCCAGTGGTATCTTAATATTCTCTATAATCAAGTATAGAGTTGAGAGGAAACAAGAACATGCCACCAGATCCAGGATAATTAAGCGGTTAATTTGATTCCTCTCATATGAAATTAAGTACAGAGCCTGCTCCCAGCATAGAGCCAGTGATTTCCAGAGCAGCAAGCAAGCCAAAAGCAACCAATCAAAAGCAGAGCGGTAAATGACGTTATGACTTAAGTTATTAACCTTTTCAAACTCAAATTGAAGTGCAAAAGCAAAAAAAGGTTCACTTGGATGATTAAAAATAGGTAAAGCAAGTTGCATAGTTGAATCTAAACTACCAATTGATTTTTTCTTAAGGTTCTGGGTTTGATTCACATTGGAATCAAGGCTAGGAAATAAACTGGTGTCAAGTACTTGGATACTGTGTTGCTGTGTATTTAACTCTTTAACCATATTATCTATAAGATTAATGGAGTCAGGTAGGTATCCCTGACACCCTGGGGTCCAATACTGCCAAAAAGTTTGATGCCCATGCTGCCCTCAAGCAGGCTACCTGTCCCAGTGTGGAATTGTGTTGGGCATGGCACCTTCTTAAACCAAATGAGAGGGTACCCCCAGACAACCAACCTCTTATATAGCCACACAGACACCTCTGGGGTGCCCTTCAGGACTACAGCCTAATAAAGCCCTGATCAACAAGAGTTGTGCCCACGTAGAAGAGATGCTCAAGGGACAACATGAAAACCCAGATAGCTGTGATTATTGTGAGTGTGAAGAGTAAGTAAATATTTTGTCCTTGGGAGGCCTCTTCTGGAGAAGCTCTGACAAATAATGTACGTTATTTGCTCTGCAGAAGTTGGTGGCAACATGCCACATCTTAGTTGAGTTCAATGAGCTAGCTCTGATGCTAAAAAATTAGGGAATCTTGCTGTTATCTAGAATTACAGTGAGCAGCAAGGAAGCAGAGCCATACAGATCTGGTTGGTATGAATTGAGTGATCTGATGCAAGATAAAGATACAAAGAGCTGCAAATGTTATCCAAGATAAAAGGATTGGCTTTGCTCAAAGTGAGGATCACTATTTAAAGCAATCACATTTGTGGCATGGAGTTGGGAAGTATTATGAGATGCAATAATATAAGCTATCATCAATATGGATCAGCCAGACTAAAGTATATCCATACAGTTCAACCTCAGTCAGTCAGGAATGATGTGCCTCCAAGAGAGAGAACACAAGCCTAAGGCATCAACCCTGATGATTTAAGATTTTCATTCATCCTAGGTTAATTGCAGCTAAACTACTTAAAGTCTTTGTAACCCAGAGTGCACCCTTTCTGATAAGATATCTTATAATATACAAGGAGTGCTCAATGAGCTACCCCAGGTTGTATCTAACAGCATTCCATCTTGGGGTTGAAATATCAGACAATGTACCTGTGGTGCTCTTAATACTCCAAGTTGAAATAGCCAGTTGGTCAACAGACTAAACAATGGTTTATAGGATGGTAGATAGATCTATCAGTTGGTCAGTGTAGCTGAATACAATACCAGTTGCAAGCCAGAAAGGTACTTGGTTGTATAAAGGTATCTGAACCAAGGAACAACAAAGGGTTTAAAGTAGTGACAATAGTAACTACTTGAAAGCAACTCCTCAAGTAGCAACTCCTAGTCAAGCTAATTGGCAATGTAGTCAATATGAAGAGACTAGTCTTTGTGTCCTTTAAACTATACACTCAAAGAATATAATTGATGGTGTAGCTAAAAAGAGGATAGATGCATATCTTTATTAATAAAAGACAAGGGCTTTATATACTACAAGTTACTTGATAAATCAAGGCAATTTGGTCATTGTATGAGATAGAGGGAGGGGAAAATGAAGGCTGAACAGCTGGTGATCAGCACAGCAATCAGGGGGAAGGTGGTAACAGCCCAGCGGCACAAGGGGGTTGTGGAAGGCTTAATGTTGGGGAAGTCAGTTGATACCCGTAGTCAGTTAACTAGTCGGTTAGCTAATTAATGACTAATTGGTGTAACTTCCAATCCAAAAGATAGTCAGGAGACTTGGGCAATCCAGAATGACTTCTTCATTTTAGAGACAATCAAGATCCCCAATGATTCTGGAAAGTAACCCAACAACAGATCTGAATTGATCAACCGACTGGTGATAGATTTCATCACAGTACCCTTACAGGAGCAAAGCTGATTTTAGCCAAACTCCCTTGACAAATTATTTGATACTTGAACCCCTATTTGGATCCTATTGTTGTGCCACCCCCTTGTGGCTTGGTGGTCACCCTTTACCATACATTAAATTCCATCTCTCAGCAAATACATAATCTTATTCTAGATCTTCATCCTCTTCCTCTCCAGCTGTCATCCCCATTCCAAATATGAGCTAGCATTAGTTTGGTTGCAGAAAAGTTATCACTATAGGTTTTGATCAAATGTTATATTGGAAATATTGTATTAGTTGGTGGGTTTATTTTGACCCCCATCCTTTACTTTGCCAAGGCGGGTGGAATGGAGCAGCTGGGGATTATCTATACTGCAAAAGATTGGATGCAAGCCCTTGGTATAACTCCTATTGGGATGGTATAAGTGTTGATTTAATATTTGGTATTTTTCAGAAAAAGGAACCATATAAGCTGCTGAGAGTGGGTCTTGCGCTGCAGGTTGGTCTTGAGAATGGGTTGTGCTTCAATGAGAAGGGTGGCTAGCTAAAGCCGGGAGATGCAGGGCAGGAGCTGTTTAGGTAGGTTGCAACAGATGGAGCCTGGGTTAAATCTGGTGTATGCCTTAATTAGGCATCCAAGTTAGATCTCTTCAGGAACTTTTGATCCTTAATATTGGGAAATATGATCCTTCCTGAAAGGATCCAGGAGAGGAAGCCTTTCAACCCTTCAGGATCCAGGGAAATCCCCATGGGGAAACCAAGGGGGTGAGATGATTATAACGATTAGTCAATAATTGCAATATACTTAAAAAATAAGATGTTTAATTTATAAGCAGTGTTTAATTTAAAGTTTCATCCATTTATTTGTTTTTAAAAATAAAGTCCAACATGGCACCTTAAACCCGTTTATGCTTGTGACAATATCCAAAAATGGATCCTCCACCAGGCGCAAAAGTAGGGCTGCGGCGTCCCACATCCGGACAAAGATCTTCTTTTTTCCGGTATTCTAGAAGATCGGATTTGAAATCAGCTGTAAATAGAAAATATATTACCTTCCACATTTTCAGGAACTTCGGACAGAATGCGGGTTTTGTCCGGGGGTGGGACGCCGCAGCCCTACACAAAAGTAAGGCTTTGCTTCTGTTGTGAATAACCATGTTCACAATGCTTTGATTTTGCCTAGGGTGGGATCAAATTCACAGCTGAATTGGAAATTCTTTCAATTCCTCCATTTCCCAAAATCGTGACAATTCCTTAGAAGGAGTTGGTCCAATTTCCATTTATACCTTGGACCACAGCAATCTGCACCCCGCATGCGTAGATGGCACTTGATCTATCTGTCTGATTAATGTTTTGTGGTTGCTTGAAAAATTGTAAACTATATTGCAGCTCCTCAATAAAGTCTAAGTTCAATTCACATTATTTCCTTGTGCGTTCTCTCTATACCTTGGTACACCCTCCTTAGGCATGTCTAAAGAGGTATCATGTTTATTCTACTTTCCCAGGGCCTTAAGGAATATACTATTATTCATCCCTGGCAACTAACCTATGTGGCGTAGTATAAACCCAATCTTGCAGTCAGAATTTATCTGCTGCACCTCTTGACTGGGCCTAAGGCAGCACACGACATATTCCAATAAATAGGAATGGCCCCAACTTTATTGGAATTGGAGCAGATCCGCTATGTCCGGGTTAGTTCAAATAATAAGCCAGGTGCCTTTGAATGCACTGTTTGGAACTAAATATGATCCTTATAAGTGCAGCTATTTAAATGTGAATATTTAAATAAGATTGGTTTAATTGTATTAAAATTCATTTTATTCTATTTTATCGCACAAGTCTAATTTTTATGTACATTTCGAGCGTCTACTCCAGCGTGATGAACTGATCGGATTTCTTCAGATGGTTGAGGATCCAGTCAATATAGTTTTGGATAACCTAATTTGTTAGCTGGGATTAATTGAAAGGGTTACCTCGTTGGCTTCAGGCTCAAACATTACTAGGTAATGAGTTAGTTGGAGCATTGGAGGCTGCTTACATTCATGGCGGTAGCCGTAGTAGGTCTTGAGCTTGAGGTTGGGGATTTTCTTTTCTTGTTTGAGCTTCTTGGCGAGAGCATAGGAGGCTTCGTAGGCGGTGATGACATCGTCGGTGCCATGAGTGATTAATAGATTGTCAACTTTGATGTCCTTGTATCCATTTGTAACAAGCTTCTGTCCACCAAAGACGAGGCCTCTGACTAGGTTTGTTAGGAACTAGCCATGATATAGCTTACATTGGAGCAGAGCGCTGTTGTAGAAGACCAGGGGGTCTTTGCAGTAGGACTCTACAACCGTTTTGTTTCGGCAAAGAACATTGTTTTCTAAAAATAAATAAACAGTCTAAAAATATACAATACCGACACCAATAGGAAGCTTGAGGGAAGGGGCAATATAGGAAATTCCCATAAGGACATTGATGATGAATGTGGGGGGAAGTCTCTCTTTGGCCAGTTCAACGCAAGGGGCTATTTCATTAGAAGATTGGAATGCAAGTACCTGAAGCGATGGCGCCGTGGACGAGATGTCTCTTTTCACCACGAGAAGCGTAGTTCATAGCTGAGAGACCGCCCTAATAAATTAGACAAGCCAATCAAATAAGCTTACAAAGGAATGGCCCATCAGAAACAGAGGTACGTTGGGATTGTGGATTAAATCAATGGCAAATGTCATATCACGAAGCACCTGCTCCTCCCCCATCGCACCGCCAATATCATTGACGCGCTTGCCCGTCTCACCACACCCCACCTGGTCAAAAGCCAGGACTTTGATGTTGGACTCTGCGAATTTTGCGAAGATTTGGTCGTAGCGCGAGACATGTTCGCCGTGGCCGTGGCAGAAGACGACGTGGGCTTTAGGGGCAGCTTTTGGCTAAACTGTGAGAATGTCATTTAAACTGTTACCTGCCACACTTTGTAAAACACCTCAACGCCAATGTTGTTTTTAAAGAAGTTATCGGTAATAGACTCGCACATGTTGATGATTCTTTATTTTCTACACACGCCCTTTTATGTCACAGCAGAGAAAAGATCCCACCTGCAACATGATGTTCTCTCCTTCCCCCTTTCGGCATTAAATTTAGTGAAACATATTGGATCTGCAACATTTGATTACAAGTATCCTTTTGCTTTCACATGTGGAGTGCCGATGTATGTGGGGTCTTACTTTCGATTTGACATTTCTTCGCACAGTTAATACCGTCCATCATTACTTTAGTAGAGGGATCAATAAACTTTATAAACATTATACTTTTTAATTTTTCAAATATATATTTGATCAAATTAAAGTTATACTTGTTCTATTTACCATTCTTTCTCAACAAGCCATATGCAAACAATGTTTAACTCCATACCGCCATAGCTTGTTTTTGGCACCAATGACGGCATTTGTTTCCGCTTGGGGAACCTTACCAGTTTTACATCCCATGCCCGTTTTGGGCGGAATTGAATTTGTTTTGAAGTTCAACATAAATCCAGGCCAATTATCCAATTCCCGTATCAAAGCATCCGAATCGGTGTTTGTCGTTGGGTTTCATATCTCATGCTTTCAGCCCAGCCATCACCATTACTGTTAAACACCCCGTAACCAAAATCTTAACGTCTATGGAGAACATCAATATCCGAATCCCACCAATCAAATCAATACCTAATCTATGACAGTAGCAAGGCGCAGCTTCCGTTAAAGCACTAGCGAGGGCAATTAATTCCAAAGCCAGACAAATCCACCAGGGCTCTACCTGCCAAGCGCAAGGACCGTTCGATCCAACAGCCATAGATGATCCGTTATCTTTGGAACCACCAGTTTCCCACCACTCTTATTCCCAGGAACCTATTTCCACCATCAGGATACCATTTATGGCATTTTAAAACGACCTCAAATCAAAATTACTTTAAACAATGGCAAAGGTATATCCCTAAGTTTCCAAGGAAGATATCATTGGAATTGAAGGGGGCGCTGGAGCCAAGGGGGACAAATCCAGCATAGCCCCAATATCCTTATCAAGAAATATAGGGCAGGAAGATATTCTGCCAATTATTCTTCCACTGACTGGTTTTCTATCAAATTTGATCCATCTATAGTTTTCTTCATAAGTATCTTTTCAGATTTACAACAGATCAAGAATTTAAAGATGCACTATCTACCAAAAAAGCTATGTTTTACCAAATAGTTACAGTGGCCCAAAATATTGCCTGGCCAGCAACACTTTAAAGAAAAAAGTACATCTCAACAAACCAAATTTGCTATAAAAAGCATGAGCAGATGCACCGGTGATTTTTACACAAGTATGGGATATAAAAGCATGGAAATAAATATGAAGAAAAATAAAAAATAAAAATATTTAATAATAAGAGCTGTACCTTCAATAATATCAAGGCACATAAAACAAATATGAGAGAGCACTTATTATTCAAACTTACTAGACTATAAAATTGGGGTTGATAATCTTTTGAACAGAAAATATGGTTAATAAAGAGGCTTACCTGAGTTTATTTGTTGCTGAGTTGTTCAGGCTAAGGAAATGGGACTAACCTAAATAAAGATAGCTAAGCAGCTCAAGATTGGCAAAGAAACTGCTTGAGTAATATACATCAAGTTCCAGGAAGCTAACTTGGTAAAAAGTTGCCCAAGATCTGGTTGGCCTAAAAAAACTACTGCTCCAGATGATCAGTCTATTGTTAGAATAAATTTGAAAAATGAGTTGATAGCTGCCAGTCAAATTAAAGAGACTCTCAAAACTACCTTGAAATTTGATATCTCTGAGGCCACTGTTTTCAATAGGCTCCATGAACTGGGGTACTATGGTCATGTTTGAAAAAACCTCTGATGAGTCCCAAAAATAAAGCCAAAAGATTGGCCTTTGCTCACAAGTATGTTAACTATCCCATATCCTTTTTGGGAAAATGTGATTTGGTCTGATGAGACTAAAGTTCAGCTCTGTGGATCTCAGAGATGTCAAAATATCTATTGAAAAGCTGATGAAGCTTACAAAGTTGAGCGCTTAAACCCCACTGTTAGAAATCACACAGCAGTGTGTTGTGTTTTAGGGCTGTTTCACAGCCAGCACAAGAGTGACAATCCAGCCAATCAGTGAAAAGTTGTTTGCTTATGTTTACGGAAGAATCCTTTATTGGAATCTTCATTCATTTATGAAGGATCCACAAGAACTGTCCCATCATATCTTCATGCAAGATGCTGCTCCTATCCACAAATCCAAGAAAGCCTAAAATACTTGGATAATAAACAGTTTTTTTTATTGGCCTCCTCAAAGCCCAGAGTCAAATCCCATTGAACACTTTGGGATGTTATAAATCCAATTTGCTGAAAACCTGTCAGGGATCCAGTCTTGGGCGGCCGGCCTGTCATATTCAGGGGTAACTCAGGCTGGGTTTTTTTGCGGGCAAAGCCCACTACAAGAGAGGAGCTAACTTAAAAAGGTAGGAGACAGATTTTCCCACCCAGTACCACGGGACAGCAGCTGGTATTATAGTGTTAATCACCCCTGTGAGGGTGATGTACACAATCCCAAACAGCTTACCAGTGTGGTTGGTTGAAAGGTTGGGTGAGGAAGCAGGCATAGGTTTGGGGGTCACAGGTGGTTCCATGGGAAGGTTGTAAGCAGGGAGATAGTTGAATTTTCCTCTGAACAACTTGGGTGTTGAGAATATCCACGGGCCTTGACGGTTGTATCTAACTGCAGATTGTATGCAGGCCAAAGGATTGAGTTTGAGTATCTTTTCTGGGGTATAGTCCTTGTATTTGGGTTTCAAAGGGTAGTCAGTGAAATGGACGGGACCAAAGGGTACACCTGGAGGACAGAAAACTGCAGGTGATGAGGTGAGAGGACCAGAAGATCTTGTACTGAATTGGTAGATAGCAAATACAAAATAAAGCAATAGCTGTGTGAGCCAAAAAACATAACCTTAGTTCAAAAATGGCAATATGGTTTGAGCACAGAATCTATAGGCAAATATAGCATCCCACCTCCAAACCTAGTATTTCACATAAGGATTTCATCAAAATATTGGGGAAAATGCGGGCAGGTGGCCAGGAGGCCCGTGTGTGGGAGTGGCAAAATGGCACCTCAGCTGGGAGTTATCTCATTGGTCAGACTGTACAAATTGGTCACTTTTTTCATGATTTTTGGCTGTGGTCACAAGGTTGGGCCTAAAGCCTGTGATTTCCCTTAGCAGGGGAATTTGATTGGTTAACCAAGAGGACTTCATATTCATGAAGTTCATGGGTGTTGTGAATAACGGCATTCACCATGTTTCAATTTTGCCTTTGGTGGGCTATTTCAAAGATGAATCTCTCACTTTCGCTTTTGACCCTCAAAATGAACTGGTTTCTGCATCAGGAAATATGATTGTTTGGTTTCCTGACTCTGCGCAACTCACTCGCTCCACTCATGCTTGTGGCAAGTGATCCTACCGTCCTGGTAGTGTTTTGTGGTATTCCTAACCACTATATAATCCATTTCCTATTTTACCAATAAAATTAATTTCTATTCACAATTTTGTCTGTGTGTCTTCTGTACTTCCGCGCCTCTCTCTAGCCACGCCTAGTAGAGAAAATTCATCCAGGGCCACAAGATAAACACATTTGCCTTCCCTGTCATCTAAACAAGACTTAGTACAAATCCAATCCTAAGGTTAGGATTCCCTGTTGTGTATCTGTGCCGCGCCTCAGAACATGACAATGTGGCACCTTCTCTGCCTCCATTAGGCAATTTGAGAAGCTCTTTGGGCACCATCATAATTGAACCTGTGCTGGTATTCTGGCTTCAGGACTTAGCAGGAGCTTCAGATTGGGGAGGCTCAGTCCCAAGAAAACGCGGGCTGGCAGTCCCTTGGTCCATGGGGCCGGTGGCCCGCAGGAATCCAGGTTCAGGGTTCAAATCCTGCCCTTGGGCCCAGGTTTTAGGGGGTAAAGAATTGACAATCCTGCAAAACCTCTAACCAATCCATTATGGGTCTTAAATTTGGGGTGTCAAAAGTATGGGAAGAAATCCCCATGGAGACTTAAAAGAACCTAGTCCATTCTATGCCCAGAAGCCCTGCTGCTGTGATTGAGTAAAAGCTTGGACTAAAGATTCCCAAGTCTGTAGTATATCTAGCTTTGAAATCTAGGATTATTTCATATTAAATACTCATATTTTGAAACCTTTTTATTTTCTCTTCCTATTTATTTGTTTCCGCGTTTCTATATATCATGCTTGTGTAAAAACCTGTGGTGCATCTGCTCATGCTTTTTGTAGCAAGCTTCATTTGTTGAGATCTAATTTCTCTCTCTAAAATGCTGCTGGCCAGGTAATCTTATGGGACACTTTACTTATGATTTCATCTTTTTTATTTAGGAGGCTTGATCTTAGATCTTATTCTCATTAAAAGCTAATTAACTTAAATTTCACTGGTAGAAAATAAAATAGTAACATTGAAAAATTTAAAGGATAATTTTTTAGGACATGACTTATTTATTTTGTATTCTTGATTGCTGCAGAGTTGAAAATTTACATGTGAAGGAAATGATAGTGTCAAAACCGCAGGCTCGACCTGCCAGCAAGGTTCCAACCAAGCGGGTCCGTGACCCGCAATCCAATTATACGGTCACCCAAAGCCAGACTAGGAAGTTGACTAAAATTACCAAATCCAATAACATGAACAGATGATGATTCTTTACGGTGGATACCTCAATTTGGCGCTTGACTCATTATCAGGATCAAGCCACCCCCTTCTTCCATCCAGCTGTGTGATCACCAATCTTGTTCCTACTATCCTTGATTCACATGAACTATATAATCACTATCTCACAATAAAGATTATTATCTAGTTTCTAAATATTTTCCACTTGTAACTCTGCTAAAACATCACAGTTACAATATTGGTAGCACAGGTAGGTTCTCCATCCTACCTTATCTTGAAAAATTCTGCCTGTTGCCCGCACACGCCGCGGCCAACAAATCCTCAACAGAATCATGTCTGGCCTCCCGCCTGACTGGACTCTGTATACTCCTGGTACTGAGATACCTGATGGCTTCATCCTATACCAAAACACAGTAATCCTGCTACCCGCCTTCAACGCCATGTCTGTGCAAGGTTTCTTTCAGGCTCCCTCCTCGATGCAGCAACCAGCCAATGAAACCACCATGCCCACCAATGTAGCGCAAAGGATTTGAAGCATCACCTTGGAACCCTTTGCTGGGGCCAACAACAACAACACGGCTGCATGGATCCAGTCCGCTCAGAGTAAGCTGGCTCAGATGAAATATCCACAGCAATTTTGGATCACAGAAATTTCCATTTGCCTGACCCATGACACTGGCACCTGGTGTGACAAGTGGCACAAAGAGCACACTGACAAGAACTGGGATACCTTTAAGCAGGACTTACTGGCAAGATTTTTACTCAAGGACACCACACTCATGATAATACACCAAGTAAAGAACCTGACCCAGACAGGCACCGTTAAGAACTCACCCGCGCCTATGAGGAACTCCGTCTTTGTGCTCCATCCAACATGGACTTTGACACCCCAGCCACACACCTCATGTGCTATGACGCCCTCAAGTTGCACATGATGAGGCATGTGAACCTGGATCAGGTGACCAACCTGCAAAGCCTGTACCGTGAAGCAGAAAAAGCAGAACAAACATCCAACGCGCTGCACAAGGCACAGACGGGGAAACAAGAGAAGCCCAAGATTCTCATCCAAGTGGGCACTCTGCTTGACCACCTCCTGGAGGCAACAGAAATAGCGCCAACACAAACCCACGGGTTCAAATGGACATGGAAATGGAAACAATGGCCAAATCAAATCGCACCCATTTCTGTGTCATTGCCACACAAGGCAACCAAGACAAGGGAAAAGCCCGGGGAGAGCACTAAGCAAGCCAAGCTCTCCCCACACAACTCCTGACTTGCCCAACAATGAATACCAACCTGAGGACGTAGACAAATGCACAATGATCCAAGTGCCCTCAGAGGACCTGGTACTATACACCATCACCAGACATCCCAATAAATTGATGTCTTACCCTTTCCGCTTTTGAAGTTACACAGGCTCAGCACTACTGGACTCAGGCGCCAATTGAACCTTAGTCAACAGTAGCTTTGTGGATAAGTTCAAGCTGGCCACTAATCCTTTGTGGATTAAAAACGTGGTCCTGGCTGATGAACACCACATTGCCGTGACAAGGGAAACCACCCCCTTCTCTGTCATGCTTGAGAACCTCCACTCCACCATCCAAGGTCCTGTCATCAACTTCCCCAAGTTTGACATTGTACTTGGACTAGACTGGTTACAAAAAACAACCCCCACATAGACTGGGCAACCTCCGTGTTGACCATCAAGTGTGAAGGCGTCAACCACCAGATCTACCCTGACTCCGTGGACAAACTCCTACATGACCACATCTTTGTAGGCATCACAGAGACCTTGGATGTAACAGAAAATCTGAAGGCAATTGATTGGGACTCCTGCCAGTACAAGTTCATACACTTCAAGGATCACCAGGATGCCTCCACGCCTTAGAACTGCAACATTATGGCCCGCCATCCAGAAATCTTTAAGGAGGCGTTACCTGGGCTGCCCCCAAGAAACACATTCAACACTCCATCCAACTCAAGGGGGATGTACCCAAGGCACACCCTATCTACAGACTGACTCCAAATGAGGACAACACCCTACGTGCCTATCTTAAAGAGGCATTGGAAAAAGGACTTATCCGCCCCTCACAGTCTCCCTTTGGGGCCGCTGTATTCTTTGTGGCTAAAAAGGACGGTATCTTACACCTGGTCACAGACTACTGCGCCTTAAACAAAGTCACCATTAAGAATTGTTACCCACTGCCACTGATAAGCGACCTTTTTGACGCCTTAGGAGGAGCCACCGTCTTCTCCAATATTGATCTAACTGCAGGCTACAATCAGATTCATATCAAAGAGGAAGACATCCCCAAAACAGCTTTCTGCACTAAGTACAGTTCCTATAAATGTGTGGTACTCAACTTTGGCATGACCAATGCCACATGCACCTTTGTAACCTTCATGAACAAAGTGTTTGTGCCACACATAGGCAAACATGCCCTAGTGTACCTGGACGACATCATTGTCTACAGTCCCTTGGTGGAACAACACCACAAAGACCTGGAAGAGGTCTTTGCAACCTTGGCACAACACAAACTGTTGGCCAAGCCCTCCAAATGCCAATTCTTCCAGGAGCAACTACCCTTTTTGTGACACATAGTCTCAAAAGATGGCATCCAACCCAACAGTCAAAAGATACAGGCCATCTGCAAGATGCCACCCCCAAGGACAAGTCAGAACTCCGCACCTTCTTGGGCATGGTGGCCTATGTACGTTGCTTCATACCCAACTGTGGCGTCTTGACTGCCCCTTGTCCACCATAACAAGCGCCAAGTCTAAGTTTGTATGGACCCCCCAATGTGACCTCTGTTTTAGACACCTCAAAGAAAAGCTCACAACAGCTCTCATCCTGCAATACCCCAAACAAGATGGGGAATACCAGATGGAAACCGACGCCTCAGATGCATCCATTGGGGGAGTACTACAAATTAAGAATAGTGGCAGTGACTTCCTGCCTGTAGCCTACAAGCTGCGCAAACTGGCAGATGGCAAATGCCAATATCCTATCCACAACAAGGAACTGCTGGCCATCATACACTGCCTAGTCAAATGGCGCTGTTACCTAGAGCAGCAGGAAGAATTCACAGCACTAACCAATCACAAGTCACTCATCTACTTCAAGACTCAAGCAAATCTGTCACGCCGCCAAGCGCAGTGGATGGAAATATTGGAGAGGTTTAACATGCTCATCCAGTAAAAACCTGGGGCTGAGCTTTCCACGGCAGATGCCCTGTCCCGCCTGTATGTCTGTGCTTCAAGAGGAGAGAATGGGCTCAACCCAGACTGGCCTCTCTTAGTGCTACATACAAAAGACAAAGGATTCCCTGCAGGCACAACTGACATCACCAAAGAAATGGTCATCAAGAATGAACACCTCTTTGCTGACATATACGGGACTCTTCATAGAAAAATGTCGGATGGCACAATCATTCCCTACATCCCCACACATCAACAAGTTGATACCATTCTTTGCTACCACAGGGATCTCGGACATACTAAGAGCCAAAATCTATACAAATTCCTAAAACATAAAGCCTGGTGGCTAACCCTATACCGCAATGTCCAGGAAGTTTTAGACTAGTGCAAGGTATGCAAAAAGTTTGCTAAGAGCAAGAACCCGCCTAAGTCTGTACTCCCCATTCAAAACCAACTACCGTTCAAAGTATGGGCTCTTGACATCGTGGGCCCCATGCCAGGAAAGCACAACGACAAAAAATACATCATCACAGCCATTGATTTTGCAACAAGGTGGCCAGTAGCCCAAGCGGTGAAGGTACACACCGGTAACAACGTCCAAAAATTCATTGGCAAGGAAATAATCATCAGGTTTGAAAAGCCAGAACTCCTGATAACCAATGGAGGCAAGGAGTTGACCTCCAAAGACACCAATGTATACCTCACCAAGAATGGGGTCAAACACACCGTCACAACACCATACTACCCACAGGCTAATGGACGCGTAGAGCAGCTTAATGGTAGCCTCTGCAAGCCCTAGCCAAACTCACTGCTGGGAGACCTGAAGACTGATATAAGCAGCTACCAACTGCATTACTTGTGTGCCAAACCCAAGTGAACAGATCCACTGAAAAAAGCCTGTTTGAACTGGTATACGGCACACAGCCAAATATCATTCAAGCATTGGCAGGACCTAAATTGGAAATTCCAAGTCAAGTACCCCCTCTCTCGGATCCTCAAGTAGTAGAGGCTAACAGCAAGCAAACAACCAAAGAAAACAAACGCCTACAAAGGAAATTTGTTCCCATCCACAATAGACATGAAGTTAGGGACAAAGTATGGGTAATGAACGTTGACAAGAGCAAGTTGCAACCTGAAAAGGTGGGGCCAGCAATCATTCTGAAGGTAAACAACAATAACACTTACCTCGTGCAAGGGCTTGGGAAACGTAAGCAAGACAAGACCTTACACCACAACCGCCTACAACCCTGCAAAGCAAGACAAAAACAACGAGAAACTGCCCTTCCTGCCACCAAACAACAACTGGTTCAATATGGCGCCCAGGCTCCTGATGACCTCCCCAACAACTTGCCTCCTGAGGAGGCCAACTTTCAGCTGGGGGGTGTGTCAAAACCGCAGGCTCAACCCGCCAGCAAGGCTCCAACCAAGCGGGTTTGTGACCCGCAATCCAATTACCTGGCCACTCAAAGCCAGACTAGGAAGTCAACTTGAATTACCAAATCCAACAACATGAACAGATGATGATCCTTTACGGTGGATACCTTGATTTGGCGCTTGACTCATTATCAGGATCAAGCCACCCCCTTCTTCCATCCAGCCATGTGATCACCAATCTTGTTTCTATTATCCTTGATTCACATGAACTATATAATCACTATCTCCCAATAAAGATTATTATCTAGTTTCTAAATATTTTCCCCCTTATAACTCTGCTAAAACAGCACAGTTACAACAATAGCTGGATCAAATTTGACAGATAATCAGTTGTCAGAAAAACGATTGACAGAATATCTCCCTGCACCAATGAGGCGCTAATTAAGGAAGGAAAGACCTTTCAGTATTTTTCCTCAGAGAGCCACAACCCCTATTGAAGCCCAATTTAATGTGCCATCTCAAAAACGCTATCTCAAACAACCCATCTCAAAAGCTTTTTTGTAATAGAGTCCAGATTTACTATACCAAAATTTAAAAGCTTAATAAAAATGATCAACCAGTTAAATCTTACATATTGTTTCTAATACAGCATCTTGAAAGACTTCATCATAAAAACACTATGATGAATCATAATAAAAGGTGTTATCTGAGTAAGGTTTTTGGTATAAAATTGCATATTAAATACCTTAAAAAATGCTATCACAAAAGACACCATCTAGAAAGAATGAATCTGAAATCCAATAATTAATAACCTTTTTGTAGTAAATAGAGCCTTTTCCTTATTGGGTGGGATTAAAGTATGGTGATTTGAGACACTACATAATAAATCAACAAAAATTAAGGCCACTTGTTAGTAGTTTCACCCTATATCACAGAAATTATAAAAACTCTATTATACTTTATTCCTTATTACAGAAGGATCTTTGATATTCAGGTTTCAATAAAAATATGGTTTACTAGTGATTTTATAGATTAAAGGGAGCTTTTACACTATCATAAAACATTTCATTACAAAACCCACTAGACTCCCAGCCCCTCAATAGGAGTAGTACTCATTAATGTGGCACTAAGAACTAATATTCTTTTACATATGGTGTCATGGTGCACCATCTAGAGCACACCATCACAAATGAAATTTTTTATCTCTTCAATCTTAAAGTTTAAGAATATTTTTTACCACCAATAAAAAGGGCAAGAAATTCTTTGAAGATTTTCATGTATATGAAAAAAAGTTTTCATCTAAAATATAGGTACTCTTTAGCCTTAGTTTTCAGTCTATTTTTTTAGCTATTCAAGCTTTAGATTCTGCGCTGGTTGTGATTCATCCTGTTGTAAATCACAATATTCATACTCTTATGATTTTCCCTTGGAAAAGTCACATTTCAAGTGCAAAATTCTTCAATTTCTTTTTGAAACTTGAAATGGGGTTTGGCCCTAAAATAGATGAAGGTCACATTTACCTTTTTTCTAGTAACACAATTGATCCTAACCCACTTATAAGAGTGGCAAGTGATCTATCTCTCCTTCTACCACTTTGTGGAAAATTTTTTCCATGAAAGAATCATTTTTAATCATCTAATAAACTGAAGTTCTATTCATGTTGCAACCAAGATTCCATCCTCACCCACTAACATATCTCATAATACACAGGGGGTGCTTGATGAGTTGCCCCATGATGTGTCTAACAATATGGATTAATCTGATGAAAATGTTGAATTATGGGCCCTATCTTTTATTAAGAGTTCTGCCAATTCAATACGCTGATCCCAGAGCAAGTTGTTCCATAACCCAAACCTTATATTTAACCTGCCACCGTGCCACCCCCTGTGGACTTGTGGCTTCTCTATATAGTATATTAATTACAATATTCCACAAAAAATACATTCTTATTCTTGTTCTTTCTATTGGACTGTTCTCTTCCCCAATCAAATACTGAACTATCATTGGTTTAGTTGCAACATTCACATTTTCTCTGTGTTTTTTTACTTTTGCATCATTTCCCTAGTTATATAGAGTGATTTCTGATAATTATAATTACCAGGGCCTTAAGATAGCTTCCTTATTCATCCCTGAAGACTAGCCTCTGGCTTAGTATAAACCTGATCCTACAGTTAGTATTTCTGTTTTGTGTCTTGTCTGTGCCCAACTACACAAAAAATGGTGCTAACTACAGGGGATATAAGCCCCTTGATTACTCCCTTTTCAACTATCTTCTAGGGCATCTCATTTTTGCAAATTCAGTACAGTCTTTTTCTGAAGTTTTCAGCCCTCTAATAGAAGAAGACATATCCAGCCCTCCTATCACTCCTACTGTTGTGAACCTGGCTAATGGCTCTTGTCTTGTTGCTTAACCTCTGAGTACCTGTCACAATTGACAGTTTCCTACTATCAATCAGCAAGGTAGAATCCCATTCCTGGGATTCAAACCTTGGACCCCTGCGGGCCACCAGCCCACGTTTTTTGGGTTCAGACCAGAAGTAGATTTAACTTCAGAGAAACCTCTGAGCCTGCCAGTGGAATACCTTCTATGCTCAAACCCTGCCTCTTGGGGAATCTCCTTAGCCCAGTCAATGAGATCAACAACCAAAATTATGTCCCTGCAATCTCCTGGGCCACTGCCAATGAGAAACCACCTGCATTACCCTGAGACCAAGGCCCACAAAGAGATGATAAATCTATTGTCTCAAAAAGGGAATGTGAGATTTCCCACCCCAACACAGCCAATCAGGACTCAGCAATCTTGGACACCCCTGAGAATGTGCAAACCCTGATAAGCGCCACCCCTTGGGCCACAAGAAACAGCAAATTTTCCCAAGTTTGATGAGCATACTTATACCCTGGAGATGCCGGTAAGATGCTCATTGCCATCCTTACAATAAAGTGTTATGAACCTTTGATTAACTCAGGTTATACCTTACCTTCTTTTAGAGCTTTATCATATACAGTTTAATCTCTCTGGTTCTGCCTCCACATTTAACCATTCCCAAGAAACTACAGACCAACTGTCCAAGTTATTCCACCCTCCAGGAGCTCCCTACGGCCCAGTTCATTTTACAGAGTATCATCCAAACCCAGATTATTTGGAGTTTACCTTTGAAGAGATCCTCCTCTACAACCCAGAAGCCCAAACCAGAGAAACCAAGATTATTGGCTGTGAAGAAACTTGGATCACCAAAAAGCCCTTGCTATTTTGCAACAAGTACAATCACCTGCCTGCACATCTAGTTCCAATGTCACTTCCTCTTACCCTGCAGCCTGATTGCCCTCAGGAATCCGTTGCAACCAGTGAATCCACCTCAACCCAGATATTTGGCGTCCTGTACATCACTATTATGGGCCTAATTGATTCTATGGTGTCTTTCTAGTGGGCCTTAGGCCATTCTTGGAAGATGTCTCTTTTACATTGTAAATTTGGCCTCTATCCTGTTGTGGGTCCTTTCCTCTGGACCCGCGGGCCATCTGCCCACCAGTTCTCTGGAACCCGCCCTTTTATGGATTCTTGACAGTACCCCTGATTTGGATCAAATCACTTCAGTTTCACTTAAGCTAGCATGAGAAGTGTAACAAATCCAACTGACAAAGTTGGATTCCAAAAATCCTCTATTTGATAACAGATTTTCCCTTTTCTGTTCTTTATTCAATCATCTCTCTCATTTCATATTCATTATGTACTTTTTAAAATTTTCCCTAAATACTTACCATAATAGCTCCCTGAGATTTATCTTGGTTTCCTAAAAAAACTATAATAAAAGAGTAAAAAACAACAAAAAACCCCCAGTTTGGCATAAAAATCAACATTTTGAAATTTGATTTTAAATTTCAAAAAAAATTATGCAGAATCATTTTCTCTTGTTGTTTGAGGAAATGCTTCAACTTAGCTTCTCCCAGATTATTTTACTCTCATTTTCAATTCTTCTGACCTTATGCAATAGTTACCAGAGTCTGCAGTTGTCTCCACTCCGTAACTGGTTCCTGTTGGCTATGGTCTCCGTGGTTTGGGACCTGACCTGGTCCAACTTGCCAAATGCCTTTGTGGCAAGGTGGAGCACAGGCCCCATTTATCACAAGAAGGAGCCATTTCTAATCTATAAGTCATTTCAAATCTACCAAGTATTATGTGATGATGCTGCACCTTGCATCCTCATTACCTCTTCTCTGCAGCTGACTCTGATAATTGTCTAATATATACCTTCATCCAAATTGTCTTGGTCCATCACCAGATGGTACTGGGGTCTACATCCATAAGATCTTCTCCCTTTACGCTGCTGTATCCAATCACTGGGAATATTTTTCTGCCTACCAACAATAGGTATGCTCCCTGTTCTCCCTAGTATCCAACAATCAAAGAGATTTGATTACCTCTCAGGCTTAATTATCTAAGTCTTTCAAGCACATATGTTCTTCTGTCCTCAAATGCGTCTGAAAGTACCTTCAGGAGTTCCATCAACTACAATAACCTTGACAGGCCAGGTTGAATCTTCCTTCAATACCCAACACAATTAATTAAACTGGTTGGTTATAGAACCCAATTAAAACTGTGTCCATACTGCTGATCAACTACAGAGCTTAGCTGATGTTGCCTCAAAAAGTATGCAAGACATGCAGGATGAATTGATACAGAAAAAGACTGCTACAACTAGTATTATCCAAGGATTGCAAGCTTGCTTGGATGGTCTAAGCCAACCCTCTGCCGGTGATCACCCTTCTAAAGACCTGGTGAGACAAGAATAAAAAATGTGGGATGCTATCTGTGAGATGTGTGCTAAAACACAAAGGCAAGCTTCTCCAGAGACTGCTCCTCGACCTGATCCTCAGGTAGCTGTACTTATAACCCAGGTGGCTGCACTCCAGCAAGAAGTCCTAGATTTACAAGCAATTGTCACAGAGTCCACCAGCCTGCCAGGACCTTCTGAGGATAATGACTGTTGTCTGTGAATGCCTGGATAGCCTCATATTCATTGAGCTGGGGAATTAATTGCTCTGGCTAATAGAGTTGACCATTTGAAGAACAACCATGATGCCCTGGACAAAGACTTCCAGGAGATGGCTAAACTTATTGACTCTGTCAATGAGTGGTTCTCCCCCTGTTTTTCTTTTGGCTCCTCTTTGACTTCCAGGCTAGCTGAGCTATCAACTGTGATAACTAACCAAGGACAAATTTTGGATACTACCAAGAAGCAGACAGGCTGTATTGCTAAAACTGGCACCTGTAACACCTCCACTCTAGTACTGTAAATTTAGAACCTAAATGTAAAAATGTGGGATTGCCAAATCCTTGGTCCAAATTTTGAATCACTTTTGCAGGATAGCCTTTTTTAATTAAATTGAATTTTTTGTTTTTTATTTGAATTTTTAAAATGCAGGAACTCATAGACACTTTGAAAATTTCAATTTGAACTGCATATTTCCAATGGTTGAAATGAATTAACTGGAATTAGATTTGAAGCATTCAAATCCATCTACCATTTTCATTAAGTTTACTATGTTTTTTGGAATTGCAGGATTGTCAAATCCATAAACCAAACTTCAAATCACTTTTGAATGCCACTAGTAAACTCAAATATTAATTGCAGGAGCTAGAGTCCAAATTAAATGTAAAGTAAGCACACTAGGAAAAACCAACCCAAATTGAGAAGCTCTACCATGACTAAAATCAAATGAAAAATTCAATCTCAATAACCATTTTTAGGCACAAAAATCAACTAAAACGTAAAATTGTCTAAACCCAGAAATGGTACAATATCATATTTTCAAATCACTAATATAGAAATTCTGTAACTATTCAAGGCTAAATCAAGAGAAAAACAATCCAAAGCTAAACTAAAAATCTAAATAAAATACATGTTTAATCTAATTTTTTTATTTTTATGAACAGAAAATCCCATTTCCAACCAGCTCCTGCACCAGCCTGCAGGGCAGCCTGTCCACAAGGGCGTCCCAGAGGGTCCAAGAACAGACCCAGAACCCAACTTGAGGGGAGTCATGCCAACACACAGGCCTTCCAAGGCGTCATTGCCAGCCAATCACTTCCTGCATCCCAAGCCCAATCAACCATTCTGAATCCAAGACAGAAGCCGCTCTCAAGGCCTGCCACCAAAGTCTCCTATACCAGGGTCACAGGGAACAATGAGGTTACTTACACCTCCACTGTGTACCCAGTTATCACCTGGACCCACATTCTGGATCCAAGAGTTGCCGTTACATGCCCCACGTTTTTGACACGTCCTATGAGCCATTGGCCACAACTGAGGAGCCGTCTGCACCTGTGATGTATTCCACCATTGACAGCGCCACTGCAAGCAAGAGTGATCCCACTTTATTTGCAAAGGTTCCCATCCCCTGTGTCAAGCATGATAGCCAGGATGCCGCAGTACCCGCCAAGGGCCGGTGTTGGTTGATGGATAGTGATTGTGAAGCTCTCCTTAACTTCTTGAACAGAGGAATGGTAGCTTGGGATATTTTGTCCCAATTTGATGTCACAGCCAGATATATTGGCAATATCAACAAAAAGTACGGCAACACTGGGAAAATTGCCAAATCTGCCAAGGCAAAAAGACAGCCCAAACTACTTCAACCCATTATTTTGAGGCAATCAAGCAGTGGGTAACCAAGGATTGCCACCTGGACACTCTTGCTGTCCAATCAATGCTGGCCACAGAGTTCAGGTGTTCTGTTTCTAAAACCCTTAGCTACAAAGCAATGGTTGATTTTGGCTTCTCCTGGAAAGTACGGGGGGTTTCTGCCAATAGGAACAGCAACAAGACCATTGAGGATTGACACATTTCTTGCCAAGACCTATCTGGCTCTAAAACAGACTAGCAACATACAGTTCTTATATATAGATGAATTATTGTTTTCCTCCTCACTCAGGTCTAGGCATGGGTGGGTCAATAAGGGGTCCAAGGATGGTGTAGCACATTGTGCAGCTGTCCTTTCACAAACATATTCCATGGTAGCGCTTCTTGGCCCCGCGGGTTGGACCAATATCAAATTATTAAGGGCTTGCATAACAGCGGGACATTTCTTGAATTTCTCCAAATTGTCAAGGAGTACCTTTGGATTAATTACTGCGGCACAACCAACATTGTTGTGCTTGATAATTTTGGGCTCCATAAAGTGGATCAGGTTGTTTTCAAGTTCTTCCCCATTGAAAAAAATAGCCACACCTCCAGCCACTGGCTTGCTGACTGTCCAACAAGACTCCTTTTCCTCCCGCCCTATTCTCCATTTTTGAATCCAATCAAGGAGGTGCTTGGTTGGATCAAAAATAAGATGAAGAAAGGCTCCCTCATGACACCAAAGATCTCTTCAACATTCTTGAGGTCAGTCAATTTTCAATGCCACCTGATGTGATGGCAGCTTTTTACGAGCACTCTGAATCCTTCCTTCCCAAAGCTCTTGCCTCTGAGTCAATCAGATAGATAGGCACTCTAGGTTTTATTTGTTTTTATTTTTATTTATTTTGTTTTTATTAGGACTTGAAAAATATTATTTTTATGTAATGACTTGACTTTGATTTTTATTATAGACATATAGGAATTTGTACATTAGTTAAATAAAATTATTTATATTGGATATATGGACATATATTTTTATTATGATGCACCAAATATTGCATTGAACATAGAGCTAACAAATAAATGAATTAAAAAAGATAAAAATATATCAATTTTATTTGAATAAATATTAACCCTTTTTAGTGTGATGGCTGTTTTTTAAGCCACAGATTGGACCTTGTGATTAATCACCTGATCTTATTGATTCAGTGCCACTATAGCCACACAACATGAAAATCAATGATTTTCATGTATCTCTTACTAATTAGTACTTATGACGCAGGTCAAGCATATCAAATATATTTATCAAATCATATTACAAGGTAAAGGTAATTTGAGTTCTAAACAATCACTTATTTAAAACTTAAGTGGAACGGGCAGTTTGATATGGATAAATAGAGCTCTTGTTGTTTAACTATGTAATATATGAACCCATACTTGACAATCAACTAAACAAAAAAATTTATAAATCATATTTTACTATTAAATGTACTTGATTTATTATAACTACTTCATTATTATATACTACCTAATTATATATTACTATTATAATTTAAAAATAAAATCAAAAATTAATAATTAAAATTAAAATTAAAGTGCAAGAGAATATTGTTTATTAAGGGGATGCAAATTGCAAGGGGTATGCAATTATTCTGGGGAATTATACCCCAAAATTAAAATTTCTGCTATTGTGTCCAATTGGGACCACATAATCTACTGTACATGGTGGACAACTCTGGCACCAATTTCTAGAGGGGTGGCGCTCAGCACCCCAGTGGTTGCAGAGCGCTTTATAAAAGGCAATCAGGAAAGCAAATTGATTAATAGGTTCTTATCAGGAGGCACATAGTACCCATACAATGTTGCCAATGCAAAGGAGTCATAAAGGACATGCTCAACTGTCCTATACCCCCGCAGTGTCTTCTGCCGTTTGAGTGCTAACCAGCATATGTCCATTTGAATAGGTACATCCTCCAACTTTTTGACATTGGTTTTTAATATGCAGTGAAGGAGGATTCCCATGTATACCGCAACATGAATTCTTTGTGAGGTATACTTTTCCAAGAACATGCATAATTTTTTGAATGTTTGCACTAACCTATTAATATAGGACGTTTGGATGAACTTGAAGAGGGTTCCGGGGGTGACCAACTTGAATCAGCCCCCCAGGCCTCAGCAAATGAAATTAATAAAGGCTTAATGTATTCACAAGGACTGTGTCCCCGACTTTGTTTGACAATGCCTTGAATACTTCATTAAAAATTTCAGTTTTTAAATATTCAGTTCCTATTTGAAAGTTGGTTTTGACTAGGTTTTTTTTCATATTCATTGATGTTTGTGAAAGGGAATCTTTGAATGCTTTCATATATATTCATTGAAGTTTAGCTTGACATCCCCGCAAATTTCATTCATGTCTTTGAAGTTGATATTTGATCCTAAATTGTAGGCTTCCCTGGCCCACAGCAAGCACCCTGCAGGTGGCAGATATTTCTTATTCTTTGCTTCCTTATCTGCAAATTTTCTTAGTTCATTTGAATTATTTGAATTATTTCATTTTGATTTCTTTGAATTACAGGGGCTACCAATTATTGGTAACCCCCATATACACCACTGGGAGTGTGGCCGCCACCTTGACAATCTCTCCCCCATTCCTTGATGCAACTAAAGTAAATGTAAGTAAAAAATAAATGAACTTACTAATTATTTCCCCTGCGGCCCCTTCAGCCACAGGCGCCCCTTTGGCAAACTTCATGAGCATTGCTGCTCTTCATTTTCCCCCTTGATTTGATCTTTCTTTTTTTTGCAACTTGTGCTTCCTCTTGATTTCCTTCATTTGATAAATTTTCATTGTTTCTTGAAGAGCTTCTACTTCTTGCTTGTGTTTTGTTTTCATCTGTTTCCATTTGGTCAGTTTCCTCTTCATTTGTGTTAATTTCCTTTGAGCTTTCATTTCCTTTGATTAATTTGATTTTTTTAGTATTCTTTCTATTGGTTTTTGTAAATTCCCACAAGTTGTAACTTTCACTTTTGAAATCTAACCGCTTGAGTATTTCCTTTTGAAGATTTAAAATTATTTCCTTGTGTTCTTTGTTGACTATTGTTCCCAAACTATTCTTTGCAGTTTCATTTTTCTAGACAAAGCATTTCCTTCATTTCCCAGCTGATTCACTACAATTTCTCTGATGTTATTTTAAAGCTCAACAACTTTTGAAGAGCTGACTCTAATTTTTTGATGAAGTTGTAGATATATGACATATTGTTTGAATTACATAAAAAACTGGCTTTTATAGTACTACTATCAACACATGATCACAAAATTCTAGATAATGAATACATTTTATTGACAACTATTGCAAATAATACAAATAACTTGCAATTATACAAAAAATAGCATAACACACTGTCACAACATCTTTGATTACTCCCTCTCGGAGAATTAACGCCCTGAGTAGTTCACCAAATGGCCCACCACTCAACTCACTGACTAATCATTAACTTGGTGGCACTCCTATCATTTGCCCATCTATTGCAGGGATCAAACAATCCAGATCCTAAAAGGAACACAACTTGAATAAGCCTTGTGACTTAAGAGGAACATTACTCAGATAAGCCCCATAACCTCCATGACGTACATGGACAATATGTGACTTCCCATTATACTATATATTATCCTATATTCATATCCAATAAAGTATCATTCTCTTCTTAATTTCCCCTTTATCTCGTTTATTATACTTCATAAGAAGTATATACTTGACAACACTAAAAAATACACCAGAATTGCATTAATCTAGCCATATAAATTAGAACATGTAGATTATATTTTTCAGTATGTAAATTTTTTTATTTGAAACTAGTTTTTTATTGATATTTCATTGAATTGTGAATTTTTTATTGAATGTTAACTATACTGGGCTGTATTGCCAGCAATGTCAATTCAGTGTTATGTGCATAACTCAATGAATTTTATTATGCGAAATGCATTGAGTTATGTACATAAGATCTAAATATCAAGAGTTAACGTCTAGTTGCAATATTCTAATGCATTATTTACATTTGTTGGACTTTACTTTATTATTGAGAATAATAAAACTATTATGCAGCTAAATATATGTTACAGCATCAAATTTACACCATTTTATTTATTATATGGAATGTCAATAATATAAAAAATATATTATTAATTAAGAGCTGGAAGAAATAATATCAATTTAAATAATTTTTCACAAAGAAAGGTTTTTTTATAGTCATCAAAGGACAAGTAGGGGAGGGAATATTTGGAATGTACATCACCATCATCTGTATCTGTAAAAGGGACAGCATAAAAGGTAGTGGGAAGGGAATAAGTGGTGGTTTGGGAGTTGGGGTTGGAAGACAAGTGGCTTGGTCTTGATGGGGGAGTTGGGGAGGCTTGTTTTGTTGACTGGGAAGAGGCAGAAAGAGCTGATTGCTTCAATTGCTCAAATTTTTCCTCTGTCATGTATGCAGGCTTGAAAAACTAAATGGATGAATGTGGGGGAGGAAGGAGTCCTTTCTGGACTTATCACTATCATTTGCATAGAATATGACAATATCTGATAAGTCCTGGACAAATATAGAAGGGGAAAGCTCATACCCCTTCTCAATTTGAGGGCACAGTTCATTGTATGTGGCAGGCTTTAAGCGCCTGAGAGCTGAACCAAAATTGTAAAGACATACATCTGCAAGATGCATGTCAGTGTGGTTGGTGGGATAGGACCAACAGGTATGCCCTGCAGCCCTGATTTCCTTGGTTTCCCACTCCCACTGTCCATCTCAGCACTCACTACAACTGTGTACACAGCTTGTTGGGTAGCCCACTCCTCCAGCATGTCCTTGAGCTCTGCCTGGTATGCATACCCATCTTTGGTGTTTGATATTGCTGAGTAATAATTGATACCCAATGGGGAAACTGATAGTAAAACCCCAACAAATTGATAAAAAAATTGGGCCACACTTGTAGACGTCAGATTGGATACACTATTCTCCATAGTATTGGATAATTGCAGAAATCTTGACATACAACAAGAAGATGCTGTCATTGCACGTCCTCATTATCCTCCCTTTTATAAACTTAATAATGGTTGAATTGTATGGGTTGATATCCACCAAACTGGGGCCACTGAGAACTTGATTGGACAAGATTCTAGCAGCAACCACACCTCTGTGCATCCACAAATTGTCTGCTCTCTTATTTGTGAAAATGCCATGGAGTCCCAGTTGGAGACAAACCTTGACCAGGAGCATTCACGGGTCACGTTCCATGATGACCATCATAAGGGGATGGGCTTTTTCACCATCAGTTGAAGTACAGGCACCAGTTGGGGTCTTCTTGGGAGGGGGTCACAGTTAGTGTGGGCTTGCAGGGTTGCTGCCACAGTGGGCTTTGCAAAACCCATTGCGGCCGCAATTTCCCCAAGGGACATAAGCATCCCTTGCTTTTTGATCATTTCAAGAACAATTTCAGGGGTGATCAGCCTTCTTCTGCGTCTTGCAGGATAATTGGCTGGAGGTGGGTTGTGTCTGTCTTGGGAACCAGACAGTGCCATCTGATTGGCTATTTTGAGATTTGGGGCTCTCTGGGTGACCCCATGGCTCAAATGACTGGCTCCAGATGCCATTGTTGCTGTATGATTTTGGTTAGCGGCTGCCTGTGCGTGATGGGCAAACAGGGAAATTATTGAGGATGCAGGAGAAAAACACTCTCCTGAGTAGTGCTTAGGGAGGGGCATGCAGGTTGGGAATGACCATAGACAGAGGCTTCACTATTGGAAGACCCAGCGTAGCCCTGCATGATTTTGTCAAGGCCAGGGAACAGCTTGTTTATTTGGTTGTTATTAAAAGAAGGCATAATAAATTTTATATTAAAAACTAAACTCAAAAAGAGGAGTGTATATTTTAGTCAATTTTATTGTTAAGTATGTTAAGTTGGTGAATATTATGATCTAAATTTTAGCTGTCCTAAACTGGAATAGGGTGATTTTTGAGAATGCCTATCATTCCTAAAAGAATTATCACAAATCCACTCTAAATGCTTTAACTTCCTATTTAAGATGCCTATAAATTATATTTATTTCAAATTCACCTCAATTATGATTTGAAATTTGGCTCTTGGATTTGACAATCCCATAATTTCATATTTGTTAATTTTTACATGTTGTCTATGATTTGTTAGACATACAGAAAATCTCAAATTGTACATTATAATCCTGCATTCCAGATTCATGTATCCCACATTTGTTTGCTGGGTTTTGTCTTTTGTTAGGTGAGTTATCTGTTCAAGAGATTTGAAATTTGCCAATTTAAATAAACCAAAAAATCAAATTAAATAGTTGATTTTGTCAATGATTTTAGTTTCACTCAGCTGATTTGCCCACAAAAGTGATTCAAAATTTGAATCAAGGATTTGAAAATCCTGCGTTTTTTGTTTAGGTTCTGAATTTACAGTATGTAAGATATTTGATGATTTTAAACTTAGCATTGCATGTATTTTTTTGGACTAGCACCTCTTTACTCAGTAAAATAAAGCTGATACTGCCATTTAGTTGTAAAAACTTTGAGTCATTAAATGATATATGGTATTGTTGAGAATTTCAACCAGAGTATCATCCAACACTTTATTCAATATGGGCTAAAAGGTCCCAGCTAGTTGATATATGAAAAGAAAATTATTTAGGAGAGACTTAAATATATGTTATTAACTGTAATATGACATTTTCAGCATTTAACACACTTCCTGCCTGGAATCTGAGAGCTTCCATGCTCCTATCTGCTACATTATTGCTCATATGTTGGTTTAGAAGGTGTAAAGAAGCTCATACTCTTAATTTCCTAGGATAGCTATGCTTCTTGAAGATGATTTTTGATGCTGCCATCATATTTCTATCAATGTATTTAGGTATGAAGAAAAATCAAGGAGATATATTGGCCAAATTTTTTTGTTTATCTCTAAAGAAGTTCAATGAACCTTTTGAGTGCTAAAAATTACCCAAACATGATTGGGACTAGGTATCTGATTATAAAATCTGTTTGATGATAATTATATATGCCTGATTAAACTTTTAATCTTTATCTTACACATTTAAGATGGTTATTGTTTAAGCTATATAACATGGTAATGAATAGCCACACTATTTCAATATCTTTGATTAATCCCTCTCTTGGAAAGCGTTTTCCCAAGAAATGACTTCACTAATAAACAGTTAGTGGTACTCTTATCAGAAGTTCATGTTGTACAGGATCAAATAGTTTGAGCCCTATGAAAAACACTACCTGTAAAGGCCCCATGACTGTGATGGAGTAAATGGTCAGTATTTGGCTTCATACAGTACCCTATAAAATTCTATCTTCATAGCAAATAAATGATCATCCACTTCTTAATCTCCTTTATTACATTTAACTATACTTTCAATAAGTATTTTTAAAACAGCAGGACTGACCCCTGATAAAGTTCTGCATAAAAGGCCATTTGCCACTTAACTTAGCTTTCTGGGCAACTACCATCAACTGTGAAGGTCAACTAGAATTACCAAACAAGAGAACATGAACCAATGTCAGCCTTGACTGGGTGTCATCTCAATATAGCAATTCACTGGGTAACCAGATCCAACTACCTCTGCCCAATCCAATAAGTTGATTGTCAAAACCTTTCTCCCGTTAAATATTTTTTCCAAATGTAGGACGCCCAATACCTCAATATAGGTAGTATCTAGTCCTCAAATGTTTTGCCCTTGTAGCTTGGCTAATCCCGCACAGCTACAGCAGTGTATACTTGCTGGAACTTTCACCACCTATACACTCTAGACTATAAAGGGTGCAGTTACATTTAAGCTATAATTCCCTTCTCTTGAGGTACAACACACAATCTCAAAAACACTATATCAAATATGCCGGCTCAAAATTATGCCATCTCAATTTTTGCTATTTCAAAATCATTATATATACTTCATTTCTATTTACGCCATCTCAACTATAGAATCAGTTTTTTAATTTAGTTTATTTTGAACACCCAAAAAACCATAAAAAATGACAAAAAAATAATTTTAAAAAATCCATTATAGGCTTAAAAAGCCTCAGGATTTTAAAGCTGCAATAAGAAAGGGGACCAATTAGAAGCAACAAGGTTGTGTAAAGCCCAAAATTCAAAATACACCCCAAAATATCCATTTTCATCTTTTTAGTTTATGACTTATACTTTGAAAGATGCATATACTTTTACCAAATACTAAAAAGTCAAAAATGATATAATTAAAAGAAATAAGATAGAAGACAAAGTGTATTTTTTATTGGAAAAGACCAATTCATAAGTAGAAAGAGTAACAGAGATAGCTTGGAGATACTCAAGCTTGCTGTCCTTAGGATAGCAGGCAAGGACCAACTTGCTAATCTCTGTATAATTTTTCACTGCCTTGGTCTGCTTGGGGGGATTGTCCTTGGTCTTCATGCCAGTCTTGAATAGGTGGGCAGAGATGGCTTGTTAGGTCTTGAGATGCACCATGATATTGTTGAAATTAGGCTTCTGGACCCTGACTCTTATAGCAAACTGGCTATGCCACCCTTCAAGGGAAGAGGTGGTCTTTATCAACCGTCTTTGAACTGCTTGAAGCAGCTCTAGGTGATTGGGTCACCGCCTTTTCTGATGTGGTGTGCTTCCTGAAAAATACCAACCCATTGAGTTTCAAAATACTCAATAAATGGCGCAAAAGCTGCCTGGTAGACAATTATATAGGGGTGGCAGAGGAGGGCGTTGTAGAAGGCATTGATTTCCTCCTTTCTTACTAGGGCAAGGCAGCAAAGCAGCTGAAGACTTCCTTGGCTTCTTTGGTCCCTTCTGCATTGATGAGCTCATGCAGATATGAGCATTTCTGAAGGCAGTGGCAGAGTGCCTGGCGGAAGTGAAAATAGCATCCCTGAGGGGAGCTCTTATAGACTTTGATAAAAGCATTTACCTGAGCCTGCTCAAAATTGACTACCAGATATTCATGGTAGGGAGGTCTTTCTGACTGCTTCTTGGGGGTGGGGGCGTCTTCATCCTGAGACTAGATCTTCTTCTTGCACCCTCTGGTCTCCTTGGGCTCCTCCTCAATGTTGGGGAGGATTTCATCCAACTTATTATTGAGAATGGTAAGTGCACATACATATGTGTCCTGCTTCTTGTTGGGAAGGAAGCAGAAGACCAGGGGAAGGACTAGATTTTCAACCTGTCTATGGACGTTCCAAAGCTGGCTAAATAGATTTGTGCAGGTTAAAAAAGTGCTATCTGCAAGCCAGGTCTTGCATTTTAAGAGGTTTTGTAGATACTTGGAGGTAGCAAAGCAGATAATACACTCCTTTGCATTTGGGCTGTTGCAATGAAGAAGGAATTGCTCATCATGACAAGAAGGTTTTTTGCTCCTCTATTAAGATCAATTGATCAATTTAGGTAGCACTGACGCCTTCAGTGCTCAGAGCATACCTCTGATCAGTGAGATATCTCTGTAATTTTGAGGCATCACCAACAGAAGAAATTTGGTAATCATTGAGGTTGAGGAGGGCATTGTTCATCACCTCAGTTGAGGTTTGGTCCTTTGTGGTTGGGATTACTTGGCAAAGAAACCAGTGGATTAATTGATATAGGGTTTCAAAAGGCTCACTGCAGTTGTGGCCTACAGTTAATGCCTTGAACCTAGGGAGCCCATAGATGGTGAGCCTTGCGGGGCAGCCAAGGGTATCACATTTATAGTGATGTTGATGGAGGGTTTTTTGTCAGTGCAATTAAAGCTGTACCCCTTGTACACAAGCCAACACCTCCCTTTTAGTCATGATAGGTTAGCTTTCAGGGAATGTGGTGGACGCAGCAAAGGTGCCATTCCTGTTGCAGGTATTGTGGACAGTGTTTATGTCCCAGAGTTCAATTTGGTCATCTGCAGGAGCACCAGGCTCAGGTTTCTGCTCCTGCTCCTCCTCAGGCTCTGATGTGGGATCAGAGTGGAAATTGAAGTTGAAAAGCTTCTATTGGAGATCTGAGGGGAGTATACAAAGGGAGAGTGGGGAGGGGTAGGGCTGGTTTCCTCAGGCTCTGGGGATGGCATGGGGGTCTTGGGAGGAGCTTTAGCCTTAGAAGGCTGCTTCTTGAGGGTGATCGCGGTCTTTTTGGCCTTAGGGGGTTGACCTTGCCCTTGAATGCCTTGAATGCAGCTTTGTTGATGGACTTGGGAGGCATCTAAAAGTGAATTAGTAACAAAATATGTGCATTTGGGGGCAGTTTTCAAAGGGAAAAATGGGAATGTTTGTAATAAAAATAGTAAATATTTTTACATAAAGTTGTAGAGGGAGTCTGAAAATATGTAATAAATATTAAAATCTAAAATCTTTTTATCTTGTAAAAATAAAAGCTTTATTTGTAGTGTAAGTGTGCAAAACTTTAAGTTTTGACTGAAAACTTGCAGTCGAAATGGTGTTTTCAAGATGATATAATTGGGATGCTGTAGCTCAAAAACATAGTGATTTTGACCATTTTTATATTGAATTAAGAAATTTCTGGCAGAGCTACCTCAACCTGACCAAATAGTAAATCTTGAATATTTCAAAAGCTAGCTTATAAAACTGGGGTTAAAAAGTACCCAGTTGCTTATAGGAGGCCAAGAAATTCATATCTGCAAAATTTCATACATTTTCTTACATTTTTTATTAATATGGTTTTTGGCGTGATAATGTACTTTTTAAAGGTGAAAAGCAAGAATTATGGTAGGGGAATCAATATAGCATAGCCTGACATCATATGGAATTTCCCCTTATTTTCTCCTATCCATTGTGTGCATCAAATTGATGGGTGATATGAAACCCAGTGGAATTTGAAGAGACGTAAATTGAAATGGCATAATTACCCCCTTCCATATTAAAATCACTATTAAATTATTTTATTAAGGAAACCTTTATCAATGTATCCATGTATAAATAATCTATAAATTACATATAGCAAAAATGGTTTTTTCCCCAGCAATAACAATCACTAGTAGGACTACCATAGTGGCTTTATTTTAGGTTGTTATTAGTATAAATGTCTTGGATTAATGCTATAGGAACATCTTCTGATTGTAAACAACAGGATTTATTTTAGCACAGGAATAGGCTTATTTTATTCTGTGATAAATGGCGTAAATCAAGATGGCACAGAATTGAGATTGGGTAAACACGCCCTACACCAAGTGATTTCATATATAAATAAAGTTAGTAAAAAAGGTTTGATTTATTTGACTCAAAATGAAAAAATCAAGAGGGTGTACTTTTGAGATGCCATGTTATAAAATCATTAGTGAACTTTAACTATTTTATTTTTATTTTTTTGACATTCAAAATCACCAAGGCAAAAAGCGCCATTCCAAATTAGATTTGAGATGGCGCTTTCAAGATGGTGTGTTGTACCTCTCTTGAACAGCTTAGAAACTTAGTTTCCATTCAAAGTTTTCAAAGGATCCCTTAAGCTTCACTGCTAACCCAGATGGAGGAGTGATGGGTATATTCAATCAGGTAGCTAGTTGCCAACATCCCCTAGAATCTTTAGAGGGTCAATTTAGACCTTAACCAGTCAAGATATAGCTCATGGGTATACTGGCTTACTGTGACAGAAATTAGGGGATAGTATGAAACTGTTTCTAAGTGATGGGGAATTACCACCCAAATCCACATAGAATTAATGATTAACCATCAATGTGGCTTCAAATATCTTTTTGTAAAATTTCCAATTGTAATACCAGGATTAAGCAAAACAATTAATCCTAACCAAATTAGCCCAAGATAAATGGCCCGAGACAACATCCACAAATCTTCAGAATAAAATTCTGGACATTGTGAGGCAACACAATTTTCAGTTTCCAGAATGGGAGAGCTTCAAAATTGGCTGGCACAAAATTAACATTGGGCGGCACCAATGACAAAGTTCCAACTGCAGGACCCCATCTTCCAGAAATGATTTGGTTGAGAATTAGATTGTACATAATATATTGTAACAACCCAACCACAGGATGCATTTTGAAAAGTAAATTAGAACTGGGTATAAATGATTTTTATTAAGTAAATTTTGGGAGGACTCAACTCTTAGAGTTGAAACAGTGAAAATTATTCAATATATATCAGAAAATTGACTAAGCAATATCACCTGAGTCTTGGCCTCCTATTCCTTCCACATTGTCAAGTAAGTATCTGGTTCAGGTTGCAAATAACCCTTGTGTGATCAGTTCTGACAACCATGCTGATTAACAAGCTCATATAAGGTGACCCTCAAATTACACTGATTTATCAACATCAATTTGAAAGGAGGAACCGGTTTCAGCTGACATACTGGAGCAGCCGTAACCCATTTCCAATTGACTGTTTGATTTAAATCTGTTAACTCAGTCAATTTTGATAAAGGTTTTCCGGCTTTTTGAGCCTTCTTGCTTGGCTGGATAATTCCTGGCATGATGGAACCTATTGTGACATTACCCTCTGCTTTAACCCTGGGAACAATACCACCATCTTGGAGATGGGATAAGGAGAAAATCTTGTGTGCAGGTGGGAGTTTCATTGCGGCTAAGGTAAGTTCAGGGTGGCCAATAGCAGTGAAATTGCGCTTGTAGAACTCGTGAATCAGATCTGGGGAATTGGAACAATTTTAGTGGGGAACCCAGGAGTTTTCAGAATCAGGATAGCTCTTCCAAGACACCAAATATTCCAAGTGTTGTTGGTTCTTGCAGGAAGCCAGAATACAATTTAACTCATACTTAGGTTCTCCTTCCACAAGAATGGGTTGGGAAGAGGGAGTCTCTGTACCTTTAAAGGGAGTAAGAAGACATTCATGAAATGTGTGGAAAATCTTGAAAGCAGGAGGTAAATCCAGCCAATAAGCAGAGGGACCAATTTGATGTTCAACTTTGAAGGGGCCAACTTGCTTAGGCCCTAACCTACAACAGGGAACCTTCAGTTTCATATTGCAAGCATCAACCATGACTAGATCATCTGGCCTGTAAGTTGGACCTTCCTGGCGTTTGCAATCTGTGTATTCCTTGTAAGTTGTCACGGCAGCAGCAAGAGTAACCTGGAGCTCCCAATGAACCTGCTTCAATGCAGCATCCTGATCAGTTGCAGCTTCCATGTTGCTAACCAAACAAGGACCCATATTAGAAGATGGGTTGTAACCCACATTGGCATAGAAGGGTGATACTTGAGTTGACGTGTGATGGGCGTTATTATATGTGAACTCTGCCATGGGTAGATTATCACACCAGTCATCTTGTTGCGCATTAGTGTAGCAACGTAGGTAGACCTTCAAACTTTGGTTTACCCTCTACATTTGTCCATCAGATTGGGGGTGAAAAGCCGTGGAACGGCACAATTTGATACCTAGAATCCCAGTGAAAGCTTCCCAGAACTGAGCAAAGAATTGGGGCCCACAGTCACTCACAATCTACATTGGAATGTCATGTAGGGAGAAGATTCTATTCACAAACAACCTAGCTGTTTCCACCAAAGTAATTGTGGTTGAGCAAGGTACAAAGTGCGCCATTTTCATAAAACAATCTACCACCACCATGATTGTGTTAAACCCATTGGAATTGGGCAGTTCACCAATAAAATCCACCAACACAGGCATCTAGGGTCCTGCAGCAGGCTGCAGTGGAACCAGTAAACTTGTAGTCTTGTTCCGGCTTGCCTTAGATCAAATACATACCAGACAATCATGAACAAAAGATGCTACCTGCACTGTCAAACCTTTCCAGGAAAACTGGTGGCGGATTAGTTCCACTGTTTTGTTTTCTTGGGTGGCCTGCCATTGGACAGGTGTGATGAGTCTCCATGATTTTGTCCCAAATAGTTCCTTCTGGAACCCACAAGCAACCTTGATGATATATGACGGGACCTATCTTATGATAACCCTGAGGTTGACCCACTGGGTTTGCACATGTTAGCTCCAATAGCCTATCATAACCTTTGGACAAAGGTTGCAGGAACTTAACTTTGGAATATAAGTCCAGGTCTACGCCCTCAGTTAAGGACATGGTGGCCAGCGTAGCAGGTGGAGGCAATACAAAAGGCACCATAGCCTCATCTGGAATCATAGTATGTGTGTTAAACTTGGCGTCCATACTAGCATCTGGGAGATGGGAAGGATTCCTGCTTAGTGCATTGGCCAAGTGATCTTCAGATCCCTTAATAAACTTGTAGCAGAACTTGTATCTTGTCAGGTCACCATGCTATCTGGATTGGCAACCCAACAAAAACCCTGGGTTGTCAATAATATAGAAGAGCTTTGTGGTCAGTTCTTACTACAAATAGATGACGTGCCAACATGAGATGATGATGCCAATGCTTTAACAATTCCACAACAGCCAACAATTCCTTGTTGTAAATCATGTAGTTGCATTCCCAAGCCTCCATCTTCCAGGAGAAATACCCTACAGGTCTCTCAATCCTGTCACTAGCCGTCTGCAACAGCACACCAGCCACAGCGTATTTAGATGCATTGGTGGAAACCACAAAAGGAATATCAGGATCCACATGTCTTAACACTGGGGAGGACAAAAAAAGAGCCTTGACTGCTGAGAAGGCACTTGCGCACTCAGGCGTCTAGACTAAAGTTGTCTTTCCACTAGCCAAATATAAAGGGGCAGCCACCTCAGACAAGTGGGGGTGAATTTCTTCAAGAACATACATGTACCCAAGAAACTACAAAGTTGGGATACTTTCACAGGCAAAGCATACTCTCAAACTGCAGCTTCCTTGTCAGGGGCAATGATGTGGCCATCCTCAAAGATAATATTACCCAGAAAGGTAACCTTATGTTTAAAGAATTCACACTTACTCCTTTTGATGATCAAGTTTGCTTGGAGAATGCACTCTACAGCTGCTAACAAGTGGGCCTTATGGGACTCCTCATCCAGAGAAAACACCAAGATATCATCCATATATGCAATGGCACATACACCCAGGAGATCCCCCAAGACAAAATTAATTAGTTGCTGAAAGCAAGCCGGAGCATTCTTCAATCCAAAAGACATTACCTGGAACTGAAAGATACCCTTCTTGGTTTGGAATGCTGTTAACCATTCCATTCCTTCTGCAATCCTGATTTGATTGAAAGCATTCAAAAGATCAAGTTTTAAAAATACCTTAGCCTTCTCAACACACCTTGAGATTTGTGCTTCGAGAGGTAAAGGGTAGGGATCAGGGACCGTGATGTTATCCAAGTTCCTGTAGTCAACACAAGGACAAAGAGACCCATCAGCCTTTTGAACAAACAACAACGGGGAGCAAATTGACAACGCTGTTTTAAAAATATAGCCCTTTTCCAGCATGTTACAAGTCCACACTTCCAAAAATGCGTCTTCCCTCAAGGTTAAAGGATAAATAGGGGACACAATTTGAATCAGATCAACAGTAACTTTAAAGTCAAAGTCAAACTGAGTGTGCTTGGGAAGGACCTTGCCTCTGGTAGCGTTAAACGCCGCAGACCAGGGTTGTAAACATGCTGGTAAATCCAAACTTGTGGGGACAGGGACAGGAAATAATTGAATAGTCTGAGAGGATTGCTCCATTTTGGACATGCCTAACAGCGGAATACAAATAGATATACCCAAAGATTGTTCCACCTGTAACACATTTTCTTTCAGTAAGGTGGATACATTATGATCTCTCTACCAATCCACACCCAAAATGGTAGGATACATCAGGGAAGAGCAAACAGAGAACCTTGCAGTAAAAGACTGACCCTAAACTACAAATGTTAATGGCTTCTTCAGCTGGAAAGAGGAAAACATTTGACATTTCCTACCCCTAACAAGCATTTCAGGGTGGTACTTGAGTTGTAGCAAGCCGGCAGTCTCCACACTCATGAAGTTCTTGGAAGCACCTGTATCCAACAAAATGGCTGATAGATAGTTTGGCCATTATCAATGCTACCATAAAACAAGAAGTAACCAGAAGTAGATTTATTTGCAGCAAAGGTGGCAATCTTGGCAGGGTCCTGTTTCTCTTTGGCAGTACAGACGGCAGCTAAGGAGGCAGGATGCTCCTGGAAGTAACACTCAATCATTTCTTGGACAGCAGCTGGAAGAACGGGATGATCACAATCAATGGGAACAAGGGGCAACTCTTCGGAAATAACCACAGAAGGCTTTGTAGGTATGATGTGCTGAAGAATCACCAAGGAACTATCAGGAATGGACACTACTGGGGCCTCCTTTACATCAGCAGGTCTGTTCACCACCGCCAATTGCAACTGAGACGGGCTAGGGGGAGAACAATCCTGACTTTGGTTGGAAGGAACTACTGCGGAGCAAGGACCAGAAAACCAGGGCGCGCAGCAAGCTTGTCCTCAATTACCAATGTACCTTGCTTGGAAGTGGACGGATTTGAGACCAGAGAAAGAAATTGGCTTACCAGGGCCTCAGTTGTGGTTAACAAGGAATCCCAAACCACCAAATCCTGGGCAGTCTGGTCAACTGCTAACCACAACGCTGAGAGTTTATTCACCTTGGAAACATCAATTGTACGGCAGTAGGTAAGAAACTGAGGAAGGAATACTGAAAGTGAAGTTGTACCCTGATGGAAGGCATACAGCTTACAATATACTTTGAGCTCCTCAATAGATACACACAAATTTTTTAACAAAGGGTATAAAGATGCACTCTCAGTTAAAACACGTGGATTGCGCTCCACCACAGACAACAACCATTCACGAGCATCTTCAGAAACCTTTTTCATCACATGGTAAACTTGGGATTTTTGATTAAGGCTTGAACCAGAATAGAATGATAATGCTGACAAAACTTCACGCAAAATCTCATCAGTGGGTGGAGCAGGAAAATAATCCAGACACCCAAATGACATGATGTGAAAGAAATAGAAAACAGAAGATCCAGTTTCAACAACTGTAACCGGAGATGGAAACCACAAATTAAAGAAAAGCCCAAACTGAAAGCTCAGAAAGGAACTGCTACAAAAAAATGGATAACACAGATATCTCAACAGAGCAGGAGAAAAAACACAAATTCATGACAAACTTCTTCCAAAAACTTAGATGTAGAAGAGTTGAGTAATGTGACAGAAATCACAGGATAGTATGAAGCTGTTTCTAAGTGATGGGGAATTACCACCCAAATCCACATAGAATTAATGATTAACCACCAATGTGGCTTTAAATATCTTTTTGTAAAATTTCCAATTATAATACCAGGATTAAGCAAAACAATTAATTCTAACCAAAGTAGCCCAAGATAAATGGCCCAAGACAACATCCACAAATCTTCAGAATAAAATTCTGGACATTGGGAGGCAACACAATTTTCATTTTCCAGAATGGGGGAGCTTCAAAATTGGCTGGTGCAAAATTAACATTGGGTGGCACCAACAACAAAGTTCCAACTGCAGGACCCCATCTTCCAGAAATGATTTTGTTGAGAACTATATTGTGCATAATATATTGTAACAACCCAACCACAGGATGCATTTTAAAAAGTAAATTAGATCTGGGTATAAATGATTTTTATTGAGTAAATTTTGGGAGGACTCAACTCTTAGAGTTGAAACAGTGAAAATTATTCAATATATATCAGAAAATTGACTAAGCAATACTACCTGAGTCTTGGCCTCCTATTCCTTCCACATTGTCAAGTAAGTATCTGGTCCAGGTTGCAAAGAACCCTTGTGTGATCAGTTCTGACAACCATGCTGATTAACAAGCTCATATCAGGTGACCCTCAAATTACGCTGATTTATCAACATCAATTTGCAAGGAGGAACCAGTTTCAGCTGACATACTGGAGCAGCCGTAACCCATTTCCAATTGACCATTTGATTTAAATCTGTTAACTCAGTCAGTTTTGATAAAGGGTTTCTGGCTTTTTGAGCCTTCTTGCTTGGCCGGATAATTACCGGCATGATAGAACCTACTGTGACACTTACCACCTTTATTTTTGAAGCTGGACTGGGTATAGTTCATTGCCTGGAATGGGGATATAAACATTCCAGGGAGGGGTAGAGAGGGGGTAGGATGGTATTTATTGCCAGGAGGGGTGGCCCGTATCCAGGTTGGGAAAGCCAGTTTACCCCTAGAGGGGATTGTACCTGTGGCATCATTCAAAGTTGGGATTGTTGGAATTCCCAGAATACATCCAACAACCTTTGGCTTAGTTAAGGTCCCTGCCTTTTCTGGGGATGTGGGGCTTTTCTGCACTGTAATTACAGAGTTACCAAACGGAGAATAAGATTAGAACATGCAATATATTTATTTAAGAGTGAGGGTTTGTATAGTGTCTCTAGTGGTATCATGGGTTATTTGGGTATCTCTACTATGTGAACACTACTCCCAGCAAATGACATGTGTCTTTATATGAAAGTACTTGGCCATCATATCTCAAATTGTTGGATCAGGTTGATGGTTCTTGATTTTAGCCTTAGGGAAAGTTGAGTTAGATCACATGTGTCTTTCCTTGAATTAAACCCTTGCTGGGGGTTTACTTTGAAGGGTTGGCACTATAATTGTGGGTTGATTAGGGAAATAACTTCTGACTTGTCATGGGGTGACTTGATGAATACTCCCTGGACAGTGGAAATTCATTGTTGAGTGAGTATTACAATCTGGTTACAACTATAGTGTCAGGATAGTTCAACTAAATGTTGAACCAAGCTCAAAATATCTCTTGAGAATGGTAGTAGATACTATGTCAGGGCTTAAAAGTTATCCCACCACCAGGCTTATGAAACTATTTTACCAAGGTCTCTCCAGTTATCTAGAAATCTTGGAGTGATAACTTCTAATCACTCAAGCCCCAAATTTTAAACACCAACAAAAGCTAACTCCTTAAGTCTTGATTGGTTAAGTTTATGGATTGTGCTGCAGGGACTCTGTCCTTAAGGGTATGAATGATGTACGCTAGTTTGGCATTGAAGGTTGGGGGTGAATGCCAAGTATTTAAGGCAACACCTCTCACTTGCATATTGCTTCAATTTATAAATGGGCATTGATCCTGATGGTATACAATGTTTCCTCTGATTGTTTTAATAAGGTATCCTTTACTATTCTGTTTCACTTACTAATAGAAGGACTTTGTTGGCTTGTTGTCTCAAACCTTGAACAGCTAAGTCTCTGACACCAGACTCATCTTGGCACTGCTTTCTTGTTGCCTTCTCTACTAAAAGTAAATGGGGGATTCTCCTGCTGTACTAAAAGTTGGAGCTAGTACCCTAGCCCTGATTGAAGTGTGGTGTGCTGTCCCTTGCTTCTGAAGCCCAGTGCAGCAGTTCCCCCTGCTTCTCAGGTAATAGCTTCCCAAGAGATTCTCCTTCTTACTCCTTGTAAATATATTTTTGATCATTACACTTGCTCAAATCCATCTTTGAAGTAAAACCCCTACAGCAGGCACTACCCTTCTCCCATAATTTAGTATTTTGGCCACCCCTAGATACTCCAAGGTTATGGTAATCCGGTAATTACTAGAGGGGTTATGGTGTAAATTCACTGCCCCCTTTGGCTTTGGATAGGACTGTATTTCCTTGTTGCACAAAAAAGACCGCTCAAAGTCCAGCGAAACCACTTAATTCACTCAATGATTTAGCTCACACAGTGGATGAAAGATTTGTGTTGGCATACCCTGCAGAACCCCCGGCTTTGATTGCCCCGTCTTGGGAAGAAACACTGGTTAATTTGGACTATTTATTAGCTTGGTATTGTCCTCTTTTAAAAACAATCAGGAACACCCAATCAAATGGGGCCACATCAATAACCACAAAGTCAACTAAATCTGAAATGGTTGGGATGTCTTCCTGCCAATCAGGAGGGGCCGCGGAAATTACATTGAAACCCTCCAGTCCCCCGGCCCTGGCCAGCAAAATTTCTCCCATGGCCAATTAGATGCAACACTTGAGGTCATGTGATCACTACCTGCCAACTCACCCCTTTTAACAATGCCAGGGGACTTTGAGTCCCTGCTTGTCAATTTTCCAATTTATAAAAGTTTGGACTCTGTTGCACTTAATTTTAAATTTATAGTTTTGGTTTGGACCTCTGTTTTGGGTCCCTATCATCTAGAGTTTAAAGCGTTAGTAGTTTTGTTAAAGCTAACCTTGTATCAATCCGCTTTGAACCCAGCATCTCTTCTGGGACTCTGGAAACATACCTCAGTGTATAGAGATTTTGTTTTTTGCTTTTGCTTGCAAAGTTTACGCTTGAACTTAAGTTTTCTAGTTGAAATCAATATAAAATCCTATTTTACTTTGACTTTTCTCTTTAAAGCTTGCATTTTCAAACCCGCTTTTGCTCCCAATTGACCCCAAGGTACCCAAGTTAACCGCCAAGCTTTCCCCAGTTATTTCCTTCTGTTCTCTTGTCTGTGGGTGCCCTTGCTAGGTTTAATTTTATAATTTTAATCCAAAACAAAGGTACCTACCTTACCCAAATTTTGAGGGGAACACAGCCATGATACTCCCAGCCGTTAAATTTGTAGTCTTTTCCTTGGCCCCCTTTTTGCTCCTCCTGTGGTCTACCTCACCAGACCTGTGGTTAAAAATCTCCTCTTCTGCGCGGCTTGTGAGTGAAGCTCCCTCCAGCCTCTTGAGTTTTCCTGGCAGACTCCTTTATTCTGGGGAGGCTGTGGTGAAAAGCTTGACATGCAATGATCTGGATTTGGATGATGTTGACTATGCCTCTCTTGCTCCTGTAGGCAAAAAGATGCCAATGCCCTCCCTTCCTGACCTAGAGAAGAGTAACTTGGTACCTTTGCGCGCTCCTGCAATGTCTCCTTCCGCCCCCACCCGTACCCCCTGGTTGCTCACCAGTTTGGCGCTGATGGCACTGAATGCTTATTTCCCTCAGTTGTCTCCTTTGTCTTCCCTGTGGTCCCCCCTTTGAGCGGCCATTCCAGTCCTCCACTGGGCGGCATCCTGGTGGTTTGTTTCACTGGGATGGGAGCCAAACTTAGTTAGTTTAGCCCCCCTCTCTCACATATGGGATCTGAACCCAATAGATAAATCATCAGCAGGGTAAATCAAAGCTTGAGTATTGAGCCTTTAATGCAGGACAACTGGGGTAAGGTTCATGGGGAACTTGGTCATCCCATGGCAGATAGGTTCAACCTGGATGGCCAGTCTGGTTTGGGATCCTCAAATTAAGTAGCAGCGGCCTAGCCATTACCTTGGATCAGCAAAGGAGTTGATCCCCCAACCTTACAGTAGTTTTCAAACCTGTTGAGATAAACATATGGGTCATTATTTTTCTTGTTATGCCTAGGCACCAGATTTATTATGTTATAGCTTAATCACATTATTAATGTTCAAATTATTCAGAAAGCTTAAAATACAATCAATCCCAAAACTTTAATTTTTCTTGGGCTTGGGTGATTTTTTAAAAAATAATTCATTGATTTTATAATTGAAAATTGCAACTTATAGTACTACTGAAAATATCTTAAGTGCTACTACAAACCAAAAATATTTATGATGAGTTGCATGGGAGAGTAATAGCAGCCCCAAAGCTATAAATGCTATTACCCTATCTTTGGCTCATCATAAATATTCTTAGTTTGTTTCAGAAAAAAAGGTTGTTGTTGTTGAAAGACTAATAACTCTATTTAAAATACACCCTCTAGTAAGTTGCCCTACTTCATGAACTTTACCTAATGCACCACTAGCATCTTCTGATATTTTTGTTTCTCTGGTTTCATCACATGATTGCAAATGATAAGTTATCTCAGAATATTCTGATAAACTTTCAAATGTTAGAGGTGAAGTATATAGCTTCCCATCTTTCATCAAATATGAAAGATTAATGTGCAGATTTTTAACTTCAAGCTCTCTTTTTCTGGGCCTAACTTTTCTTTCATAAATATAAAAGAATGACTTTTGAGAAACATTTGAGTCTGATACCACTGATTTATATAATTCTTTTCTTTTTTCTTCTTGCTCAAAAATATTTTTAAGATCATTAATATTGTTAATATAAAGCTCTTTTTCTTTTTCTTTTAACATTTTTGATATTACACCAAAGTGACCATCAACAATGCTTTTTCCATGACATTCAACAAAACAATTAAATTTTATAGAACCCTTAATATATTTAGGTGCCTCTTTAAATAAGTAATATAAAAATTCATATGATCTAAAATGATTTCCATTATCAGTCCACACTTTTTTATTTTTTATTTTTTAAATCTATCTAATTTAAGAAGACTAGTTAGACATTCACCTGAAAATAAAGAATCATGTGATAATATTTGAGACAAAAAATCATGATATTTATATTTGATTTTATTGTTTTCTTTAAAAACTAATGCAAACCCTAATAACAAGATAGGTTTTTTTGAATAAAAACAATTATTGGTCTCAATTGGACCACTTCCAACCTTTAAGTTTTCTTTATAATCTATAACTACAACACAAGACTCATCATCTAATTCATAAATATCTTTTTTATATTCCCTATTTTGATGAACATAAAAGTCTTGGTGCTGATTAATAGTCTTTAAGTCATTGTCTATAGATTCTGGTAATGGTAAGTTTTTACTTTCAAATTCTTTCTTCTTTTTTTCTAGTGAATTTTTTAAATTACAAATATTGCACATATCAGTTTGTTTTTTACTTTTTATTATGTTTTTAGGAATTAATTTATAGTAAGTAAAAATTGAAACTGAAATTTTCATTTTTTATTTTCATATTTTCATATATTTCTTTTTTTGTTTTAAGTAGAGAGTATTTAATTTCAGTTGAGTAATTACTCATCTTTTTTTCTATATCTTTATAAATTTTTTCAGGCACTTTTTTTGTAAACTGGCCTGTTTCAAAAGAATTTTCCAGCAATTTTTCAATTTTTTTAGTTATTTCTTTTTTTAATGAATAGTTATTCTTTTTTTTGGCTTTTTTGTTTAAGCTTACATTTTTATTTATTTTTCTTGAGTATTCAAATTCACTTTTGGTTATATTAAACCCTATATGATTAAGCTCTTTTAAAGAGTAACTGGAAGTAACCAGAGATCACAAGGCTGAAAGATGCTTTTGGGGGGAAGATTTCATGAGATCCTTTAAGTTTTCAATGAACTCATTGCTTTTTTAATTTTGAATAGTTGTCAGGAATTGAGCTTTCCCAAATTCAGTTTGAGTAAGGAAGTGCTTGATGAAATTATCAAGATCATCACCAGCAATAAAGAGGAATGCCTTTTTTAACATTGCAATTCTTTTTCTTTTTGTTGAAGCTCCCAAGAAAAAAAAGGGTATCATGGCAGAAGTAAATTTAACCAAGGATATGGTGATATTTTGAATCTGTAATTAGGTTGGATTTCTGAAATGTGCCTTAATGATGGAGTAGTTCTGATCAGAAGGTGGCCTTTGAATGGGGTCTTTTGGATTAGAAGCTTTGTGGTGCTTTAGCTCTTATATACCAAGCTAAATGACACCATTCTGAAAGAAATGATGTGATAGCTTTTACTATAGTTTGAACTTGAATTTATGTTTGTAGAATTAATTAAATACCTAGTTTTCATGCACAAGTGATATATGTGAAGCAGCTAAGCATCATTATTACATCATATCCTCTTTGTAATCAATGCAAATCAATTAAAATGATGTATTCAGTTGACTGTAACTCTTCCGCATATTTTTAAAATGATAAAATATTAAAGAATTCTATTTAAAGAATGCTTAATTTGAGGATCAAAGCTCACTTGAACTTTAAAATTAATCTAAACAGTGATAAAAACATCCTAACTTCAAACTGCCATAAAATCCTAAATAATTGAGCTTTTTAAATAAAATAAAACGCAAAAATAAAGCTCTCAATCTTATCTTTAATTTCGTTAAATAAAAAAGATTTTTGTTTATTAAAAAAAGAGTTTTTATTAGCTTTGAAGTGATCTATTTTATATCATTAGATATATCATATAATAAAATCTGGATTATAATCTTTTAAATTACTTTTACTTTAATATTGAGTATAGTATACATATTGAAATTTTTACACCAATAGAAAGATAGGATCCTTAGCTTCATTTTGATAGTTACAGTGTGAAAAAATATTAATTTTTCATTTAGTTATTAATGTTTTAAATATAAAACGTGTAATTAGTTAATTTTTCAAAATTGAACTGTGTTATGCTGCGACTTGAGCAGCATGTGTATTAGAAAATGGCCCAATCCATAAAATAATGACTTATATATTAGTCAGTTTAGAACACATGAACTCAGTCTGAAAATGAAATCAAATATTTAGGAATTTATATTAAATTCCATTATATTTGGATCCACTTTGATTTTGTTTTTAGACTGAGTTCATGTATTCTAAACTGACTAATATATGTCTATCTCAACAGGTTTGAAAACTACTGTATGGATGTAACCCATCTTAAAACTTGGTATGGATAGATATATGTAACTCACCGCTACTGCGTGACCAGGGTTGTCTAGAGTTTTGGAACTGGCGGTTCAAAGGGCAAGTTGTAATAACGGTGCTGAGCCTTTAGGTAATGAAAAGTTTGGTATGGTTATACGGTGAAAGGATATAAACCAATGTTGGAGTGTAATTATAATGCTGGTGCATCGGGGAGGGTTTGATTGATAAAATTTGATTACCGGTCGATTAAGTAAAATCTGAAATCGGTGAGCTTGGGGCTTCAAGTTGTTTATGTGGGGTATGGTGCTTGGGTATCGTGAAGCTGCTGGAAGATCTACCGAAGAGAAGGTCTGGCTTCGATATCGTAGGAGGATTAGGTATGTTCCGTTCAAGGGATGTGATTTGTTTAATATTTAATCAATGATAGATTTATTTTTGGATCAAACTTTCAAGAATGGAGAGGATGATTTAAATTTTATTAAAATCTACTTTTATTTTATAATTGATCTAATTGGGCATGGCGCTAAATTCGTCCAAGTCTAGTTTATATGTACATCTCCATCAGGTTGACGTGCTGATCGATTTCTTCAGATGGTTGAGGATCCAGTCAATATAGTTTTGGATAACCTAGTTTGTTAGCTGGGATTGATTGAAAATGTTACCTCATTGGCTTCGGGCTCAAACATTACTAAGTAATGAGTTAGTTGGAGCATTGGAGGTTGCTTACATTCATGGCGGTACCCATAGTAGGTCTTGAGCTTGAAGCTGGAGATATTCTTTTCTTGTTTGAGTTTCTTGGCGAGAGAGTAGGAAGCTTCGTAGGCGGTGATGACATCATTGGTGCCATGAGCGATTAATAGATTGTCAACTTTGATGTCCTTGTATCCATTTGTAACAAGCTTCTGTCCACCAAATACGAGGCCTCTAACTAGGTTTGTTAGGAACTAGCCATGATATAGCTTACATTGGAGCAGAGCGCTGTTATAGAAAACCAGGGGATCCTTGATGTAGGACTCTACGGCTGTCTTGTTTCGGCAAAGAACATCTCCATCTAAAAATAAACAAATATTCTAAAAATATACAATACCGACACCAATAGGAAGCTTGAGGGAAGGGGCAATATAGGAAATTCCCATAAGGACATTGATGATGAATGTGGGGGGAAGTCTCTCTTTGGCCAGTTCAACGCAAGGGGCTATTTCATTAGAAGATTGGAATGCAAGTACCTGAAGCGATGGCGCCGTGGACGAGATGTCTCTTTTCACCACGAGAAGCGTAGTTCATAGCTGAGAGACCGCCCTAATAAATTAGACAAGCCAATCAAATAAGCTTACAAAGGAATGGCCCATCAGAAACAGAGGTACGTTGGGATTGTGGATTAAATCAATGGCAAATGTCATATCACGAAGCACCTGCTCCTCCCCCATCGCACCGCCAATATCATTGACGCGCTTGCCCGTCTCACCACACCCCACCTGGTCAAAAGCCAGGACTTTGATGTTGGACTCTGCGAATCTTGCGAAGATTTGGTTGTAGCGTGAGACATGCTCACCGTGGCCGTGGCAGAAGACGACGTGGGCTTTAGGGGCAGCTTTTGGCTAAACTGTGAGAATGTCATTTAAACTGTTACCTGCCACACTTTGTAAAACACCTCAACGCCAATGTTGTTTTTAAAGAAGTTATCGGTAATAGACTCGCACATGTTGATGATTCTTTATTTTCTACACACGCCCTTTTATGTCACAGCAGAGAAAAGATCCCACCTGCAACATGATGTTCTCCCCTTCCCCTTTTCGACATCCAATTTAGTGAAACATATTGGATCTGCAGCATTCGATAACAAGTATCCGCAACTTCTCAGATGGATGTGGGGCCTATTTTCGATTTGGCGCTGCTTAACTTTCGTAATAGCGTTATTTGGGGACTATTGCCGAGCCACGACGTGTAGAGAGATTTAATTAAAACATTTAAGTTTAACTTTAAATGAAGACAAATTGCCATCCAACTACAAGTCGAATAACACCGTCATATCTACGCTTCCGTTAGCGTTTGCCTTGCTCCCAAATATAGACATTTACCGCCCAGGGCCTTGGCTTAGATTGAGAAAAGATTAAATTCAAAACCCATCCGACATTTTTAGTGATCTACAAACCGTAGCTGGCTGAGCTTAATTTCCACCAATCAGATCCTGCAAGGTTTTTAGTGGCGATCAGATCTCAATGCAGCTTTGACTACATCAAAATTAAATCGCATTCTAAAAGTTGTTTGCAACGTTTAGTCTATCCTGTAAAGCCCATCAACTTGACTTTGTTTAAAGCTTATATCTGCTGGTTTAAAAAAGTGAGGTGCCCTGGGTTTAAACTTACTGGAAGGATGAAATCATACATACGCTGGCGTTATAAGCTTTGGTGATGTTAACCTTGGCCATAAAATAAATTTATTCTCAAATCATCTGCCCAGGAAGTATATTGCCACATGCCAGAATTAAACCTAAACTGCCGGTTATCGATCGCCTACATCCCCTTCCAAAAATCAATCTCCAACAGGAGCCACTTAATTCACCTTTGAAGTTTATTTAATTTATTTTACACAACTGCACCTGTCAATTAAATTTAATAGAAATTACCCTTTTATTACTAACCCAATTAAAAATTAATCAACTGGTCAATTCTTCGCTATATCCCTTATTCACAACCAATAAAACTTTCTTTCGGTTTAAGCAAAACGCCATAAATACTACCTACCAATATATCTACATGACCAATCAAATTTCAAGAGCATTCCATACCGAAACGTATACCAAGTAGACAACCCCATCTAAATTGCCTTAGACTTAAACAGCAAACCCCATCATCACCAACATCTATACCCAAACCGAGCTCTATACGCGATCTCCATTTGAGCTCCCCCACCAGCAGGAAAAGTTGGACCAAAGCCAGTTCAGAAGTAAACCCAAACCGAGAAAGCTTCCCAGTAAACCATACCAGCGGAAAGATTTATATACCCCCAAAGCTTACTTGGATTCAACTATAATCTTAAGAAAATCCTCTTACCATTATCCAACCCAATATAGATCCACCATTGAACCACTAGTTACATCTAGAGTAGAGACGGGCGCTAGAATTGTCACAATCTTTTTTGTGACTTTAGCAGTTGATCACAAATCATCTTGTGCCTTTAGGCCCAGGTCACAATTGTAACTGCCACATTTTTACCCTGCTCCTAGAGGCATAAAACCAATCTGCATGAACTATAATGCAACTAAGCACAATCCTATCCTGTCTTGTGTCAATCATAAGTATGCAAATTGTTCCTTTCAATTGAAAGGATCTATCATTCTTTAATTAGTATTTTAAGACAATTATTAAAAGAAAACTATGGTTCAATCAAAACTGTTATCACAAGATAATGACATATAAACCCTATAATAAATTTCCATTAAAGATAAGATCCAACATCTGAAACCACGCTGGTCTTACATCCTGGGCCATGCACAAACTTGTACCCCATGTTTCATCCTCAAGCACCATTCTAATTTTACATCCTGCGCCCTGGAAAGAAGAGAACCATCTGTTCCATCCCTGCCAACCTCCCTCCCTCTATATCTTGTGATCTACACAATGCAATAGGCACAAACTATGCTCTCTCCTTAAATTTTCAGCACAAGTCCATATCAACTGTTCTGTGACCTGATATAAAACTACCTTGAAATGATTCAGCAACCCTGTCATCACACAACTGCTGTGACTGCCCCAACCCTAGTTCCATCCCACCTCAAGGCCACTCCTTAACCTGGCAAGTTAATCATCTGCTATTAAATAGCTAGAGGTCATTTTAATTCCCACCATCAAGTGCTGGACTTTTAAGCAGGCCCCATTGAAGCTCATCCATGATCCCCACATTAAGATTGTCACCCCCAACTTGTAATCTTAAGCTACACTGCTGTGTACTTGGGCGTGGCCAAGGAACTCAACAGGAAATCCTAACAGTAGGATTTGGTTTGTACTAAGCTGAGGGTTAGTCATCAGGGATGGATAAGGAGTTTACCTCAAGGCCCTGGGAATGATAATTATCAGAAATCTCCTCTAGATTAGACTAGGGAGATGGCACCAAAGTACAAAGATAAACACAAAGAAAGAGTGTAAACCAAACTCAACTTTATCTGCTGAATCATTCTGATTCTTATTGGGCAATAGTCTACCACAAAACAGTAAAGAACAGTCAGATCACTGGCCGCTCTCATAAGTGAGTCAAGGATCACTCAGTTTGACAGTTGGGATGTAAATGCACCCTTCACCTGATTTGGAGTGAACCCCATTTCCAAGGGAGAAATGGAGCTGGAGGATTTTGCACTTGGTATGCAACCCCATCAAAGGTGAGATTGATAATGCTTGAATAGCTGGGTTCACGGCATACACATCCCCAAAAAGGATCCCCCACCGCCTTAGGGCCGGTAACCCCATACAGTCAAAGCTATACCAACACCATAGCTGTTCCAGTTCAGCAGGGGTACATGAAAGGAACCAGTATTATAACCAATAACATCCTTACTTCCAACACCAGCTATTTCACAGCATCTGTGTAGCAAAACTCATGCAGACAGATAAACTAACTCTACAAACCCTGCTCCTGAACCCCTGGCTGCCTACCCAACAAGGGTCTTATTAGCCAGAAATCTCAACCCCAGCCCCTTCTGTATAAAGGATATATATTCTATCAAAGCCCCTGGTGTGCAGGTGAAGGGTAAAGGCTGTAGGGAAAGTTAGGAAAGGGTGTTGATAATGATCATAGTTGTTGGAATCCCTGGCCTGCCCATGCTGGAGACCCCTAACGGCTCCATGAAACCCGGGCATGCCAGAGATCCAAGCACTGCAGTGGTAATCAGCCCCTACTTGGGCCACATGGGGAGAGGAAAAGCCATCCTGGGACCTGGAATAGCTTGATAATATAGGGAGTGGCTCAACAGGGACCATGGAACAGTAGAAGAGCTATGGATCTAACCAGACCTGACAGAGTTATCTACAACACTCCTAAAGGCTGGGTAGACTGGTTCTGTTAGAAACCTCTGTAGCTTACAGCAGTCAGGCCTTGGGTGAGCAGTGGATGAACTAGTACTAGAAGGGATGGCAGGTGATTGTCTCTGAAGAGCTCAGGTGAGATGGTATATCAGATACTTTGTAATTTTCCTGTTTGGGATTCTGGCCCTGGCCAGAAGATTGGCTAGGGGGACGCTTCCCAAATCAGACCTCTTTTAAGCTGGGCCAGGCAAGTGCTTGATGAAACACATTGGTCCAAGGTCCCTGTTGAAGGTCAGTAGGTGGGTTGACAGTGCAGGTGAGCCTATTGGAGCTGCATAAAAGCAGTAGAAAATGAGAATTAGATAGGGTAAGATCTGTTGAAACCAAAGGTTTTTGACAACTTTCTTATCAGGATGGTGATGAGCCCATTATTGGCTTGGCAAGGTACATAACCCTCCTGCCGGACCCCATCCCTTGAACCTGGATCTGTAAAATGGGTTACCTGGATTCTATGGGAGCAGGGTAATATAAGGTTAGGTGATAATCATCTTCAAGCTTTAAAGAACAGGCGCTGGAATTCTTATGCTTACAAGCCTTATCCCTAAGGCCAGCCTGGCAGAAACTGGGCTGTTTCCCGGTACCCAGCTCATCTGGTGGTCCTTACTTTTGGTGGGATCATGGAAGATCTTAGATGAAGATCCAATTCTGCATGCAATACCTTAGCACATGTGCAGGGATAATGCTGCCTGTTGTTGGGGTTGGCCTCTACCGGGATTGGAAAAAATACATCTGTCTTCTGGCTCCTGATGGAGTAGCCTTCAAGGTTAAACCCACAGAACCTGGATGGGTGTCTGGCCCTTTTGGCAAATGGGCTAGGGGTGTGACGGGAATTGGGGGATTTCATGAAGCGGTATTCAAGTGGTGAGGGATAAACCCCAAATCTGCATGAAGTTGCTGGCAAGCCACCAACCCGGCCTGAAATACCAGCAACTGCCAGAATTAACTCATTCCTCAAGTCAGCTTACTATATGCCAATAATCAGAATTAAAAATACTTTAATTTCAACAGCATTGAAAAGTCAGAATTAAGTTTTAACTCATGCAGACTACTAAATGTTGACACTTTTTTAATAAGCAGAAACCTGTTTCCTGAACATTTTACTTAATAAAAATTAAGCTTCAAGAAACTTTTTAGGGTAATGTGACAACATAGATTTTAAAAAGTCCATAAAAATTATACATGAATATTAAAAAAATTCATAAAAATACACTTTTATTTTATTTTACTATGAAATTAGCTATCTTTACTATTATAAATTTTTTCCCACTTATAAAAACAAAATAAATCTAATATACAAAAATGTACTACACAAAACTTCACGTATTATAGCAAAATAAACCAATCAGAAACAGGAATATAAAGTTTTTTCTATATTGAAAACTACAAAAAACATATAATTTACTAGTAAAATACCAATATAGGCCATGTAATACAGTCTAAAGCATCAAACTATCAATAGAAAATCAATGATCTTATAAAAACAGTACCATAAATTATTAATGAGTTGTTTAGGATAACTATTTATTTAAAAATATTATACTTAATATATAAGAACTATATAAAAAATTAGGCAATACTCAATAAATTTAATGAAAAGCTAGACTGTAATAACCTGGTTACCATTAATAACTGTGAAAATCTTCTTGATGTATTCTCCAATCTCTGAAAGCTTATATTTGGCCTTGACAACGTCCTTGATCTTCTCTTGATACTGTTTCTCTTTGGTGGTTATCTTCTTCTTGGATGGGCGGTTCTCAATATCTCTGATGGATGCAGCAGTCTTCCCCTGTTGGACTTTAAGGTGCTTGTAGAAGGTATTGTATCTGGGCTTGATTCCAAAGGAGGACTTGATATGCTTATGCCAGCCCTCCAAAGATGAAGTAGTTTTCATCTCATCCTTAAGAACTGCCTGGTAGCAGTTCCAGTTGGCTTTGGCTCTGGGCTTAGTGACCTTATGTCCAATCCACTGTGGTTCATAATATTCAATGAAAGAGTGGAAGGCACCATCATGTTTCTTGGTATATGGATCCTGGCATAGGAGCTCAAAGGCTTGTCCAGCATGCTCTGGCTTTACAAAGGCTAGTGCTACAAACTGCTGAATTAAGAACTTGCACTTTCCTGATGTATCTAGACGGTGGAGCTTGCTGAGCTCAGGTAGACCCTTTAGTTGCCTGTTGACAGCCTGTCAATAATGGAAAAAACACCCCTGTACCTCTCCATTAAAGGTATTGACAAAAGCGTTATACTGGGCAGTTTCATAGTCCATGATTATAGTTGAGGGGCCAAGTGCTTTATCTTGAGCTTCTTTTTCTGCAGCAAGGGTGGCTTCATCCTTTTCATCATCATTTGGATTAGCTCTAGTGTTATGGTCAAGGGGACTCTATCTATTACTGGGTAGGGCTTTGATGCCCTCCTGAAGGATTTTAAAGGCCCTTGTGTAGATCTCTTCTGTTGCCCCAGGAAGCAGAAAGTAGGCAAATGGGAGCACCTTGCCTTCAATAAGGGAATGTACAACCCATAGTTGGTAAAAAAAGGCGGGGCATACTGCAAAGGTACCATAACATAACCAGTTCTCTGAATCCCTCAACTGCTTCAGGTTCTGTTGTGTAGCATATAATTCTTGCCTCTGCTGTAGGACCATCATCATTTAAAAGGAATACCTCATCACCATTGAACATCTTTAACTCCTCTGTCAAGACTAACTCTCCTTGAACCATGGCTGATTTCTTATGGGGGACTAGGTCACAGCATTTGTCACATATGTACTTCACTAACTGGTCACGGTCAGGGACAAGCTTCAGGTTCTCATTAATTAGGTGTGTGGTGGCCTTAACTGCCAGATCAGAAGCCTTGACATCTTTAGAGACTGGGACCATTTGGTAGAGGTACCACTTTAGAAGCTTTTCAATAAGATTTATTGGAGAATTGCATGTGTGCTCTCCTTTTTCACTAGTGACTTTATCCCATCCTTCTGTACTGATCCTGGCAGCACAGCTTCTATTTTCACATACACAATGCTTGCTTCTTCCTGCGCTCTTCTGATTGTTGCAATTAAAAACATAGCCTTCACAGACTAAACTTGCACCTCCTTTGACAGAAATTAGAGGGAAAAACCGAGGGAACTTCTTTGGGAGCTTAAACTCTCCTATGAAGTTACATATATTGTGAATCTTTAGGGGATCCCATGGGCCAATTGGTGCTTGATGATAGTCAGACAGGTAATCATCAGGATCTTCTTTATTGATAATTGATGAGGAGGATGGAGGTGCAGATTTGTTGGGCGGTGGAGGGGAATTATCTGGAGTTGGATTCTTGCGCTTTCTGGACTGGGATGAGCTTGATTCCTTGGGACTTGATTCCTTTGAGCTTGATTCATCTGGGCTTGGCTGGGGTTCTGGACTCTTGGGTATCCTCTTTCTTCCTTGCTTGTTTAGTGGAACTTCATCTCCTTCTGATTGGTACCAGCTTGGAGAAGAGGAGGGGGCAGGGGAGGGCTCTTTTCTTTCAGGGTCTGGGGTCTTCTCCTTTGTCTTCTGTTTTGTTGAGGGCTTTGGCTGGTTTTTTGATGGGGTAGGGACTTTGGGCCTTTCCAGAGGCTTTAGGTACTTTCTTGGTTGACTTGGGGTTATTTTGTGGCTTCTTGGAAGATTTGTCCTACAATAATTAGAGTAGAGTTCATAAAGTAAGAATAATCATGTGAGACATGAATAAAATTAAATAATAATCACTTGTTTTAAATTTTATTATTAAGTAAATAGTTTATAGAAGTATAGAAAGTAATTTTAGAGCTAGTTTATTATTAAAGAATAGAAAAAATCCATGTTTAAATAAAAAGACAACATTCTGGTAGTCACAATAGTCAAAAATATTTAATTTAGTTTGTCAGCATAAAAAAACGCTTTAATTTTGATGTCAACATACTGACAGTCAGCATTAAAGTAGAAAAACACTATGTAAATCACTTATAAAGCTTGGTTAATATTTTCTGGAGTTGGTTTTTTAAGGCCAAAATTGATTATTTTTAAATTTAAAAAATTTAAAGATTTTCATATGTAACTTATGAAAACTAAATAATAGGGATTGTAGGGGGAAGTCTGAAGTACAGCCCTGGGTACTTTGGTCTGAATTACCATACCATTGTATGTGTGCTTTTTGTTAAGCGGCAGTGTTTTACTAATAAATAAGTGAAGGGGTCAACATTCAGGCAGTCAGTGTTCTTTTATAGCAACTCTCCTATTAAATCTCGCTTAAATTATGTCACTTTGCTTGCTTAGCCAAACCCCTTTGTTGCAATTTAGGCGACACGTCAATTTGACACAAAGTTGACATTATAATTACATATATAAATTCTAATTTTAACATATGTGTGCCGGCTTAAGTGGACTTCCGGAAATAAGCTATAGTTTATCCAGTGAGTTTAAAATAACAGCAAATATCTAAATAATACAAAGAATGCTCTGAAAGTTGGCATATGTCTTTGTTCAATGCTTATCTTAATATATATTTAATAAAAACAGTAGTATAAAATATAAAAAGTAGTTATTTTTAGAATATTATGTATTTTATTAAGAAATTTATGGATTCTTATTTGGGGTCAACATCCAGATATTACTTACTGTAGTTGACCTTAATGTAAAAGTACAAAGAAACTTACATTTTCATAGTAAATTATATTAGTTTTTTGGCTTAAAATTAAGCCTTTGTCTAAATGGTGTCAACATTATGTCTGTTTCTTTTTTTGCAATTCTAACTTAATAATTCACTATGAAAAATTAGCTTAGTTTTGGAAATGCCCAATTCCGGCGGATAAATACCAAAATAATGCTGACTTACTGAATGTCAACAAATTGTCAACATACAGTAAGCCAACTTGTGGAATGAGTTAATTCTGGTGGTTGCCAAAATACCCAGGGTAGAGTTTCCAAATGCAGCACCAGGGTCTATCAGAAAGATTAGAGCCAACTGGAGCAGCCCAAGATACACTGCTTGGGACTGGGCTAAATTGCCTTCTGAGTAGAGCTCAGGACATTGAGATCTGGGAGGGGGGTTCTACTTCTATCTTGCTGGTAACAATCTTTGCATCAGGAGGCATGGGAGATACATTGTCATGGCATGAGGGAGGTGGACTAGGAGCAGGACCTAGTTTCTGATCAGGGTCCATAAGTGCCATGCCAGTGTTCTAGTAAACATTGCAAAAACATCACATCTGGCATGGAATCCTTTAGGGATCACCCCCCTGCTACAGAAATATCCATCATCAACCCTGAATGCCAGGGATCTGCGGGGCCTAAGAACTGTGGAGCCCAGGAATTGGACCCAAAGGCAAAATCATATTTCAAGACCATCAGAAAATGCTAAAGTAAGACAACAATCATAGGCTTGCGCAATTGCCAAAGAATTTGGTTATGAGTCTTCATAATTGGTATGGAACTTGGAAATTAAAGGCCAAGTGCACTACAGCATGGTTATAAGCCAGGTACAGGCCCCTGCTTGTGCAGATGTACACATTTCCAAACATGAAGAGTATACAACTGAAGAAGATGCCACAAGACCAACATTGGCACAAGAATTGGTTGCTCTCTAAGTTAAGTATATAAATGAGGAAGGTTTCCCTTCCTCAATGTTGACATCATCTTAATGAATCATATATGCAGCAAGAGCACTTGTGTTTTTCAGGAGTCTATTATCTTTTTACAAATCTAAATCTCTTAATTGTATCACTTGAAGAGCCCACCCAGTTATATTCCCTGCAGTATTGGCAGCCCCCAGATCTGTGCTCCCTTTTGTTGGCTCCACCTGAATACATCCCAGACCTGGAGTATTATCATCCTCACCACTTGGAACTCCCTCCTGGTTTAGTTGCTCCAGTGCCATGCAGGGAGCTTATTGTATTTGTAGCAGTATAGGGTGCTATTTTCTACAAACAGTTAGTCAGAATCCTAGCTCTTAATACTATACCTGTAGATGGTATAGTGACAGCCTTTGGTAGGGAAGAATAATATAAGGATATAATGACAAAAATGGTATTTATTTTAAAGTGCTGTAGTAATATAGTATGAGACAGGGGACTTTCCACCAAGGGAAAGAAGGCACAGACAGAAGGGCTTTCTTAAAGGGGGAGTGGAAAGGTACAGTAGAAAGAGCTGGGTAAGAGAACAACTGGTTTCACACGCCTTGCCTAATGGAGGCAAGTGGCAATATCTATATTTTCCTATTTATAACCTTGGAAGTAAAGCCACCCTTTTGCACAATCAAAAGGCGCATTAAACACCTGTTTTCTAGGCGTCTTAAACGTAGCTAACCCTGTCAAAACCAGGGTGAGATAAAGCAATTGCACAATTGTTTTGTTGCTCAATCCTTAACTGGCATCTTATTGTCTAATCCATTAAAATTTGCAACAGAGCTCCAACAATTCCCCTTGCTCAAGAGGCCCTCTACCTTTAGAATTTCAGAAAGCTTGGGTCTATCTATATCACAGTGCTAGTGCTACCCAACCAGGCTGTACCCCACACTGGAACTTGGTGTCCCAGGGCTACTGCAGCCAACTACCTGTAGAGGATAGCCCCTATATTGTACATGGCCTTCCAGGCTTGGCCTGTTACTCCTGCTGGAGAGCAACTTATGTCTGGTATGGGCTGTGACACTTCCTGTAACAATTTGGACTTAAAATCAAGCTGTAGGGAATGTATTGGAGTAAGCCAGAGCTGGAGCATTGAGTGGATCAAGGTAAAATAAATGTATGAGTGAGGTTGTAATTGGGGATAAAGTTTTTAGGCTTGATAACTTTTGAGAAGCTAGCTCTTGAGAGCTGAACACCAAGAAAAACTTGGCATGTATCAAGATTTACGGCTCACTGATTTCCACCTGAACCTTTGATCCCTTGACTGTTTCAAATTTTATTGTTGCTGTATATAACCAGAGCAGTGCAAAAAGAACCCTTGAATGCACAACTTCTGATAATCCTTATGATCAACAGTGTAGTTCTGAGTGACATTGAGATTATTTTGGCTTATCAGGGTTAGCTTTTCTGGGGTGCTTGGATCTCAGGTCTGTCTAGGAGCGGCTGCAACCATTTTATCTATCAGTGTATGATTCAAGCCAGTTAAATTTGTTGATTTATGCACCGTTTTGATCAATTTCCATGGTTTCCAACTGGGGCAAATAATGTCTGGTGTTAAGGAAACTGTTGCATCAGCTACACACTTGCCAATGGTTTCATTCATCTTGAAGTTTCTGAGCCTTTTCATTACAATGATTATTGTGTTTTTTAGCATATTTCTTAGGTAAATATATTCTAAATACCTCTAAATATTTTCTGGGTGTTGTTATTTTCAAACCACTTGCTTATATGTTGAAATGGTATCCCGGTTACTTGGAGGGCAATCTCACTTGCCCAGAATTTTTAGGATGCCCAGCCTGCATGAACTTGTTCTGGGTACTTTGAATCCAGAGGGGGTTGCTTTCTTGATGTAGTGCTGCAAACTCTCAATTTTGGCTGATCAGATGTGCTGAAGCACATTTTTGATACCCCAGGGAAATTGTCGTTGTAGTTGGGTTCAGGATTCTGTGAGTGCTGAGAAATATTATATTTTCATTGGTTAAAAGGGAGTTGTTGAATACAGTATACCCTCTGGGGATGTCTTGAACCTCTTCATATCTTTTCCAGTCAGTAGGGAGTGCTATCTGCTAGGTTATTTTCTTTGGGGGGTTTTACTTAAGGTTCATAGGTGCTAATAACCTACTTATGCTGCCACTGTCAATTATATGCTTCCTGAAAGTATATGGAACTAGAGGGGAAATTAAGAAGAGAATGATACTTTATTTAATAATAAGTATAAAACTATATATATTATAATGAAAAGCCACATATTGTGACAGAAATCACTGGATAATATGAAGCCGTTTCTAAATGATGGGGAATTATCACCCAAATCCACATAGAATTGATGATTAACCACCAATGCAGCTTCAGATATTTTTTTAAAAAATTTCTTATTGTAGCTCCAGTATTAAGTAGAACAGTTATTCCTAACCAGAGTAAACCAAGATAAATGCCCTGGGAAAGCATCAATACATCCTCAGCGTAAAATTCTGGGCATTGGGAAGTGACACAATTTTCAGTTTCAAGAATGGGGGGAGGAGCTACAAAATTGGCTGACATGAAATTGACATTTAACGGCGCCAACAACAAAGTTCCTGATGCTGGGCCCCATCTTCCTGAAATGATTTGGTTCAGAATTAGATTGTATGGGATATACCGCAACAACCCAATCACAGGATGGATTTTTAAAATTTAAAATTAGAACTTGGGATAATTGATTTTTATTGAGTAAATTTAGGAGGACTCAACTCTTAGAGTTGAAACAGGGAAAATTATTCAATATATATCAGAAAAATTGACTAAGAAATACCACCTGAGTCTTGATCTCCTATTCCTTTGGCATCTTCAAGTAAGTATCTAGTCCAGGTTACAAAGAACCCTTGCGTGACCAGTTTCTGACAACCATGCTGATTAATAAGCTTATATTGGGTGACCCTCATATTACATCAATTTATCAACGTCAGTTTGCAAGGGGGAGCTGGTTTCAGCTGGCAGACTGGAGCAGCTGTGACCCATTTTTGATTGACCGTTTGGTTTAAATCCATTAACTTGGTCAATTTTGATATAGGTTTTCCGGCCTTCCAAGCCTTCTTACTTGGACAGACAATACCCGGCATTATGGAACCTACCGTGACACATATAGTCCATGTATGTTATGTAAATAATGTGACATTTTCACATAGTGTTCCTCTTAGTATTTAAAATGTTTGATCACTGTAAAAAATTAGAGGGGTGACAGAAATATCAGAAACTATTTTTTAGTTTGGTTATTTCTTGGGGGAAAAGTTTCCTTAGAGGGAGTAATTAGAGATCTTGCAACACTGGGTAGACCTGAGATGGCTGTATATCTTTCTTGAAGCTTCAATGAAAGGGGGATCATTAGCCAGAAGCATTTTGATGACAAATCCCCAGCTTCAGGGGATAGGAAAGCCAATATTGTGTTGAATTCTGACTGTGTGGCACAAATATTCTTCATAATGGGTCTAAAACAGGCCTAAAAGAAGCCTACTTTGATTAGGGTTTATATAACTGATGATGTAAAGGGCAAGAGCAAAATTGTAGCAGGTTGGGTGATTTAAGATAACATAAATTTATTCTCTATTAAGTGGCTAATCCTTGAGTGCAGATAAGGGGTGTTGAGCAACCTGGATTATTGCTGGTATGTTTAAAGCTACAGATAGATGTTAGCCTTGCCAATGTACTCTACCTGTCTTATGAAAGAGCAATACATATTAAACTAGAATAAAAATTTAAAGATAATTATGTTTTTGGGACTGGAGTACAATCTAGCCAGTGGCTGAAATATATCCAGGTGTAACCAAGAACTTGTCATCATCGTTTCATGTGTCTGTATCTACATAATTCAGCAAACCTTGTTTTTGTTCTTTCAGAAATTTTTCAGTGGCTACCTTTGCAATAGGTCTATTTCTGCTGGCTACACCTATCCTGATTGGCTTCCTTGGAACATGTACTGCTACTGGCCTTTACAAAGTGTACATGGCACCTCAGCTACAGCCTACGCTCTTCTTGATCTAGCATACTGGTGATTATCAATTAGCTGTATTTTTAGGCGCCTATTATGACACTAGGAAACTACACTGTATTTGGGTGACGCTTAAAATAGTTCCAGTTCTATCCTTTTACTTTAGAAGGTAGAATTCTGGTATTCCTGCTTTCCCTTTTTAGGGTTTAATCAGTGATATTTTTCTGAATGCCTAGCCTTCTGCTTATTAATATGACAGTTTACTTTGGGAATTATATACAGTACAATAGCTGACTCAATCTAATATCAACCCAGGGATTATCTGTTGTGTAATAGTGACCCAAACCAATAAGGAAACAATTATCTGCTGTGCAATGCCAATGAAAACTTGGTATTTCCTAGTCTTTTGCGCATCACTTGCTTGATATACTCATATACACCCTTCAGGATGGGTGGGACTGAGTTGATACAACATGTAGTAGGAAGGAAGGAAAGATATAAAAATGATAATATATTTATTACTCAGTGTGTAATCAATAATAATCACTATATTTTGCTGACAATTATACGCCATATTATAGTCATATCAAAAATAATAATCTAGTGATTTCACAACATATGATCACTACACTTAATAGAATGACAATCTAGTGATAATATGACATGTAACTGATTAATATCTGTGTGCAATGATTAGCCTGATCATTTGTGGTCAATGAGCCTAATCTCACAAGGGGTTTACTTGTGTTAAAGATTTTTTTTGGAATGGAAAGATGGCTCTATCCAAGGTCATATAGAAAGATTGACTTAACAGATATAGAGAACAAAGTCTAATCATATAAACTCTACACAATTATTAATATATGATACTATTAGTTTGCTTTTAACCAATGTTTTATATAAATGTATTGAATTATATTCACTCTATATTGAGTTTCAGATTAAAACAACTGTAAAAGGACCAAGAAAAACTAAAATAACTCTTTGAACATAACTTGTTAATATTTAGTACAAATTAAAATAAAAAATCACATATCTGTGATAATTGAGAAGTAGTAGTACCCAATACTAATTTTAAATGATTTTTTTTCATAAATTGATTGCATAAACCATAGATATAGAGATTTACTAATTTTAATCAGCATAGGTCTTAACAAAGAATTCTTTATGTAGAACACAATAATTTCCTTTTTTACTTGAACAAGGGTTTTCCCATAAAAGATCAAGTTGAATCTTAAAAACAACAAATTTAAGCTAATGTCAAGTTTATACTTCTGTGAAGTATAATAAACAGAAAGGGGAAGATTTAAGAAGAGAATGATACTTTATTGAATATGAATATAGGTTAATATATAGTATAATGACAAGCCACATACTGTTAATGTATGTGATGGGGGTCATGGGGCTTATCTGAGTAATGTTCCTCTTGGGTCACAAGACTTATTCAAGTTGTGTTCTATTTAGGATCTAGATTGGGTGATCCCTGTTGTAGATAGTTGACTGATAATGGTGCCACCAGTTTACTGGCTGGCCGGTGAACCATTTGGTGAGCCATTCAGTGGTCTACTCAGGGTGTTAATTCCCCAAGAGGGAGTAATCAAAGATGTTGCAACATCTCCCCCTGGGGTGCTGGAAGGCAGAGCCTTGGGAATTTTCTTAAGAGAGTTGGTGATGTGTGCTTGATATTGATCCAGTTTGGTGTTAGGACAGGGAGTCTGGAATTTTGTTGGGCTGTCCTTGCTTTGCACAGACGGATTTGGTTGTGGTGTATACATTTCAGTTCAGTCCAAGCTCCAATTCCTTTGATGAGGTAGGTGTTACTGGGCTTGATCTCTATACCAATGCCTGGTCCACATAATCCTGGGCCCAATTTGTGTTGGTCGTGGTTGACAACCCAGATTTTGTCTCTGACTTGGAATCTTTCTTTATTGCAATTCATTGCTTCCCTTTTTCCCCTTTGATGTTCCATTTCCTCTTGGACTTTTCTGGCTTATAGTACATTGGGGTCACTGTTGTCTGGCACCTTTCTGAGCAGAGGTAGTTGTGGTCCTGCAAATGTACTGACAAAAGCAGGCTTTTTCCTGTATTTTGGTTAACTCTTGTTCTACATACCATGAGCGCTGTTGGTAGAATGCCAACCCAGGCCTTTGGATTGTTAGCAGATAACTTACTGAGTGCTCCTACAAGCTGCTGTTTAGTTGTTCTACTTGTCCATTTGCTTAAGGGTTACATGGACTGGCTGTGATGTGTTTTATTCAATTTTTGGCAAGGTAAATGTTGGTGTCAATGGCTTTAAGTTTGGTACCTCCATCTGTGATCTGGAGGTTAGGTTTCCCAAATTTGGCTATGATCTCTTTTCCAATAAATTACCTCATATTTTGCCTTTGTGCTCTTTGGTGGCTTGTGCTACAGGCCACCTGGTTGCATAGTTGATAGCTGTGATAATGAACTTCTTGCTCTTGTTTTTGCCAGGCATTAGTCCCACAATATCCAGCAACCATACCTTTAAGGGTTGTGTGATGGATACAGGTACTACTGACTTGGGTGATTGTTAGGAATATTCCTGACATAGACTGTATTCTGACTAGAGGGCAATGTTGGAAAATAATAGAGAGGTGCTCTGTTAAAAATGAAAAATTTAATGAGGATTTTCCCCCTTTAATGAGGGAAAATAAAAATCAAATAAAGGGAAAAACATAACTCATTGGACACCGGATTAATTTATCATCTGGGCAGGCGCCTGCCACACCTGCCAGCCACCTGCCCGCCCAGCCTGGCACCAGCGGGCCCGCCAGCCTCCCAACTGCCAGCTAGGACCTTGCCAGCCACCTGCTTGTCCACCCAGCTGCCAGCGGGTCTGCCGCCTGCCCCCAGCCCACCTGCTTGCCCACCGGGTCCCAGGCAGCTGCCAGCCATCCACCTGGGTCCCAGGCCCCAGGCCCCAGCCAATCAGAAAATACCAACCTATGCAGCCAATCAAATAAATCCCTGATAAAAGGGAAAGAGTTTCAAAATAATACCTTCCTTTCAGAAGAAGGGAAAATCAAGGATTCAGATTTTAAGAACAATTCTACTCAAAACCAATGGAATCCAAAGGACCAAGTCACATGCTTGGGCCCAAACATCAACCAAACCATAATCCCCAGGACAAAAATAGATTCTGAGAAATCCTTGAGCCTTTCCCACCACATGACTCCAGGGCCACAAGAATCCATTGGCTCCAGTCAAGAATGGCCAAACCCACAACAGATTGCCAAGGAACAAGAGTTTGGCCATCTTCTCAAACCCCAATTCCCAATCCTATTACCCAATTTTTTGGGGTCTCCAATCCCTTGTTTTCATTCCCACTTGCAAAGCTAAGCACAGTGGAAAGCACTATAAATAAGTGATCACTCCTCAGTAATAGCTTGTGCTAGTATTTAGCCTAATACCCTCAATAAAGCTAAATCTTACTTAAACCTTAAGTCCACTTCAACTAGTTTGCCCCAGTCAACCCCCTCTAATCTAAGGAAGATGAATCATCTCATCTTCACAGCTGTGCTTAAAACTTGCCTTAGGATTGGAGGCTACCAACAGGGATCAGAGTTCTTTAGGCCTTCACAAGAAGGGCTAGGTCATGATTACCACTATGATCCTAAACAACTCAACTTCTCTCACACTGATTCCTGGCCCCCATTGTATCTCCACACTCCACCCTGTCCATTGTAGTGTACACCTTCATGTACTATGGGTTAACCTACTTTGCAGGGAGCTTTGGAAGGTACAACGTCCATTCCAAGGTCTTCTGCTGGCTGATGACTGTCTATCAAATTTTCACTGCTCTGACTGGCTTCCAAATTTCCAATCTCCTGCCATATCTGCTGCAAGGGGTACCTACTGTATCTGGGTATTACAGTGGTGCTTTGGTTTGTGCGTACTTCTCACAGACCTTGTATTGTTCCAGTACCTCTCTGATATCATCTAGCATGTTGGGCCACCAGTAGCAAGTCTTGAGATATTCATGCAAGTTTCTGCTATGGGTGTGTCCCAAGTCTCTGTGATAACAGAGGATTGTGTCAATCTTTTGTGTTGATGGAACGTAGGGTACAGTGTCACCATTTAGAAGGATTTAGTGGAGGGTACCATATACGTTTTTGAACAGATGTTTGTTCTTGAGGACTTTCTCTTGGATGTCCATTGGTATGCCAGGTGGGAACTCTTCCTGGAGATTCCTCATTATTAACATGGGTCAGTTGGGGTTGCCATCAGTGCAAAGGATGTAATTATTGTATAGCTTTGATAGAGCGTCTGCACTTTGCATCTCTCTGCCTGGCTTGTATTCAATTTGCATAGGGTATCTCTGTATGAGACTCATCCATTTGGCTTATCTCCTTGACAAGTGTTGTTGTGTTTTAAAGAATATCAGCAACTTGTGGTCAGTGAGTACCTTGAACGTTTGGGCTTCTTCCAGATAGCATTGCCACTTAATGAGGCAGTGTATGATGAATACCAACTCCTTATTGTGTATGGGGTATCTTTGTTTGTGTCTAATAACAGCCTTGATTCATATGCCACAGAGAGGAAGTCTTTGTCTGCTGTTTGGATACAGAGTACTCCTTCTATGGCATAATCAGAAGCATTGGTTTCTAGCTTATAGATCCCCTCACAATTTGGGTATTGGAGAATAAGGGCGGTGTCCATGTGTTCCTTTAGTTGGCAGAAGTGTTGATCATGTAGCGGTGTCCAGATAAACTTGGTTTTTTTTGCCCGTAATGACAGACAGGGGGATGTTAGGGCACCCCAGTCAGGGATGAACCTTCTTACATAGGCTATCATTCCAAGAAAGGTGCAGAGTTCACTCTTATTTATTGGAGCTGGTATCTTGGTCATGGCGCTTATTTTTTCTGGGTCTGGTTTGATTCCGTCCTTGCTGATAACGTGACTGAAGAATGGAAGTTCCGTTGAGAAGAACTCACACTTTGATGGGTTTGCAACCAATTGGTTCTTTTCAAGGGTGCAGAGGACCAAGTGGACGTCTTCCCAGTGTTGTTCCAGGTTGGGACTGTAAATGAGGATGTTGTCCAGGTAGATAATTGCTCATTTTCTGATGTGTTCCTTGAAAAATTTGTTCATGAAGGTCACAAAGGTACTGGGAGTGTTTGTCATGCCAAAGTTATGAACAACACATTCAAAGGATCTGTACTTGGATCTAAATGCAGTCTTTGTAATGTCTTCAGGTTTCACGCAAATTTGGCTATAACCTGCTGTCAAACCAATTTTTGTGAAGATTTGGGACCCCCCAGGGCGTCAAAAAGGTCATCAATGAGGGGCAGGAAATACCTGCTCTTAATTGTGACCTTGTTGAGGGTCCTGTAGCCTGTGACCAGGCGGAGGCCTCCATCTTTCTTTGCCACAAAGAAGACAGCGGCACCAAAGGGTGATTTTGAGGGTCTGATGAAGCCTTTCTCTAGTGCTTCATCAAGCTAGGCTTTTAGGGCGCCGTCTTCTTGTGGTGTGAGGCAGTGGATGGGTTGTGCTTTAGGCACACTACCTTTTAGGTCAATCTCATGTTGAATACCCCAATCAGGGGGCAGCCCAGGCAGTGTTTCTTGGAATACAGAGGGAAATTCATTGACTAGCTGGTCTCGGATGTGGTCCTCTTCACATTGAGTCTCCGTATTTTTAAAGTGGATAACCTTGTATGTGCAGATATTACAATTGATTTTGCTAGGGTCAGTTTCCTCTTCTGTTTCCATTATTTTCACAAACACATGGTCCCTCATAAGTGTATCAAGGTGAGTTGGGTAAACATGGTGATGCACTTCTCCTTGTTGAATGGTGAGGGTAGCACTATCCCAGTCAATGTGAGGTTTGATCTTTCTCATCCAGTCCAGGCCAATTATAACATTATACTTGGGGATTGGTATGATGGGCCCACTGAGCATGGTTTGCACGTCTCCAGTTTGGGTGCGGAAAGGTTTTTTCTCTTGAGTGGCTGGTGTGCTTCTGTTATCCGCCATGATGACTCTCCTGATACTGCTTTGGGTGGTAGGTAGTTTAATGAGTTCAGCAAATTTCTTGTCAACAAGGGATTGTTCTGCTCCAGTGTCAAATAGTGTGATGCCCTGATATCTGCAAAAACAGAAAGGATAAGTGAGGAGTTTATTTCCAGTTTGGGCGGCAAACAGTAGAGGGTTGCTGGAGGGTACTTGGATCATGGTAATTGAATCCACGTCCTGGTCCCTGTACAAGTCTTGTAAAGAGGGGGAGGGCGGCTCACCTAAGCACTCCCCTGAACTTTCCCCTCCTCTTTGGCGTCTTTGGTGCTTGCCTTGTTGGCTTGTGCAGTATGATTCCCAGTTTGAGGATGGGTGTTGTTGGCTCGGTTATTCTGCTTATTGGGTCAAGGATCCTTCTTGGCTGTAGGACTATCCTTGCGCTTGTTGGTTGCATGTAAGTTGTCAGATTTCTGAGGTATGTGTTTTCCTTCCAAGAATACATCTTCAAGGTTCTTGCAGCAGGTCATGTCAAACTGATGTCTAATGTGCATGGAAAGGCCATTGTAAAAGTCCAAACATGGCCCAGGTTTATCAAAGTTGATGGTGTTGCGCGCACGGTCATGTAGGTCTTTGTATGCAGCAATGTACTCCTTGATTGTCCTGTCATCTTAAAGATTCAAAGCTCTGTCATAATCACTATGTCAGAATTACTCAAGGAGAACTTTTTGAGGAATGCAGTTTTGAATATCTCCCAGTTCTCCTTCTGGTTGGGGTGTTGGGCTAGCCACCCATTTACAAAATGTGATGTGGTTCCTGTAACGCAAAGGGCAATTTCACTGAACCAGAGCTTTTGGGGGTAATCCACTTGCTCAAATTTGCTTTGTGTACTGTTGATCCAAAGAGAGGCGTTTTCCCAATGGAGTCCTGCAAAAGCTCCAATCTCAGCTGTACGCAGGCGTCAGAACACAATATTGGGTATCTCAGGTTGCTGTGGTCCTGTTGTGGTTGGCACTGTGGATAACAGTCTGCAGGCTTTGAGAGTGTTCTATTGTTTGATGGGGACAAGGAAATTTTTGTAGATAACGAGGCCAGCGTAACGTCTTGCCCTTCTTTGTAGTCTCTCTAGATGTTAGGGAGTAACATTGCTTGGGTCTTTTTCTTAGGAGGAACTTTTCCTTTGAGTTGGGTAGGTATGGATAACCTACCTGTGCTACCATTGTCAAGTTTATACTTCTGATAAGTATAATAAACAAGATAAGGGGAAGATTTAAAAAGAGAATGATACTTTATTGAATATTGATAAGGAGCGCCTTTTGGGGAAGCTTCAAATATGGAATTAAGAAAGAAGAGAAGTATATTTTATTGGATAATACTTTAGACTTATATAGACTTGGCTGTGGCGGGGATTTAGCTGGATTAAACCTAGGGTTTGGTCATGTGTGAGATGGGTTCAACCCACTGGATACTTGGACATTCAGGTGATATTGCTTGGTTACCATTCTTGGTATGTCAAACAGTACATTGGAAGGGTACTAAATTGGGCAATGGCTGGATGTTAAGTAGATTGGCAGTAGCCAGAATGCTTGTACATCCAGACCCTTGACCCCCTTTAAAGGGTTACTCTGGTGCATCAGGAGGGGACTTTGTTTTCACAGCTGCTGCCTGATGCTCCTAGAGCTGTTTACTAGTTGGAACCAGTCTGGTTGAGTGCTCTCCTTTACTGAGGCGGAGACAGGTTCTGTGATATTTATTGACAGTTGAGTTTTTGGCACTTTGGAATTTTACTAGGTAGGTGTTGTGCTCTGGTCTGTATTGGATGACTCTTCCTGGTCCCTGGTGTACTGAGTCTAGTTTCTTTCTGTTGCCAGCTAGAATCCAGACAGGGGAGTTAATGGGAAGTGGTTCCTCTGTGGAGGTTACCTTTTGTGTCTTGAGCCTCTTTATTTCTGCTATTTTAGCTTTGAGGCAGATGTGTTGTAGATTTGGTGCTTGCTCTACTGTGGGAGGTTTCCCTGGGGGGATCTTTATGTAGGGCTGTTTTTTGTGGGTGATTATTTCCAGTTTGTACCCGTAGGTTAGCTCAAACAGTGAATAGCCTGTTCCTTGGTTGGTGTGGACTTGAGATACTATTAATGCATGTTTCATGTATAGTGGCCATGTGTCTTTGGCTTTGCCATCCATTATTTTCTCTGGGGTCTTGATAAGGCTGCCGTTGAGGCGTTCCACTCTACTGTCAGCCTGTGGCCTGTATGGAGAGGTTGTGGAGTGTTTAATGTTTTTGGATTTTAAGTTGTCATTTACTATGTGACCTGATAACTTGGTTGCTCCATCAGTTATGATGTAGTCTGGAGTACTGTAGTTGGCTATGATTGCTTTGTTAATTAAATGGTTGATGGTTTCTGCTTTATGATCCTTTGTTGTCCAGCAGATGGGCCAGCGTGTGGCAAAGTTGATAGCTACAATTAAGAAACATTGGTTTGTTTTTGTTTCTGGGAAGGGGCCCACTACATCTAGCCCCTAAACCTTGAATGGGTTAGGGTCTGGTACTGGGTTGACCGTTGGCTGAGGAGCCTTTGTACTGGTGTATTTCTTACACACTGTGCACTTTTTCAGAACATCAACTATATCCTGTTTGAGGTTGGGCCACCATACTATCTCTTTTGGTGTGAGGTATAGGTTGTTAGCCTTTTTATGGCCTAGCAGGCGGTGATGTCTTTGTATGGTGTCAACTCTTTGTGCAAGTGGGATGTACAGGATATGTTTGTCTTTATTAATTTGGTATACAATACCATTTGATAGATGTAAATAATTTTTGTTTCTTAATAATATATCATGGGTCAGTTGATGTGTTGAGGGGTCTTTCCCTTTGGCTTTATACTCAGTGTTGTACAGGTTTGGCCAGTTAGGGTCCAGGTGGTCAGGGTGATCCTCTCTAGGCTGACATAGTCTAGAGAGAGCATCAGCTGTGACCAGCTCTGCCCCTTTTTGTATTGGATTTCCAAGTTAAGCTGTTCCAGCAAGGAAATCCATCTGGCTTGTCACTGTGCAAGTGTGTTCTGAGTTTTGAAATAGATTAAGGATTTATGGTCAGTTAGTACTTGGACGTTAAAATTTTCTTCCAGATAACATCTCCATTTCTTGCATATTTGGTATATTGCTAGCATTCCTTATTGTGTATTGGGTATCTCTGCTCAGTATTAGTTAGTTTTCTGCTTTTGTAACATACTGGCAGGAAGTCTTGCTGCACTGGCTGGCAGATGCACAAGACTGCGCCAATGGCGGTGTTGCTGGCATCTGACTTGAGCTTGTAGCACCCGTTATTGTTAGGGTATTGCAAGATTGGTGCTTTGATCAAAGCTTGTTTTAATAGTTGAGAATTCTTGTCAAATTCTGGAATCCAGATGAATTTCTTTTTGGCATTACCCTTGGTTGAGTCATTGATTGGTGTGGTGAGTTTCCTGCAGTCTTTGATGTATTTCCTTAGATAAGCCACCATACCAAGAAAGCATATAACTTGTTTAACAAAGGTGGGGCGTTGCATGTTATTTATGGCTTTAATTTTGTCTGGATCTGCTTTGATGCCACCGTCAGAGACAATGTGGCCCAAGAACAGGAGTTCCTTTTCCATAAATTGGCACTTACTTGGTTTTGAGTAAAGTTTGTGCTTTGCAAGTCAATTGAGTGTCTTGCGGACATGCATGAGGTGTTCCTCTTTTGTTTTGAGAATATGATGATATCATCAAGGTAGCATAATATATTTGAGAGACCGTTTAGTGCTTGGCTCATCATGGTGACAAACATTGCGGGAGCATTGGTCATCCCAAAGTTCATTACCCTACATCCAAAGGATCCAAATTGCGTACAGAACGCAGTTTTTGACATGTCCTTTTCCTTTACTTCAACTTGGTTGTAACCTGAGGTGAGGTTGATTTTGGAGAAAATTTGGCTCCTGAGAGTTGTGCAAACAGATCCTCTATGAGTGGAAGAGAGTATTTATTCTTTACTGTGCTTGCATTTAGTGCTCTGTAGTTGGTTACTAGACACAGATTGCCTTCCTTTTTCTTTACAAAGAACACTCTGCCCCCCATGGGGATTCAGACAGGCAGATGAAGCCTTTAGCTAAGTTGTCCTCAATGTGTGTTTTGAGGGTTTGTGTCTCCATTGGGGGAGATTCTATAGAGGGGTGCAGGTTTAGGCATGGCCTTACATAAGTTGATGCCATGTTTGACCTCCTTTTTGGGGGTAGCTCTGTGAGTTCTTCCTTGAATACATGAGTGTATTCATTTAGGAGTGCTGCAAGTTCTGGGCATTGGATTTTTTGTGTTTGTATATTATTAAATTTGGAGTACCTCATTATATGGAGGGTACTATCTTTGGTTAGACGTTCTGAGTCATCTTGGTTTATGACCTGGACAAATACTGTGTCTCTTAGAATGAGGTCATTGGGTTCTTTGAGGATGTTGAATTTGACTCTGTTGTGTTTAATGGTCATGGTTTTTGTTTTCCAAAATAAACTGGGGTTCAATTGGATGAACCAGTTCATGCCTGCTACAATGTCGTAGTTTATGTTGTTCATGACAAGTCCTTTGATGGACGTTTGTATGCCTTGGAGGTCAATTATGAAGGGTGTTGTTTTGCCTTCAAGTAGAACCTTTGATTTATCTGCCATTCTGGCGTATTTGAAGTTAGATTTGACAAATGGTATTTTGTACTTGGTTACAAATGGTTTGCTAACCATAGTGTGTTGTGAAACAGAGTCAAATAGGATTTTATGTGTATGTGATTTGTAAGTGCATGGATAGACAAGAAGTTGTGAGTGATCTTTAATTTTTATGTTCATAAAAATGGAGGATTGTGGGATGTGTGGGATGTGAGTAGCAAATTTTGTACCTTGGTACAGTTTCTTGTCAAGTTAGGGGAGACAAGGGCACTTAAGCCAGTCCCCCCTCCTCTTTTCCCTGTTCCTCTGTTTTGAGACCTTTGAGGTCAGAGAATTTGGGGTCAAATTTGTCGCGGGTTGCTACTTCATCATTGTTAACTTTGGCGGTGCCCTCTTTCTTGGGACAGGAGCAGTTTGCACTTTGTCTATGATTGCCATTATTGCAATTGGAGTTGTTGTTGTTATGGTTGGTATTTTGGCGTTTGTTGCCATTAGAGTTTTCTCTGCCATTGCTGTTTGTGGAGTGATTGCCATTGCGTGCAGCATATTACATGTTTGTGCATTTTTCTGCGCGCTTGGCTTCTGCAATGAGCGCAGGCATGGAGGTGTTAGCCTCTGGGCGGATGAGGGCAGCAACAGAGGGTTTAATTCTGTTGATGAATGAGGCTCTGGTATGTACGTTATCAGCTTGTGCTGTGTTTTGTATTTTGCAATGTATTTCCTCAAATTCATTGGCGTAAGCCGCAATAATGGTCTTCTGAGGAAGATCACTGAGCTGTATTGCAATGTCTTGGAGGGATTTGGTGACGCAGAAATTGTGGGTGATGTCCGCTTTGAACTCTTCCCAATTGTCAAGCTGGTTGTCAGTTTGGGAGCCAACCCAGGTGGCAAACCAGTTAGCTGTGGCCTTGTACAGGCGCTTGCTGGCTTTCTGGACCCATTTCTCATGGGGGATGAGGTTGGCGCAGAGTTTAGCAGCTGAGTGGTCTAGCCAGTTGATGACATTTTCTTTTTTTTACCAAAGAACTTGTCAATACCAATGTATTTGTCAGGGACCCACTTTGCGGGGAATAAACTTCCCAGCTGATGGGCCAAGGCCCCTACATTCAAGCCTGCTATGACCAAGCCAATAAGAACCGTGACCATTGCAAGATGTCCAAGTTGTCCTAGATAAGCAAATCTTCCAAACATAGAACTGAATTGCCCAAGTAGATAAAAGCCCACCAAATACATCAAGAGATAAAATGAGGTGTAAGGTCTGACCAGAGTAGGTTCAGTGGGTGGCAAAGCAAACAAGCGGCCATAGTGGAATTTACGTCCCCAATGTCCAGAAGGATATTTGAACCATCCATTGGCAAGGGATTCCTTCTGGTGGGCGTCATCTGGGGAGGAATTATACCAGTCTGTTGTTGGAGTTGGGTTTTCCAAGGCGTACACCTTGGTCAAAAAGTAGGCTAGAAACCAAGATAAGAAAATAATTCCCCTAATGGCTTCAGAAAAGGAGTGTTATCAAAATGGAGGAGTAGATAGAAGAGTAATAATCTTTATTGTTGGAACATTTGGGTTGAAGGAAAGTTTGGAACTTATATAGCTTCAAAAACAAGGCTGAACCTTTGTGAGGAGTTTGGGAAATGAATATGATTCACCTGAAAATCAATTATTTGAAGTACCTGTCTAAGTAAAACTTAAATAATGGCTTAAGGATTATCAAACTGATGTGGTTTAGTCAGAGGATCCAGAAAGTCTTTAGCATGTTCAAGCTAATTAAGCGGTGTAAACTGAGAAGATCCAACATACTGAAGTATGGAGCTATGCCTAAAGGCAGAGAAAGCGGGTCCATGATTGTCCAAGAAGCTAAGAGCAGCCAATCAAACGCTGAGCGGTAAGTGACGTAAACCCAATTATTATTAACCTTTTTGATTTCAAAAGGCTTTTTGAAAGCAAAAAACAATTTAATTGAATGATCATAAATAGGTAATTCAATAGTTTGTGATGATCCAATACTAATGATGCATTTTTTAGAAGCGTTCAGGGTTTGAATCTGGTTTCCAAAGCTTTTGAGACCAACAGCATAATTATGAAGTGTGTTGTGTGGTGTTTTTGACTTTAAATCCATTGAATATTTGTTCTGGTGCTGGATTGTAAGCTTTTTTTTACAATGTGTGTGAATAAGATTCAAGTAATCAGGGAAAGAATCCCTGACAGTATTTGATGTTGATAACTTCACCTGTGATAGGTGGTTGTGCGTTTGTTTGTGGTTAAAGAGAGCAACTGCATTGAATAATCTTGGCGCATACTTTGGGCATGAGCAGTCCTTCAAATACAGTGCATCCACTAGGTATATCTTCTTCAATGTTGTGGGCGCAGAAGTACATTTTCCAAGTCTCCTGGGATGTGGCCTGGTTGAGTACGTGAGCAAAGCTGGGAGGGTTTTGGTCAGTCATTTTCTCTCTCATGGGTGTGGTCAAAAAACTGTAGCTGCTACAAGTGATAAGGAGCGCCTTTTGGGGAAGCTTCAAATATGGAATTAAGAAAGAAGAGAAGTATATTTTATTGGATAATACTTCAGAATTATATAGACTTGGCTGTGACAGAGATTTAGTTGGATCAAACCTAGGGGTTGATCATGTGCGAGATGGGTTTGAGCCACTGGATACTTGGACAGTCAGGTTATATTGCTTGGTTACCATTCCCAGTATGTCAAACGGTACATTGGAAGGGGACTAAATCAGCAATGGCTGGATGTTAAGTAAGTTGGTGGTAGCCAGAATGCTTGTACATCCAGACCCTTGACAATATGAATATAGGCTAATATTTAGTATCATGACAAGCCACATGCTGTCCATGTATGTCATGGGGGTCATCTGGCTTATCTGAGTAATGTTCCTCTTAGGTCACGAGGCTTATTCAAGTTGTGTTCCATTTAGGATCTGGATTGGGTGATCCCTGCATAGATGGTTGACTGATAATGGTTCCACCAGTTACTGGCTGGCTGGTGAACCATTCAGTGAGCCATTTGGTGATCTACTTGGGGCGTTAATTCCCCAAGAGGGAGTAATTGAGGATGTTGCAACACTAAATTATAATTAAAATAATTACTTGTTGATTAATGCCAGTAAAATTTCAATAAACAAATGTTGCAACAAAGTTTGGCACCTTGTCTGACAACATATCTCATATTCACAGGGGACGCTCAATGAGTTGCCCCATACTTCATCTAACAAAAATTTTCATGTTACCCCCAATGTTGAGATATGGGGAAATATTCCCTGATAAGATGTTGTGACTGTACTACAGTCACTGCTGAGCGTTTAGCCAAATAAATGCTCCAAAATATAAAGATGTTCTGTTTTTGCTGTTTATTACATATAGATAGGTTTGTTTGGAATTCTTGAGGGAAAGGTTCCTAGAAACTGGATATATATGTTTAATAAAAGAACAGAATATGGATGTTTAGTTAGGTTAGGACAACTAAAATAATTGAGGCAAGATTGTCCAAATCAATCTTGGAGACTAGGCATCTCAAAATGGGTTAGTTAATCAGGAAGATTAATTAATAAATATGGGATATAATTAATGAGGATTTAATTATATTAAAATGGCCTTGACTTTGTCAAGAAGTTTGGTTAAGTTTATCATGGGAACCCCCCCCCCCGGAATTTGGGTTAAAAGCGGTGCGTCAGCAAATTTATTGGGTTAGAGGCGCCGCTGCGCCGCCTAATGAACTTGAGATGTGCCGCTATCAAATTTTCTCAGGCACCGTGGCGCCGCCTGGGGAAATTGCTGGACGCCGCGGTGGTGCTTGGTTTGAGTTTTGAAGCAGTTTAATAGGTTTTAAAGGCAAAAAACCATTAAATGCAAAAATAACTAAATAAAGGCAAGGATGCCTAGGAATTCAGGTTTAATCAGCTGGTTCCTAGTTGGAACACTGATAGCTGAGTTTAGGATGTGCAATCCACAGGGTTTTGGCGCTGGGAGCTGGGGAAGCTTCATGTCAAATTGGTACATTGGGTTGAATGGAGCCAGGTGACTTCTGCCCATTGTAGGTCAATTCTCATAGGTTGAGAATTGTTGGTGATCTTTCAAGTAAAGATCTATGTTGGATGACTTGAATGTCATAGGCCACGTGACGCAAATCATTGGTTGATTCAGGAACCGGAGGGGTTTTCAGCTGTGTATGCCCTGAATGGTATATAAGCAAAAACAGTTAAACATTAATAAAATATATTCATTGTCGGTTTCGACGCTTTCCCCTCACCTATTTTTCAATTGTCATGCCTTCTTTGTTAAAATTTGAGAGAGCCAAGTTTGGGGTCCTTTGTGTGGAAACCGCTGCAGCAAGAAAGGAGGTTCCTAAAAGTACATTGAAAGAAGCTTGGACCAGCCTGGAGGTCACTAATACTGTTCCTGCTGAATCTTTAGTAGAAGTAAAGGTTGCGTTCAAAGAGCTGTATTCCGATTACTTTGCAAAGGAAGTGACTCCTGCCCAAGGGAACCAAATTTATGCCTGGGATGCTTGGAACTTATTGGTAGGATGGGATGAAATCTTGCAACAAGTAAAAGATATGGCAAATTGTGAAATTGAGGCGTTGAAAGCACAAGAGGAAAAAAGTGTTGAAATCATGGCTCGTTGGTGGGATGACAATAAAGTGTTATCCAAGAAAATTGCCTCCCTGGAGGAAAAGCTCCTCAAAGCTTTGTCCCAGGAAGGTAACAGCAATAAGAGTCAAGAGCAGGATAATGGCAGGATGGACTGGTTAGGCCTGGATCCGTCACAGGTGTGAAACTATTTCATCTGATAATCCCTCAATAAGTTATTTAAACCCCAAACCACATTGAAATCAAATGCATGGGCCACCACTTAGTGGCCCTGTGGCTACTGCTTACCATATAATAACCTCTATTTCTCAATAGAGCTATTATCTTAACTTAAATATTGTTCTTTCCCTTTAGACTGTTGTCTTCTCCCTTCTAAATAATGAACTATAATTGGTTCAGATGTAACATAAATTGGTAAATGTATTAACTTTATATTTGTCCATGGATAAGCCAAAACCCCCAATTTTCAAAGTAGTCGTGTGCTCTGCTTTTAAGCTTACAAATTTTACTAGATTATGCTTTTTATTTTTTTATGAATTCTTTTTTATATGGCTAACGTTTTATCAAAATCCTTGTAAAAGGGCGGGCTTTAGACAGCTAACTTCAGGGTTTATTAAACGTTGGTTCTTAAACATGTCCTGTTTTACAAATATCTGACTTTATTAATATGGTCTGCCTGATAGTTTTTATCTTGTATCTAAAATTATCAATTGTATGAAATGTAATTCAGTATTTATGTAAAATTAAGGAAAATAAGTTTTTATCGCCCGGTTGTAAAGCCTTGAACATAATATAGCTTTTATTGAAGATTTAAATCCCTTGGGGCAATTTTTACATCGATACCGGTTTAAATCATTTCACTGTTTTATTCTTAAAGTATTTAAGGTCAAATCATCTCGGGGTAAAAAGAGTACGGTCTCGTTTCATGATGTATTAAATTGAGATATTTTTCTTTTCTTTTTTAAACAGCACGCGTTGAGAAGATTGAAAGTGAATTCCTTTTTTACTCCATGTCATATATGGTAAATAAAAAAGATGTAGATTACTGAGCTCCCAGAGAATTTTCCTTTGCTTTTATTTTATTTTGTTTAGCTTCAATCTATTGTTGATATAAATTCATTTTAAATCAAGGGAATGTTGTTTGATACTTTGCGATTTTTTTAAAGAGAAAATCATGGTTAAAGTTTTTATAGTTTATTCAACGAGATAAGATGTAATGATACAGTCTAGGAATAGCTTACAAAGTTCATGAAGATCCGACAAACGTTGTGCTTTGATTAGAGCAAATGGATTTGCGGTTGGTTTCATGGGCATTTGATTTAATTCAGTTATAATAATACATTTTAATATGTCGATATCTGATTGGCTACAGCATAAATATATACATAAAAGTAAGATTTACGATTGAATTCCTAAATGCTTAGTTTAAAAATACTTGTCTTCATTTTCTACAGTAATGTTTCGCCTAGCGTTGTGGGTAGGCTTTCTAGCAGCTACCAGTCTACTACACCCAAAAGCTTGGTTAGGGCAATCTTGGACCACGTGCCGTATGTAACAATAGCTTACTGTAACGCGAAGAAGCGCCTGGAAGAGATCCAAAATCCACAGATATTGAAAAAGAGCATTGATTTTATTAGTGCTTTTGGTTCAAGCTCTACTGAAGTCAATGTCATACTTTACACCGACTCCGCTAACAAAGAAATTATCGCCACTTTCCGAGGAAGTGATGACTTTGTGTTTTTCCGTCAGGAGTCCTACTTCAATGTACCAGGGGCTTATGTTGCTTCAACTTCAACCTTTTTCAAAGCTGTTCAGGACCACTTGGTATTTCAAATCAATTTTCTCAAAAAGGAGCATCCTACTTATTGTCTGACTTTGGTAGGTCATTCACTTGGAGGTATTTTGGCTACTCTTGCAGCACCAACTCTATCAAAGAGATTAGGCATATTGCCTAGAGACATCCACATCATCACCTATGGACAGCCCAAAGTTGGCAACAAGGCATTTGCGGACTATTATTCTAGCCTCGGTTTTAACATCACAAGAGTAGTCAACAAGGATGACATGGTCCCGAGCTATCCAGCCCAGCCAAATTGGTATCACGTTCATCCTCAAGTCCGTATCAATCAAGATAATCAATTCTCATCCTGCTGGAGCAAGAATTCGAATCATCGCAGGCCTTCCCTTGCAGAAATGAAAAAATATTTATTCCTTTCTGACCATGTGCACGTAGCTGGCCGCAAAATATCTCAACCAGGCTGCACATATGAAAAGTTTAATTAAGTAAGCATTTCCTTTGATATTCGCAACTAGCCAAATTGGATCATTTACACTTTAAATATCATTTCTATTAACTACAGTGAAATCAACTCACTGGAAGTTGATCATTAAAGTGTTTTTTTATTTTTTTTGGAAAGTTACACTTTTAAAATTTCCCCTTTTAACTAACTATACATAATATAATGGTTATTTTTAATGATTTTTAAGTCTGAAGTTGTAAGGGCTGCGAAGCTCAAAATCCCTAACCCGAGAATTGAACCCGCAATCTTTGCTGGAAAGTGAAAACGTGGAAGACCGCGCAAACCTGCTGGGGGATTCAAACCGCCCACAAACCACCAGGGCGGGTGCGAGCCGACTCTTGAAAGAGAGATCAGCTTTAATACTCTTTACGCAACAGAAACAGTTAAAATTACCAGGGCCAGTTTGCAAACTGGCACAGGGGGCTAGCGGCCCCCAACGGTAGCGGAGCCACCAGCTCCAATGCTACAAATGAGCTGGGTGGCTCCCATCAATTAATCAATGATTATTGCTGGGTTATTCAGCAGATCCAGTATCAACTGGATCTGTTGAATAACTTAGAAATTAAATCAGTTACTACCCCAATTAAAGCAGCCAGTCCCATAAAAATTAGAGTTCCTGCTCCAGTCCCATCTTCAAGTCCTGACCCACATGTCACCCTGCAGCCAACCCACAAGTTCAATGCCACTTCACCCACTGATGTAATCAAGCATCACCTGATGGAAGATGTTCCAGTTTCCCCATCCAATCAAACAAACCCTGTTAAAGAAGATCCCCAAACCTTTGAAACCCTCACAATGCCTGCAACTGCCAACTGTTTCATTGGGTCAAGATCAGATGAGCAGCCACTCAGCCAGGAATTTGCACCAGATAATAATTCCCCTACCCAAGAGCAAGTCCAAACTGCCAAACAATCCCAGCCCCAAATGATTAAGCAGAATATGATTAGCCATCAATCAACTTCCAGCAATCTGGCCGATCTCCAGATGAAACCAGATAAGCCAAACCCAGGCCCCAGAGCTTTTCCCAGCCATAAGTCAACCAAAAAATCCAATGGCCCAGTGAACTTCCCATCTACCCAGTCCAAAATTATTGGGACCACATTCCTTGTTATCAAGAATTCCTCCCCCCTTTCCAAAATACCTGTGACCAAAGGTTGGGCTACTGAAGCCCACCAAGGAGCTGCCAGTAGTTGCTTCCAAGGAAGACCAGATGAATGGTATAAAACCATTTCCAACAATTAAGACTGGCACAGACAACATTAAATAATGTGTATGCTCCATAGAATAGTCTTTGCCTTTATACCCCATATTCTTTTATCACCTTGGACAATCCCTTACCAACCAACTCAGTCACCAGCGTCACCACTAGTAGAAATAGTAGAACCCATAGCCATGGACTACCAACCAGGGCCCAGCCCTGGATGGACCAGCAGCTTCAACCCTCCACCAACCCCACAACCATCTGCTGAGGTCATTCCTTATGACCACAGCAGATATGGAATGGTCATTCTGACCATCCTTAGTCTAGCTGAGGTTGTAGTACCTCACCTAGGAGCCTATTGTCCACTTGCAGCTGGAATGCTGTATCTATCCCGCTCCTTGCCCTTCTTGTATTGGGCCTTGGTGTCACGATATCCCAATGGATGGACTCCTTCTCAGCCTCCTTGGTTCAATGCTACACCCAGCCATGACAGAAGTAATAAAATTAATCTCAGAGAGCTAAAAAGCAATAAAAATTTATCCCGATAAAAATAAACAAACTAAAAAGAGCCTTTCAACTTAAACTATTTAACATAAAAATACTTTTTCTAAACTTGATGTCAAAAAATAATTATACAAAAAGAAACCACCCCAAATATAAAAAATAATTAATAAAAATAAATTTGTTTAATGTATTTCATATATCAGCAGCTGAAAATTTTATATACTACTGGAAAAAAATTGCAAAAGTAAAATTTTACATACATTTTTATTCCAAACCTGTATAAAAATAGTTAGGACACACCATTTTGAAAACAGCATCTCAATTTTATGCTATCTCAATTTACGCTATCTCAAAAAATGCATTTCAATTTTCAGCTATCTCAATTTTATAGTAAAAACGCCATTTCAACTTACGGCATTGCGACTATGAAAAACATGTTTTCAAAATTTAGATTTTTTCAACTCCAAAAAAACCAAAAAAAATTCTCAAAAAATAAAAAATAAAAACATTTCTTGGCTTAAAAAAGCCATAGGATTCCAAATCTGCAATAAAAAATGGGGCCGCTTAGTAGCAACAATGCTGTGTAAAGCCCAAAAGTCAAAATATACACAAAAATAATCATTTCATCTATTATACCTATGATATATACTTTAAAATAAGCAGATACCTGTACCAAATACTAAATAAAATTAAAATAAGGATAAAAGTAAAGGAAATAAGAGAGAAGATAGAGTGGTGTTTATTGGAAAATGGCTCAAACATTGGTAGAAAGAGCAACTGAGATAGCTTGGAAATGCTCAAGCTTTCTATCCTTAGGATAGTATGCAAGAACAACCTTGCTGATCTCTGTGTACTTTTTAACTGCCTTAGTCTGCTTGGGGGGTCACCCTTAGTCTTCATGCCAGTCTTGAAGAGGCAGGCAGAGATGGTCTGCTGTTTTTTAGATGTACCATTATCTTGTTGGGTTTGGGCTTCTGAACCCTGACTCTTGTAGCAAACTGGCTATGCCACCCTTCAAGGGAAGAGGTGGTCTTGATAAGACTGTCTTTGACCTGCTTATAGCAGTTCCACTGGATTGAGTCACCGCCTTTTCTGATGTGGCGTGCTCCCTGAAAAATACCAACCCAGTGGGCTTCAAAATACTCAATAAAAGGCACAAAGGCTGCCTGTTTGGCTATGATATAGGGGTGGCAGAGGAGGGTATTGTAGAAGGCATTGATTTCCTCAATTCTTACTAGGGCAATGAAGCAAAGCAGTTGAAGATTTTCTTTAGCCTCTTTGGTCCCTTCTGCATTGATGAGCTCATGCAGATCTGAGTATTTCTGAAGGCGGCGGCAGAGTGCCTGCCAAAAGTGAAAGTAGCATCCCTGGGGGGAGCTCTTGAAGTCTTTTATGAAGGCATTTTCCTGAGCCTGTTTGAAGTCCACTACCAGATATTTGTGGTAGGGAAGGCTTTCTGCCTGCTTCTTGGTTGGGGTGACTTCCTCTTACTATGACTGGGCCTTCTTCTTGCACCCTCTAGTCTCCTTTGGCTCCTCTTCAATGGCTGGGAGAATCTCATCTAACTTGGCCTTCAAAATTGAAAGAGCACAGACATAAGCTTGCTTCTTCTTATTTGGGGGGAAAAGAAGACCAGGGGAAGAACTAGATTTCCAACCTGCCCATGGATGTTCCAAAGCTGGCTAAATAGCTTTGGGCAGGAGGAGAAAGTTCTATATGAAAGCCAGGTCTTGCAGTTGAGAAGGTTCTGAAGATCCTGGGAGGTAGCAAAGCAAATAATTTGCTCATGTGAATGTTGGCCGTCATTGTGGAGGAGGAATCTATCTTCATGGCATGAAAGTTTCTTCTCCTTCATTAGGATCAACACATCAATTGATGTAGCACTGATGCCTTCAGTGCTCAAAGCATACCTCTGAACAGTGAGATATCTCTGCAATTTAGTGGCGCCACCAACAGTGACAAGTTGTATGTTGTTACATTGAGGAGGGCATCATTGAAAACCTCAGTGGCAGTTTGATCCTTGGTGGTTAGGATCACCTGGCAAAGAAACCAAAGGATAAGTTGATAAAGGGGTTTGAAAGGCTCAGCGCAGTCATGGTTGACAGTTAGAGCTTTAAATCTATTGAACCCATAAGTAGTGAGTCTAGCAGGGCAGCCAACATTATCAAATTTGTAGTTATGTTGATGGATGGGTTTCTTCTTGTCATTACAGCTGAAGCTGTAGCCCTTGTGGACAAAGCCAGCGCCCCCTTTCTTTGTCATAATTGGATAGCTGAAAGGGTATGTGGCGGGCACAGCAAATGTGCCATTTCTGTTGCATACATTATGGATGGTATTAAGATCCCAGAGCTCAATTGGCTCATCTACAGGAGCACCAGGCTCAGGCTCCTGCTCTTATTCATCCTCAGACTCTGAAGTGGGATCAGAGTGGCAGTTAAAGTTGAATAACCTTTTCTGAGGAACTGAAGGGGAGTAAACAAAATGAGAGTGGGGAGGGGTTGGGCTTGTTTCCTTAGGTTCAGGTGAAGGCGTGGGTGTCTTGGGGAAAGCTTTAACCTTAGCAAGCTGATTTTTAGGGGTAGTTTAAGCTTTGTTGGCCTTGTGAGTAGTGACCTTGGACTTGGGGACCTTGGATGCCTTGGGCGCAGCTTATTGATTGACTTGGGAGGCATCTAAAAGTGAATTAGTATCAAAATATGGGAAATTTGGGGGTTGTTTTTAAAGAGAAAATTGTAAATGTTTTTGATATACAAAGAGTCAACTTTTTTACATAGAATTGTAGAGGAGATCAAAATAATATATACTATAAAAATTTCAATGTTTTTTATTTTGAAAAAAAATTTATTAGTAACGCAAGTAGGCAAAAATTTGAGTTTTGACTGAAAACTTGCTCTCGAGATGGTGTTTTCAAAGTGACGTAATTGAGGTGCTGTAGCTCAAAAAATAGTGTTTTTGACCATTTTTATGTTGAACTAACAAATCTACAGTGGAGATAACTCAACTGGGCCAAAGAGTAAAACTTGAATTTCTCAAAAACTAGCTTATACAACTGGGGTTAAAAAGTACCCAGTTGTTTAGAGGAGGCAAAAATATATATTTGCAAATTTTCTAAATTTTTCTTACATTTTTTATTAATATGGTTTTTGTCAGGATAATGTACTTTTTAAAAGTGGAAAGCAAGAATTGTGGTAGGGGAATCAATATAGCATAACCTGGCATCATATGTAATTTACCCTTATTTTCACCTATCTATTGTGTGCATCAAATTGATGGGTGATATGAAACCCGGTGGAATTTGAAGTGACGTAAATTAAAATGGCATAATCACCCCCTTCCATATTAAAATCACTATTAAATTTTATTAAGGAAACCCTTATCTATGTATCCATGTATAAATAATCTATAAATTACATATAGCAAAAATGGTTTTTTACCCAGCAATGACAATCACTAGTAGGACTATCATAGTGGCATTATTTTAGGTTGTTCTTAGTATAAATCTCAAGGATTAATGCTATAGTAACATCTTCTGATTGTATACAACAGGATTTATTTTAGTGCAGGAATAAGCTTAGTTTAGTTAAAGATAAATAGTTTTATTTGAGATGATGTAAAGTCAAGATGGCGTAAACACGTCCCACACTAAGCGATTTCATATGTAAATAAAGTTAGCAAAATAAGATTTAATTAATCTGACTTGAAGTGACAAAATTGAGATGGCGTAAATTTGAGATGCCACATTATAAAAGTATATGTAACTCTTAACTATTCTATTAATTATTTTATTTTTTTGTGATTCACAATCACTAACACAAAAAACACCATCTCATATTAAATTTGAGAGGATGTAAATCTAAGTGCTGTTTTTGAGATGGTGTTTCCTACCTAACAATATAATAAAATTTTAAAATTGCTTTTAAAACTTATATTTTTAAAAAATAAACCATCAGAGCAAAACAATTAACGGAAAACTAATTAAAAAAAATTAAGTCTATTATTTAAGTTTTTGTAGTTTCACATTCCAGCTCCACCCAAGCTGTATATCCATAGTGGTTTTAAACTGCTGATTTATCTATCAATATTTATTTTTCCTTGGTGATGCCCTCAACAACCTAAGTGAAGAAGGAATATTTATATGAAACCTTAGTTGGAGAAAACAAGCTGGAAAAATAATCAAGCTTGAAGATAGTTTTCTCTTTATATACATCAACTTACCGAAGAGCTTTATGCAGCAGGAGTAAACATGAAAGTAACTTTTTAGGTGCTTATAGTAAGTTTTGAGAGAAAACATTATCTTCAAGTCTATATTAGGTACAGACCAGTGAAAATATTAGTGTTTCAGAAATTTTATGCTAGCTACCATCCAATCAAAGTGGCAAGGGATAAAAATCCAAATCCATAAGGGTTGAAGACAAGTAAAAATCTTGGCTTAAAATGGCAATTAGTAAAATTTTCCAAAAGTAAAAACCAGGTTCAAAGAATCATGAGGGTAAACAAAGAATCACCCAAGTAGAAATCTTGAGAGAGAAGCAAGTTTTTCTCAGAATGAAATCACAGATATTGTTGCAACCAAGTTCTGGACTCTCCTGCCAACATATCTTACAATACACAGGGGGCATTCCATGAGTTGCCCCTTGATGTATCTAACAACATGAACCAATCTGATGGCAATGTCAATTTGCAGGCACTTTCTCCTAATTAAGAGCACAACAAATTTGACCTGCTGATCCTGCATGAGTTATTCCTCTACTTCAAACCTTACATGGAGCATGCCACCCCCTTGTGGCTCGGTGGCTTTCCCCATATAGTATAACAATCACAATATTCTACAATAAAAAACACCTTATTCTTATCATTTCTGTCCTTTCTATTGGACTGTTGTCTTCCCCAATTCAAATACTGAATTCTCATTGGTTCAGTTGCAACAGTGATAGCAGCGGTAGGTTCACAACTTATCTAAAGAAAAATTCCCCCAAGAAAGGATGGAGTATGGGCTGTATGGCTACTCTCCACCAAGAAAACTTCCTGCCAATCCCCAAGGGGGACATTCCCAACAGGTACATCATCTATCAAGACCAGCTAGTACTTACAAGCGTGTATAATTGACTCCGCCTTGGGCAGCACAACACAAGTACCACCCTGTCCCAGTCAGACCTCTCCCAGCGCATGCTCAACCTCCAGCTGGAATCCTTTGCAGGATGTGTCAAAGGAGCTGACATTGTCAGTTGGCTCCACTCTACCAAAACCTGCCTCCATATCTGTCAAGTACCTGAGCCCATGTGGGTTGCCACTGCTTTAGGCCGCCTTACGGGGCCTGCTGCAGTCTGGTTCACCAATTGGGCCAGTCAAGAAATAGAAATTACCTGGGCATTGTTAAGGGATGCCACAAAGTCCCGCTACAGTGAAAACTCTTCACTCATTGTAGTGGGAACTCCCCTCCTGGCTATTAAACAGACTAGTTCTGTTCCTGAATACCTTGCTGCCTGGTAGCAAGCCCTTGCTGCCACCCCAGAGGCCGCGACCAACGGGAACACCATGCACCTTACCTTGATTGTTAATGGGCTTAAACCCCATATCTGCAAGTGGGTCCCCGTAGGTTAATGTACGTCCATTGATGACTGCTACAAGGCCATTGTGGAGGCCAATAATCAGGCTTAAATGGGCTTCTGCTGTTCCAATGACGCACTACCCCAACCTTGTCCCACACCTGGTAGCACTCACAACCAAGTAGGTTGCGGCCAGCCACACCAACAGGAAAATGGGGTTAAGCACCCCCGCAAGGGGGAACTCCAACTAGCCCAGATTGAAGACCAGGGAAAGTCTGGGGGTTTTAGTTACAAGAGGCTCTACAACCCCACTTAACCCTCACTATCAATTCCTTCTTGCAAAGAACCCCTGCAACTACAAGTTCATGAAGTTGAAGACCTTTACATATTCCAGATCCACAGCAACGGCCTTGTTCTCCAAGCAAGCCATTCTTCAAATAAAGTAACTCACTTGACCTACCATGTCTGTTTTTGTGTAAACACCCACAAACTATTGGTAGATACCAGGGCCAACCACACTATGGTTGATCAGGTGTTCACTGACTCTCAACTATTAGACCAGGTGCCAAGAAGATTCAAAGTGGTACATGTAGCTGATTCCTGTCATGGCCTTGGTGAAGCCCAGGGGAACCTTCAGTCAAGAGGAAGGGTCAAGCCTGGAAGGCCCAATAGATGATGGGGCCATCCACATCACATAATTGGCAGCAGTAGCCCAAGGACGCCACACTCCCATGTGGGGTATCACTTGCTCAGTGAGCCCCAGCATGGTCAAATAGGCGAACCCAAGCTTATTGTAGTCATATGATGAAGCAGAAGGAACAAGAGGAAGTTCTCCTGTGGCAGTGCTCATGGTCAGGCTTGGCTGGGCAAGTTGTTAGAGCAGAGGAGCACCAGGAAATGAGGGCATGGTGCAGGAGCAGGAATTATTTATTGGTCCAGCACTCTAGGAGATGGTGTAAAGGCTGGTGGTGGTTGGTTGGAGGCAGCTAGAAGTTGCTCCATTTCCCAGTGCTGGCGTTAGTACTGGAGGTACTCTCTGTTTGAAAGCACCAGCAGTATAAAATTTGTGATAATGTAATAAACCCCTACAAAGTATAAATGCTCAGTGTGCATTAAACAACAAAGTTTATTATATGAAGATGTCAACAAAGACAGAGGATGCCAGTGTTCCCAGCTATATCCTGCTGGGAAACTGCAATTGGACTTACTGGTAAATTCTTATTGGTTGTCAATGGATTATTCTCAAGCTGGGTTCCATTGATGACTCCTGATTTGTCAGTTAGATGAATCCTTCTATTATTTTCACTCTGGGAAAGCTGGCAGGGTAATTTTGGGCCATTTGGCAACCCAAGTTCCCAATTCTGGGTTTCAGAAGGTGTGGGCCAATTAAAATCTTTTTTGCTTGGCTTTAGGACAGTTTCCAATTGCCCCCAGGCTTGGCCTTGACCAGGGTTTAATTCTCCACTTGGAATTAAAGTTTCCTTTGGGTTAATCTGTGTAATCAACAACACAATTATTTGGTCACACAAATGCTCCATTACAGGCGTTGAACCTATGCAACATAGGGTTTTGTCTGGCCCATTCTGGGCCCTGACAATTCCTGTAGAGTGGCAATTACCCATGAGATGGTACCCTTTTCTGTGAGGATAGGTAACGTCCAGGTTAAGCTCTTGGGACCAATCATGGCAGGGCTCAGCCACAATGTCCTTGCTAGCCTTGACTGGCTCCATCACAACTGTCCTTATTTTGACTGGGATGTGTCTGTAATTACTCTCAATAGAAATGGGGTGGGTTTCCAGATATATCCCGCCAAAATGAACAAGTTGATTCACTCTACTGTGTTTGTAAGAATAACAGAAGCGGGCTCATATGAGTTCAAGGGGGGAAACTAGAATTCAATCAATGCTCAGTGAAAGTTATCTGCGCGGAATCACCTGCAGCCCCCCTGTGATGATCCACATGTTTGATGATTTGCAGGCAGGGCTTATGTTGGCCAAGTGGAAGTTTAGTGACTGTTGTTGAAGAAAGCTGGCTGAAGGATCAGAAGATGATGGTGAAGAACTGGTGGTCCGGAGAAATGAGCCAAGATTTTGCCAAATTGATTTGCTGAAGTGGGAAGATGTGGAATATTGTGCCTTGGTTTAGTATTAAAATCAAGAAGGAATTTGGATATAAGTGTGGGTAAGATATTTGTTTATTAAGTTTCTAGGCTGGACAAAGGTATGTTGCTATGAGAGCTGGATACAAGGTTGTTTTGGTGGGACGTTTTCCTTGGATTTTACTATATTTGTAAATATATGGGGAAAACGTTGAATAGGTCCAGAAAGAACAATTTAAATAGTATTCTACTATTTAAATGGGTGTGGGTTGAATGCAGGAAGAAATGGTGCCGGAATAATGGACTGGATAACGCTTTGGTGCGCAAAGAGTTGTCAATTTGAACGGTTTGAGCTGTGGAAATGAGTTTCATAGTTGGATCCCGGTGGAACTTCAGAAATGGTCTATTTCCGCGCTCTACATTAATTGGTTGAGTTCTGGTAGGTTTTCTGATGAAAATGATTGGTTGGAAGCCAAAAGCTTAAAGTATAAGCAAGGAAATAGTATAATAATACTTTAAGCTTTTGAGAAAGTAAGTATGTAAGCTTAAGTTATTATAAGAAAAAGTGAGAGGCAATGGTTTAAGCTTATAGAGAAAGCCATTTTGAAGGCGGAACCGTTGGGAAAAGGACACTATAAGAAGGTGGCTGGCTAGAAAGTTACAGGGTCTTTTGACGGTCTTTTTGGAGGTTGTTCCAGGTCTTTGAGAGGTCACTTCTGGGTCTCTTGAGTTTCTGCCAAGAGGTTTTGGAAGCCTTTTGATCACCAGCAGGAGCTTGGTTAGAGCTGAAGCCCAAGATAACGGAGCAGGAGCCCAAGAATAAGGAGCAGGTTCCTAAGCGCGGCACGGAAGTTTGATTCCAAGGAGCTGGAGTCCACATTTGAGGAGCAGGAGCTCAAGTCTAAGGGGCAGACGTCCAAGACTTAGGTGCAGGAGTCCAAGACCAAGTACAAGGAGTCCAAGATGTTTTTGGAGGACTCCAAGTATTGGCAAATCCATATTGTTTCCTTAACCCCCAGGCCATATACCAGAAGGTTTCTAAGGGGATCTTCCTTCTGAGAGTGAATAAAAGCCCATTTTGACCCCTATACATATTTCTGAGATACATTATCCCCTTACTAGAGAATGACAATCCCTTCCAGCCGGTCCCTGGCTACAATCCAGGACACACTTGGGGACTGGCAGACGGGAACCCCATACCCCCATTGACTACATCACCTCCACCAGCACTTGCTGCTCTCCTCAAGGAGTATAAGGATGTTTTCAGTGAAACACTGGACCAACTACCCCCTCACTGGGAGATCCATCATGTGGTACAACTGCAAGGGTTGCTTCCCAAGACTTGTCCCCTCAATTGTTTGACACCAAAAGAAGAAAAAACCCTCTATCAGCACCTCATAGAGACACTTGATAAGGGCTTTATCCGCCCCTTGCTTTTGCCATACAGGGCTGTTGTCTTCTTTGAGCCAGAAGGACGGGTCCCTTTGCTTGGTCACATATTACTGCGCCCTAAAAGAGGTGACTGTTAAACACAAGTACCCCTACTGTTGATTGACAACCTGTTTGACACACTTGCAGGCGTGAAGGTTTTTAGCAAGATTGATCTCACTTCAAGGTACAACCAGGTCCGCATTGAACCAGGGGATGAGGCAAAGAAAGCCTTCTTCATAGGCTACGGGTTGTTTGAGTGCTGGGTCATAAACTTCAGGATGCCAACACTCCTTCCACCTTTGCCATGTTAATGAACAAAGCATTTGAGGAATTGCTTGGGACCTGTGTTGTTGTGTAACTTGACAACATTATTGTCTTCAGTCAAGATCAAATCACACACCTCCAACACCTCTGTGCTGTCCTTGACACCCTTCAGACAAACCAGCTGAAGGCTAAACCCTCTAAATGTGGATTCCTTGGGTCAGAGCTCTTGTTCTTTGGGCACATCATCTCTGCCCAAGGGATAAAGCCTGACCCTGCCAAAATCAAGGCAAACACCAGCATGCCACCCCCATCAATGTTGGTCAGGTGTGTACCTTCTTGAGCATAGTTGCCTATGTGCGTAAAATCATCCTCAATTGTGGAGAACTTATTGCACCTCTCACCAAACTCCTAAACACTAAGCAGCGCTCCCACTGGACCCCTGCCAGAGATCAAGCCTTTGAGACATTGGATCAGAGACTTACAACAGCACCCATACTGCAGTTCCCCAACCAAAACTGTCAGTACAAACTTGAGACTGATGCCTCTGACAGGGCCATAGGGGGCATGTTATGGGTAGAAACTGACAAGGGTGTCTTCCTCCCTGTAGCCTACAAATCCAGGAAGCTCACTGACTCATAACAATGCTACCCAAACCATAAAGAGGAATTAGCAGAGATTGTGCACTGTGTTGAGAAATGGTGCTGTTACCTGGAAGGGGCAACCTTTTCACCCCGCGTCCTGACAGATTGCAAGTCACCCCAGTACTTCAACACGCAGTCCCACTTGACACGCCGCCAGGCAGGCTGGGTTGAGAATTTATCTCCCTATCAGTTGCACATCAAATACAAGCCTGGGAAGGAGCTTGTCACAGCAGACACCCTCTCTAGGCTCTATGTAGCATCCATCACCGGGGACAATGGTTTGGATCCAGATTGGCCAATGCTTTATCTCCGCTCTGAGGCAACCCAATACAAAGGCCTTAACTCAGTAACCATCTCCAAGCTAAAGGACAATGAAAGTCAGTTCACCAATGCTGGCACTGTCTGCCACCGGGCAGAGACAGGTGAAAAGACGCCTTACATTCCCACCACATAATCAGGCAACACCATATTACACTACCACCGCACCTTGGGTCATATCAGAGGATGTAACCTCTTCAAAATCATGAAGCGTAAGGTTTGGTGACCATGTATGTGCAAAGACATATTGGATCTCCTCAAGACTTGTGTATTGTGTGAAAAAAAAACATCTAAACCTTTACCCCCCAAATCTTTCCTAGCCATTAAGGCCATGGAACCCTTTGAACAGCGGGCCCTCAACATTGTTGGACCTCTTCCCAAAGACAGACTTGGGAAAAAGTACATCATCACAGCCATCAACTACTTCACCTATTGGACAGTAGCATGGGCAACCACTAATCACACTGCCACCAACATCACCTGCTTCATTGGCAAGGAAATTGTGGCCTGCTTTGGGCGACACAAATGCCTCATTACAGATGGTGGCCCCAAGCTTGTTGGGCATGTCATAAAGGCGTACTGCGCCAGGAATGCCCTTCAACAAATAGTCATGACTCCATAACATCCACAAGCCAACAGACACATGGAGCAATTGAATGGTTCACTAGTCCAACTGATTGTCAAACTCTCACAGGAACATCCTAATACCGCATGGACTGAACACTTGCCCACCACTCTACTCATCTTACAAGCAAGGGTCAACAGGGGCACTGGGTTTAGCCCCAGCAGCCTGGCCTTTGGGACACCCAACATCTTGGTGGGAGCAAAACAAGGGAAACTTTGATCCACAGTATCTGGAAAACTTCCCTTGCTGCCTACCTCTTATCTGAGCCAGTGGCACACTAAAGCCCAAGAAATCAAGCACAAACAAATTGAGGGAGAGAAAAAACACCTTGAGACCAGATACGCTGTAGGTGACCCTGTCTACACCCTCAACCCTAATTCAGCTAAGTTAGAACCCAATCACTTTTGGCCCTTCAGAATAGTGGCATTATATGACAGCCACACCTAACAGCTTAAAGACGCCCAGGAAAACACCAAAAACCTGCACCATGTATGCTTGTACCCCTGTTGCTCCATCCCTGCACAAAATCTCTGTGTGTACCTTCCCAGACCCTCCACAGGTTTCAATCCTAGTGTCTGACCACAAGCAGGTGGCAATGGGGGTGTTGCAACCAAGATTACCTCCTAACCCTCTAACATCTCTCACAATACACAGGAGGCACTCAAAGAGTTGCCCCATGACGTGTCTAACAACATGAACCAATCTGATGACAATGTCAAATTGCGGACACTTTCTCCTAATTAGAAGAACTTTATATTTGACCTGCTGATCCTGCATGAGTTATCCCTTGGCTTTGAATCTTACATGGAACATGCCACCCCCTTGTGGCTTGGTGGCTTTCCTCATATAGTATATTAATCACAATATTCAATAATAAACAACATATTTTTATTATTTCTGTCCTTTCTATTAGGCTGTTGTCTTCCCCAATTCAAATACTGAATTCTCATTGGTTCAGTTGCAACAATATTGATAAACAGGGGAGGTTTCAATCTTAACTTCCATAACAAAGCTCCCAACATTGGCTGGAATGGGAGGTACCTTGAGTGAGTTTAAGTATACTTGTGTATTGTGTTCCCAGACAAAAGTTAAAATCTAAAAAGCACTCAGTTTTAGTGGCACATACTGCAGTAGGCTAAACATGGGTGCATTTGGAAGTGAAATAAAACATTCTTTGGTAAGTCATTACAACTTAGAAAGATAAATCAACTATTTAGAGTTTTAAAAAACATAAAATCCACACATACTTTGGAATTACTTAAGATTTTTCTTCAAAAAACATTTCCTCTGGGAATTGACCCAGCTTTTTCACTCCCTAGAAAAAATAACCTCTAGGAATCAACTGCGCTTCTTCACCTCTCATAAAATAAAGTGTCATAAGAATACAGGTATATAATTAATAGCTTTCTGCTGTAAATAGTCACTTTTTCAAAGAACCCCTTGATGAGTTTCTGAAACCACTATCACTTAGTGATTTATTAGTGAGCAATCTGAACACTTTTGCACATAGTCTGGTTTATTGTAACTAATTAGATGTATTTTAAACTTGAGAAGTATGGTTCAAATCACCTTTTAAATTTTTATTTCTTAAACAGCCTGCCATAATTGAGATACTTACTTGTTGTAGAGTATAAATATAAACTATCAATTAGACATTGTAGCAACAATTAATGTTCCATTGGAATATAGTTTTACTTTTTTTATATAAATTTGACCACAAATTCAGTCATGTTTTAGATCACAGTTTAGGCCCTTCTAGTTCCCTATTCCTCATAAATGACTTTTCTCTCACATCCTACCAGATGAACAAATTCTTTTGTATAGTTGTTCCCCCTCCCAGCAAGCTGAGTGCACTTATACCAAATATTATTGTGTGTTCTTTATTGTAGAACAAAATTAGCTGTACCTGATCCAAGCCTTATCAATAAATATGACTCACTCTTCCCATCTTCCTCCCATGGATCCCTATAAAGATCCCCAGCTAATTTTAAAAAAGATATAAAATATCATGACATACAAATTAATAAAATTTTATAATACTTGCAGAGCTTTAAAGAGAGCTCTGTTGAATAAGAACAATTTAGTCCTTTTAGTTTTTCTGCTTGCTTCTTTGCCCTACTGCTTCTTACCTAAGAACCCTTGAGCACCACATTTCTGGCTCTCACTACATGGGTGTCTGTCAATTCCCCCTGCAACACTTCTGGAGACATCTAGTCCATGGACCAAACATGTAGTTTTGGCACTATCTCTACAGACCTTTTTGCTGCTCAATGGCTAACTACTCTTTTCAGTTTTTCTTCCCCCTTAGCCCTGCCCAAACCAGTTCTTCCTGTAGGGGCTTTGATTTCCTTCACACTATAAACTAAGGTGCCTATCCCTAACAAATAATACCAAACCAGCGGCCTTTATAGTACTGTCACAGATGCACATCAGCATCCTATAAAGGCTAAAGAAAAGCTTTCCTTGTATACCCCAACCAAGCGCTCTCCAGTTGAAACCCAATCTAGAATATGTCCCCTAGCTACCTCTCATTGCTTACATTATATCTTTATCAAAAAAATTGTTTGTTGCCAAAGCCCTCCTATATGTCTTCCAAGCCCTTCTCTTCCACTGAGAATAGCCTTGCTGAGATTGTCTTTGAAGCTGAAGAAGATAATGCACTATGAATTCTTAAGTGTCACCTCATTATTCCACTTCAAGTAGAGATCACTACTACTCTATTTCTCCATGAGAAAAACGCGCCCCTGCCAGAAGATGTCAGCTTCTTACCCATCTCATCCAATCAGCATGGGTTGTCTCTAAGATAAAACCATTCTTATCCTGGCCCCCCTCTTACAGTCCTTTACTGGCATTCCTCCATCTCTAATACACTGTTATACAAACCCTGGCCTTTAGATGACCTCAAAATTGCTGACATGAAACCTGTCTGTCACTTCTTTAATGAGAATGGGATTTTATCACCTCAAAAGCCATTGCCACCACCAAAAAATCAAAGAATTTCAAAATAAAATTCAATCATTAAATGGCAAAAATTGATAAGAACTCAAGCAACAACCTTTGAGTAGTAAAAAGCTATCCTGAATCTAAACTGCCTAAAAGATCACAATCAGGCTACAGTAAATCTCCTACAAGACAGGGTGCACCAAATAAATCACAAAGATTAGGTTTTGGGGGCCATGAGTTCAGAGACAGGTATCAATCCTGTAAAGGTTACAGAAATTTACTGTTTTCTCTGCAACAGCAGGTGGTACAGGCTTTGGTTGAAGAGGTGGCTAACCTATGGGGCCACATGAACCAGCACACTGTCAATATTAGGAATATCTGATTCTGATATCTGACATAAATTCTTCATGTAATTGTTGGAATGAAGCTGTCAGCTCCTGAACCAACCAGACCAGTAAGAATGGGGACAAGGTCAAGGAGGATATACACTTCCTCATTTGTGATGTCCACTAGTTCCACAAAGAGATAGCCACTGGTGAAAAACTTAGATACCTCATATGAAAATTTATAGAGAAACTATAAATGAACCAGGAAGATAGAAAGACATAAAAATAGGCTATTCATTTCAAGCACATAGGCCTTATTTAACAGCTGATCACTTATCTGAAATTTTTCTGATAAATGTTCACTATATTTATCCAGATACAGAACAACCAGGCCACAAACCACAACAAGAAAATAACTAGTCTAAAGTATATAGATACCAATCACAGTCCTTGATCAGCAACCTTACTGAGTGTTTGATCCAATGGATTTAGGAGTTCATGATACCCTTGGTATAGCATCAATCCATGAAGACAATTTATGTTTGTTCTTAGAGTCAGTGGAGGCATCTACTGCTCCTTCAAGTAATTGCCTGGAAGGTGTGACTTATCAATGTTTACTGAGATCAACTAAAATAGTCACTTTCCATGTTTCCTGTATTACCACATATCAAAATCTTGACTCCTGGCCTGTTCAATTATTGGGACAGTGCAACCAATCAATTGCTCAAAAATCTGTCAGATCTGGGAAAAGCATACATTTCTACCCAATCAAACAAATAATGGGAAGTACCTCCTACACATATTCAAGCACATTATCAGCCAGCCCATAGATAGCCCCCACTCAGGATACCCAGGCGCTGGCCATTATGCTAAACCTGACCATATGCTAATACACCACTTATATAAGACCTCTCTTCTTTTCCCCACCCTAGCTACACTAGAAGCTATATAGAACTGCCTGTACCTCTATTCCCCCTCTTAGCCCACCAGGATCCTTCTCAGGTGCCCTATTAGTTTTTCAGGAGCATCCCATGGTTAATAATCTTGTCAGGACCAAGGATGTCTATGACAATAAGGTAGCATAATTTGCTAAAATAATATGAAAATGTATGAAAGCAATTGAATAATGCACTCTCATAAGAGAAACACCCCTTAATAACCTCAAATGACCAGGGACTTGCAAGGCCCACATACCAAAAATTCAAAGATCAATGCCATATAAAAAATTGGATCCTAACTATATTGGTAAAAGGTAGATTTTACAAACATTTGATTGATCTTCATTCAGGAATGGTTTCTTCACAGGTTTTATAAATAGCTGTGCACTTTGGCAGACCACAGCCAAATGTACCACAGTTTATAAGCAACCAATACACAACCCTTCTCAAGCCTCAACATGCAGTTTTTTAAACAAATTTCCAATGCCACTGAATACAATGCCACCAGGTAACTGATGGCACTAGAGAATGATATTTCCCAGCAAGTATAAGTAATGAGAAAGGGAAGCTTTCATCATTGTTGAAACATCTAAATAAATATTTTTATACCAAGGAATTATTATTTGATTGCAGGAATTGTCTATTTTTGTACCAGTATAATTATTCTGATAACATCTTTATGTGAATCAACACAACAATACTCCCATGCCTTCCCTTACCCACCCACCCAGTTCTGCTCCTACTCCTTTTGTTACACCTGTTTGCATCCTTGACTTGGAGTTTTATTATAATCACCACCTGGATCTCCCTCCTAGCTACCCTAGAAGCTAGATCCGCCAACTTTGAAGGAGATCCTAGCAATTTCCCCTTTTCCAGAGGCCCTTCCTGCTCAGGACTTCAGTAAGCTGGATTTTGTCTACATTACAGTGTTAGGGCTGACTAATCAGGTTGTGCCTCATACTAGAAGTTGGCGCTCCTGGGACACTTCAGCCAAATAACTCTTCAGGATTGCCTATATTGTGTACATGGCCTTCTATGCCTGGCCTGCCTCTACTGTGGTAGTCCAGATGGACACCAGTATGAGCTGTGACACATTTGCCTTTATTAAACCCTCCTATTACCCTCTCATCACCTTCCAACTTGAGATAACCCATATGAGACGCCCAACCAATTTCTACCACAAGCTTCAAGTTAAACATAAAATCCAAATATTGATGCCCTTTCAAAGTCCATGTCTTCTTTGAGGGGTTTGAACTCCTAACTTTCAACAGTTAAGAGCAATTTGATCAAGCTAAGCTTTTTAATAGCCTGTATAAAAAAGCTTCTCTCCAATATAGTGGCCTTTCTTAGTAGAGGGGAGAGTAGCTAGCATAAAATTAAAAAGATTATTGAAGACCTATATGGTTATAATGAAAAGCTAGATAATGAAAAGGTAAAATTCTGAACCTTATCACTCAAAAAGGACAACACCTTCCCAGATTTTGGCAGAAGGTGCAGAGTCAAAGCACAGCACAAATTTCTATCAACTTCCTGACCCCCAGAGAGACTGTTACTGCCCTTGTGCATACTATGTGATTCTATTAAGCCTGTTGGGATTCAATTCACAGTTGCTGAAACCCATTTCAACTCAAGATGCATTCCACATTGTTGCCTCTCTATAGCAACACATTTTATGTCAAGCTTTCTGTAATTTCAGCCCTGACTCCAAGGGACCAGAAGATATTCATTAAACCTGGGTCATCATCAATTATAGCCTCTTTTAATTTAATTACTGATAATGATTTATTATATAATATCAAACCCAGGGATCAAACTTGGAACCTTAATGGTAATTTTAGTACTATGGTTAGCTCCAAACTACAATTTACTTTACAAATTTATGCTTGATTCAGCTCAATTATATCTATAACTTTTAAAAAAGTTAAAAGGGTATTAAAATACAACTATTTACTATTTGTATATGATTGACTTCCTTTAAAGTCTCTTCATCCTAATGCCAACAGCTCTACCTTAAACACACTTGATAATCCCACTGGTTCAACTGTCATCACTTTCCAAAACCTCTTGAATACCTCAAAGTTATAAAAATGTGGTTTTTGTTCTACCGGTGCCCTCTGGTTTCCAAATCTATTAGCAAAAATTTCAAAATGCATCCTCTCAAAATCCTTTGGTTTTACTTGCACATAAGAAACTCCTGCCACACACCCTCTGCGGTGCTCTGTTACTAGGTAAACCACAGCTGGTCTGTAAATACAAGCTGTTTTAAGGGAAAGGCATAAAAGAAGATGAGCAAGTATATAAAATTGGTTAAGGTTGCTAGATAAATGGCAAAGCAATAGCTATAGTAGCTAGAGAAGGACAAAAAGAACACAAGAGAGGACATTGTCCAATAGCAAATCCTCAATGAGGGATATAGAGTCACTTGTTGGCAATATAGATATATTATTGTTGTTGGTGGACTTGTATTGTTCACAAGGGAATACACTTAAAGATAAAATATACTGATAGTGTAGCTAATAAGAGTGCTTATACTAATTGGGGGTTTTATTTAAAGAAGAAGGAATGGTTTTGTATACTACAACCTAGTTGACCATGTCATTATAGTTGCGCAATAACCAACAACAGTTGTGGGGGATATTAGAGATTTACAATGATTCAAAACTGTGGCAGGGCATTGTTTGAAAGTCAAAGAGATCATCCAAAAGATAATGGGAAGTTTAGGATTTGTAGTTGGTCAACATAGTAATTGATGTATATATTATAACACCAATCAACCTTAGTTGGTTAAAAGAGTGTATTTGCCACAACATTACATCAGTACTAACATGAGTTAGCTCATCAGGAATCTGGATCATCAATTGTCTTTGAAACAGCCTAACTTGATAGTCCCAAACAATCAAGCTAATTGAACAACAGAGGGTTGGTTTCATCACACCCTCCCATTCCTCAATGAACCCTTCATTTGTTCCCAAACATTATTCTAGTATTTAAGATAGGCTAACTTTATGGCTATTCCCTGATCCTGCAACATAAATATGAATTCTGTAACTCATTTATACTTTATTTCCTTAAATTTCCTGTTCTCTTTCTCTTAATGAAGGAAAATTATTTCTTCTCTTACTCTTAGACCCTTCCAGGGCTAGGAATCCTAATAAAAGGAAGGTCAACATCTCAACTGACTGGTAAAATTTCTCCCCTGACAAAGATCACTCAGAAGAAGCTTTAGTTAGTGGATGGTTAAAATATGATACCAGGTGTCATGGTCCATACCAGAGTCTGGCTGGGCTCCCATAGGGGAGGTAGGCCAGGCCTGGAAATCCATGTACAAAATAGGCACAATGTGGACCAGGTAGTTGACTGCAGTAGCTAGGGGGCGCCAACTCCCAGTATGGGGCACAACCTGGTCAGCCAGCCCCAATACTGTGATGTAGACAAACTCAAACTTTCTGAATTCCTGGGCAGGAGGTATATTGGGTAGGGGGAGCATCAGGAATCTCCTTCATAGTAGGCAGGAAATCAAGATGGTAGGGGTGGTAATACTCCAATTCAAAAGCGTGGGGTGGATTGACTGAGATAGCAGGGGTATAACCAGGAGGGTATGGGTAGGCAAGATTATATTGTGTTGTGTATTCCCAAATAGATGCAAAGATAATAATTAAATTGGAGCAAAAACAGAAAATTCCTGTAATAAGAAAATGATTTCTGGGCATAAACTTGCTTTATTAAGATGTGAACAGTGAGGAGGCCTTCTCCTCCTCACTACTTAAACTTACTGGTAAGTTTGTGGCCTTTTGTGCCACCAGGGAACTGATGGCATCAATTTCAGCTGAACTTACAATTTTCACTGGAATTTGGGTACTTGGGCCAGGGGGTGGGTGCTCATTGGTTGGTATAACATGAACCTTTCCTGAACTGCAGCATACTGAGGTGCCACAGTTATTTATAGATCCTGCAAGCAATTGAGCGCCCAATCATTCTCCTGATGTACCATTTCCTGATAGTTAAGAGGCCCAAAATTGATAATAGATTCAAAGCCATAATTTGAGGCTTGTGTGCCTCTCAAACCCTGGGCCATTTGTTAGTTGGAAGGGGGTTTGTGACCGTACTACAGTCACTGCTGAGCGTTTAGCCAAATAAATGCTCCAAAATATAAAGATGTTCTGTTTTTGCTGTTTATTACATATAGATAGATTAGTTTGGAATTCTTGAGTGAAAGGTTCCTAGAAACTGGATATATATGTTTAATAAAAGAACAGAATATGGATGTTTTAGTTAGGTTAGGCTAACTAAACAAATTGAGGTAAGATTGGCCGAATCAATCTTGGAGACTAGGCGTCTCAAAATGGCTTAGTTAATCAGGAAGATTAATTAATAAATACAGGATATAATTAACAAGGATTTAATTATATTAAAATGGCCTTGACTTTTTCAAGAAGTTTGGTTAATGTTAACCATTGGAAAACCCCCAGAATTAGGGTTAAAAGCGCCGCGTTGGCAAATTTATTGGGTTAGAGGCGCCGCCTGGGGAAATTGCTGGGCGCCGCGGTGGCGCCTGGTTCAAGTTTGAAGCAGTTTAATGGGTTTTAAGGCAAAAAACATTAAATGTGAAAATAACTAAATAAAGGCAAGGATGCCTAGGAATTCAGGTTTGATCAGCTGGTTCCCAGTTGGAACACTGATAGCTGAGTTTAGGATGTGCAATCCACAGGGTTTTGGCGTTGGGAGATGGGGAAGCTCCATGCCAAATTGGTACATTGGGTTGAATGGAGTCAGGTAACTTCTGCCCATTGTAGGTCAATTCTCATAGGTTGAGAATTGTTGGTGATCTTTCAGGTAAAGATCTATGTTGGATGACCCAAATGTCATAGACCACATGACGCAAATCATTGGTTGATTCAGGAACCGGAGGGGTTTTCAGCTGTGTATGCCCCAAATGGTATATAAGCAAAAACAGTTAAACATTAATAAAATATATTCATTGTTGGTTTCGACGCTTTCCCCTCACCTATTTTTCAATTGTCATGCCTTCTTTGTTAAAATTTGAGAGAGCCAAGTTTGGGGTCCTTAGTGTGGAAACCGCTGCGGCAAGAAAGGAGGTTCCTACAAGTACATTGGAAGAAGCTTGGACCAGCCTGGAGGTTACTAAGACTGTTCCTGCTGAATCTTTAGTAGAAGTAAAGGCTGCGTTCAAAGAGCTGTATTCTGATTACTTTTCAAAGGAAGGAACTCCCGCCCAAGGGAACCAAAATTATGCCTGGGATGCTTGGAACTTGTTGGTAGGATGGGATGAAATCTTGCAACAAGTAAAAGATATGGCAAATTGTGAAATTGAGGCGTTGAAAGCACAAGAGGAAAAAAGCGTTGAAATTATGGCTCGTTGGCAGGATGAAACAAAGTGTTATCCAATAAAATTGCCTCCCTGGAGGCAAAGCTCCTCAAAGCTTTGTCCCAGGAAGGTAACAGCAATAAGAGTCAAGAGCAGGATAATGGCAGGATGGACTGGTTAGGCCTGGATCCGTCACAGGGGTTTTTTGCTCTGGGAGATACTTGGTAAAGGTTCCCAAGCTGTGGGGTTTTTTGCCTCTAGGAAGGCCAGCTGATTGTCCAGGGCATTCTGGGCCCTGACACCAGGCATTTGAGTAGTAAGATTAGTTACTTCTGAGAACATTCCAGCACTTCTGATGATCCTGACTTTCCTCTTGTTTTCTACCATGTTTCATTACATTTCCTCATATATCTGGTGGGGTACTATATCCTGAGAATTTTTAGTTCCCTGTTGGGGAGATATACTTCTTAGGTCAGTTTGGCATCTTTACATGATGAATGTGAAAATCCACATAGAAGAGGTTTTGCAGACAAGGGTTGATTTAGCTTCAATATAAAGACACAATGCTGAGAATTGATAATGTGCTGTGGTTTTAAGACAGGTATAGGCCTAGTAGGGAGCATTGTCTACTAGGGAAGGTAAGGCCTGCCTAGTAAGTATGTGATATTAGGCTGATTGATCACAAATGATCAGGATAATCATTGCATGCAGATCATTATCATTTACATGCCGTACTATCACAAGTCAATATTCTATTAAGTTTAGTGATTATACGCTGTATAATCATCAATATATTATAATGGATATGGCAGTTATACGCTATGTAATTGTTAGTTTATTAGGATAGATGCAACAATTATATGCCGTATTATCACTGATTATCATTCCAATGTGTGGTAATTATACACTGTATAATTACTAGATTATTATAATTGATATGGCTATTATACGCTGTATAAACATTAGCCAATATAGTGGTTATCATTGATTACATGGTGTGTAATCACTAAATCATCAACTGTATATCACTCATACCATCCTGCTAGACGTTGTATCAACTCAGCCTCACCCAGCCTGATGGTGTTTATGAATGTATCAAACAAGTGATACACATATGTCAAGGAAATACTGAGTTTGGGTCAGCATTACATGGCTTATAATTGGGCTTCTTATTGGTTCAGGTCAGCATTACACAGCGGATGATTCATGGGTTGATACTGGATTAAGTCTGCTATTATACGGCGTATAATCCCCAATTTGACCTGTTGCATTAATAAGCAGAAGGCTTGCCAGCCAGAAAAGGATCACTGATTAAGTCCTACAAAAAGAATACTGGAATTCTACCTTTCAATTAGGAGGGCTGAACAGAGATAATTTCTAAGCATCAACTAAATACAGCAAAGTTTCACAGCACAATAATAGGCGTGTAAGATACAGCCAATCAATAAATGATAGTAGGCTAGCTCAAGAAGAGCGTAGGCTGTAGCTTAAGTGCCATGTACGCCTGCTAAGACCAGTAGCAGCACACATGCCAAGGACAGACAATCAGGATAGGCGCAGCCAGCAAAGATAAACCCATTGCAAAGGTAGCCACTGAGAACTGTCTGAAAGGACAAGAACAAGGGTTGTTGCAGTATATATTGATACAGACTCCTGAAAGGTCAACAGCAAGTTCTTAGTTACAACTGGATAGATTGCAGCTGCTGGCTAGATTGTACTTCAGTTTCAATAAGCATAATTATCTTCAAAGTTCTATTCTATTGTAGTCTGTAGTGCTCTTGCATAGGATTAGGTAGAATATATTGGCAAGGCTAACATCTATCTGTAGCTTTGAACATACCAGCAATAAACCAAGTTGCTCAACAAGGTAACAAGGGACTACTAGAGGCAGAGGATGGATCAGCCCAGCAGATAACATTGGCTGCTAGGAATGAGAGGAGCTGAGATAGCTCTACATGCCCTTGTGCACTTACAGGAGGACTGTGATTAAGCACCTTACCTAACAGACTGGTAAGGTGTCCTTGTCTGTGTTTCTTTGAAGGCTTTGGGGAGGTCCTGAAGCTACCATTGGGGGGCGTGGATATTCTCAGGGGTGTTACCAGGGTGGTTTCTCAGGGAAGCAGATGCAGAACTTGGTATGATTAGGCCTCTGGGAAGTGAAGTTGATTACTTTGCAACTAGAAGCTCAGATTTAATCACCTGAGTGAGTAAAGATAACTGCACAGACATGAGGATTGTCTGTGGTTAAATTGCTCAGGTGGAGGACACTGGCAAAGGCCCAGTTGAATTCCAGTAGCCTAGTAAACTTATTGCCTTAGTCTGAGGTATTGGTAACGGGGACTGACAATGGAACCACAGGGTTCATAGTAGGATCAACAGTGAAGAATAGTAAGAGAGACTGTATAATAACAGTGAAGATTAGTTGAGAGACTGAAAGATCATTGTGAGGATTGAACCCAAGATGATTCAAAGTTCAGTTGTAACCTATGTGGTTCATGGTGAGGACTGGTTGATTGCTGACTGAAAAGAACTGCTTGCTAGACTGAGAAAGACCAGAAGATCATGGTGCAGGACCAGCTGAGGTACTGGAAAATGGCTCAGAAGGACTAGCTGGAATGAATACAGAAGCTAGGATGCTTGTTTTGGACTTTTGAGAGAGAAAATGATGAGAAAGAAGCAGTAAAAGAATTAATTAATGCTGCCAAAAGATATGATATAAAGATTAAATTAATTATTATAAAAATAAGAGCAGGAGAAAAAGAAAATAATTTACGGGAGTTGAACTGTAATTTATTAAAGGGCTGATTGAGTAAAGGAGAGCTATACAAATAGCCAGAAACTGGATGGAGAAACTGTGAAAACAAATGTTGGAATTTTTGCCAAAATGAAGGGGAAAGACAAAAAGCAAGCAACAGGCAAGTTTGGAGTGTTAAAATGTTGAAGAAAATGCAGAAAATCTCAGAGAAACGTTGAAGAATCAAGGGTTCAAAAATCCCTTAAGTAAAACATAGGCAAAAGTGCTTGAGATTTGCCAGAGAAACATGACAGGAATTACAGCAAACTGTTCAAAGCGCACAGCAGTTGTATATCTGGAGAAAGACAGCGCTGGGTTTGGACCAGGGTCAAGAGTGAGTCATTTGGGAAAACTGTTTGGCAAACCATTGAAACCAAGCGTTTGATTGGCTGAAGGTCAAAGCCTGTTTGATCAGTGTTTTTTTGGCTTTAACTCTTGAGTTAAAGCCTAAAAAATGAAGAAATGAAGCAGAAAACTCAGAGTTTTCATTGGCTGAAGTAAGTTATAAAGTTTAATATATTGTAGAGAGAGAAACTGATAGTTTAAGATTTGGAAAAAAAGAGTTCTGAGAGAGTATCAGGACTGAAACAAGGAGCTATAAAAAGGAAAGCTATCTGAGGCTTTTCAGGGACTGACACAAGTGGATTACAAAGACACAAGGTCTACACAGGAGACTTAAACATAAGAAAAAGGTGCAGGAGCCCAAGACAAAGTAGCTGGAGCTGGAAATATAGAGTTGTAGCTTGAGCAGAGTGAAGGATCCCAAGACTCAAGAGCAGGATTCCAAGACCAAGGAGAAGGAGCCCAAGTCCAAGTACAAGGAGTCCAAGATATTGTTAAAGGACTCCAAGGAATTGGCAAACCCCTATTGTTTCCTAGACTCCCAGGCAATATACCAGAAGGCTTTTAAGGGGATCTTCCTTCTGACTGTGAATAAAAGCCTATTTTGACTCCTGCCCAAAGGTTGAAGTAGTACAGATAGCACCCATGAGTGAATTGCCCCACTATTTTTACCCTGGCCAAGGAGAAGAGGATACCTATTGTCAAAGTTGTAGAAGGTTTTCCACTATTAAAACCTCTCAGGAAGAGTGGGAGAGGTTGACTAGACGCCTTGAAATGATATATATGGAACAGGAGCTTATTGGGCATGAGTTTAATAGGTTGTTGAAGGATTGGTACAGGCCTACAGAATTTTTAGCACCAGCTGAAGTACAAGTGCATGATGGGTATGCCCGCCTAGTAATAGGAAAAGTATGGGAATAGTTTGAATTAATACAGGGTCAGTATAAACTTCTATCTAGTCAAAACCCTCTACTAGTAAATGACAACTCCTCCAAGCTGGTCCCTGGCTATAACCCAGGACACACTTTGGGGACTGGTAACCAGGAACCCCACAGTGACTCTTCAAATTGATTTCATTTCTGTATGTTTTAGTCTTGGTGTTCTAGCCCATAAGGTAGAAATTTTCCAAATTAAGTGGATACATGAAAAAAGCACTATGACCTGCATATCCTCCATAAAAAGTGATGAACATAGGGGCAAATATTAAAAAAATGAGGATGTAATCCACCATGAGGAGCAACATTCCATAGATGAATATCAGTACTTCAAATGCAGTTTTAAGGGAAAAAGTAAAAAAACTCACCCATTTCTGTATTAATATCAAAGAGAAACTTTTGAAATAAAGCCCGCTGTCCATGTGTTTCCAAACCCTTCTCAAGAGTATAGATAATAATTAGGCATAAAATTTACTAAGAATTACACACAGGATAAATGTGTTTATGGGTAGTAAAAAAGTTTTATTAATATTCAAAACCTGACTCCCTGGTGCTGGTTGTAGCCAACTACACCCACTCACAAGGACTCCCTCTAAAGCCAGAAGCTCCCCATGAGATTTGCCTTTTGTCTTTGAACCCCACATTGTCATACATCTTCCAATCTCTAAGCCTTCAAACTCTGAATAAAACCACAGACAAAATAACAGAAGTCTTAACAAAACTTTTATCATCACTCCTCTCATAGATATCATTCACTTCCTCCAAACTAGAAAAAAGCTTATTGAGGAACTAAATAAAGTACCTCTCTTTATATACTGAGCAGAATGAAGTAATAATATCTTGTTAATCACCAGCACTGCCACAATTTCAAGCTTAGAAATGGCCTATAGGACAAGAATCTCAGCAGGATAGAGCCTAAACTTGTTATCCTGTGACTGTGTGACTATCAAAAGAAGACATGGAATAGATATAGAGAATAGTATAATTATTAAGAATGTTAATAAGGGGCTTATATAGTCAATCATAAAACTTCAGGATAAACAGATGGTAACATGAACACTCATGTAAACATTCATGAAAGGTTCCAATGGTTCTAGTTTATCATGTGATATATCTACTGATATCAGGGGATAAAGGATAAGTCTCATAAAATTTTAAAGTCAATAGTTTAAGAGATATGATCTCAAAAAGACAGGCACTGTTTTGGAGCTTGATAAGAGTAAAAATGTATCATTATTCAGTAAAAGCATCACAAACACAGTAAATATCAGGAATTAAACAATACTGAATCAAAGTAAAATAATTTTTACAAAGGTATTTTTTATTTTAAGTGTGATAGTGGAATAATAAAGATATGCTGGAATATTGATTGAGCCCACATAAAATTCATCAATGGTATCACATATATGGAAAAATTTAGTACTAAGCATATCATAGTTAGATATCTGAAGATTAAAATTCATAATATACCAGAGGAAATAAGGCTCTAATGATATATCTTGTTTGCTGCCAATCTAGGATGTTTATTATCTAATAAAAAACTACCTCCTCTATTATTAGAAAATCAACAAGTTAGTCAGTTAAAATGACTTCATCTTGATCCAAGCCAAGTATAATGCAAGTATGGTGCTCCTAATTCTGAGAGGAAACCAACATGTATACTGGGCCAACCCAGGGATCAAATGGGTTAGGGTGATATTCTTCAAGTGACTGAGCTTTAATCAAAGAGCATTAAACTGTGCCAGAAGCCCTCCAAACTCATCTAGTAATTTTCCTACTGGCATCCTGGTATCAGTACTGTACATAATGTCATCTTAGTGGCTCTATCTCTCCTAAGGGTTTAAAGCTCTTGGAAGAGGGCAGTTAACTTACCTGTTGGAACTCTTATACTTATGCTTAAGTTTTAACAACTTGTCAATCTTTTATATTCATGACCAGGTTCCAGATTTTAGTAAACTTTCTACTTCACTATCTGTATTTTTCTTCTTTCTCAACACTTGGGTAAAAGATACAGGGAAATATTATGAGGTATAAATGCTTATAAATGTGCAGAGGTTGTAGAAGTTCTTTTTTTAACAGAAGAAAAATTTCCTTAGAAATCTTCTAAAATGAGACTATTTTCAAGATTTCTGAACCAGCTACTCCTTTGGGAATGACTTTGAAAGCCATCGATTTCTTTTATCTGTTCTTCAGATAAAATTCTTCAAGTTTAAAGCCCAAGACGTTTTTGAACTTGTATCATTCACTAGTAATTATCTTTTTTAGCCTATTTATAATAAAAAATGGTATTTAACCCCTTATCTTAGGCCAATCTCATTTTGGGCTGGTTCTTTCAAAAGCTTAAACTTGTCTGCTCTCTCATTTTTGTTGTAACTGTGCTATTTTAGCAGAGTTACAAGGGGGAAATGATTGGAAACTAGATAGATATCTTTATTTGGATATATGACTTATACAGTAGTTTTAAAAGCTATGGAAACAAGCAAAAATAATTCTGATTTAAACAAATGAAGTCAGATTTAAATGAAATTGAAATGAATCCAAATCTATTGTAAATCAATAAAATGAATTTTTTTAAATTTTTGTTTTCATCTGAGTTCATTTTTTAAATCAGAATTATTTTTGCTTGTCGCCATAGTTTTTAAAACTACTGTATAGTGTGAATAAATCATGATAATCAGAAACATGATTATGGTGATCACTCAATTGGTTTGTGAAGGGGGTGGTTTAATCCTGGTAATGAGTCAAGTGCTAAATTGAGTCATATAATGTATGGGATCATCATCTACTCATGCTGCTGTTTCTGGAAATTCAAGTTGACTTCTGCATTTGGCCACAGGTCACTGGGAAGTTGGATTGCAGGCCACAAACCCGCTTAGTCAGAATCTTTCTGGGGGTTGACCCTGTTGTTTTGATACTTTCTTATAATAAAGTAAGCTTAAAAGCTTATTCTATTAAATCCCAGACGTTAGACCCAATATTTCTAATATAGTAATTAGCTTTAGGATTTTTATAAATATAATTTATCAATAAATTAAGCCTCAAACTCAACCAACCAAGAATTTTAGGGCACAGCTATAAGCCCAAGAACGGACTCAAAAACACTGGCAACTGGGCTGCAGGAGCAACAGGTCAATGACTAAACCACATCCTGGCATTGATGAGATCCCTATTTCTAGCCAATGAGGGCAGATGAAGATATTGCCCAACTTATCATTAAACCTCAACAGGCACCTGATTATGCATCTCATAGTAATTGCTACACTAAAATTTAATTGTATCCTAAAACAGCAGGGCCGTATAAGTACTGTCACCTGCATTGTATCTAGAAGAGTCCATCATGGATTGGGACATCAGGCCAAAAACTCTTAGGAAAAAGGACACTGAGCCTATTATATCAGAATAGCTCTTATTAGACAAAAAATTATCCCCACTAACTAGTAGTCATCCACTGGATAGCTATCCCTGGGTAGTGACCCAGGAAGACAACTGATACTTCTTGGTTAAGGGATTCATTTGTGCAGCATATATAGAACAAACACAGTGGGCTAAGTAAGTTATCAAACAAGCTCCCACAAAATCCACCCAAAGAAGGCTGGACCCCCAGTGTGTTTCCCTAATGCTACTGTCACACTTTTTGCTTTACAGTGCCACAATTATTTGAGATTATAGGGCACAGGACATTTGCCAGAATACAGTCATATGTGAGGATATGATTAGTACTGTATCAGAAGGGCCAGGATTGAACGGAACCATGATTATTGCCCAGCAATGGCTTCTGATTACACAGAAGCACTTAAGGATTAGAATAAAGGCCAACCAGATTAGGGATAAAATAAAGATGGTTCAAAGATGATTTTATTGTAAATGAATAATTCTTCTTATACCTTCTACAAGGGTAATCTATAGCTGCTAGCAATGTCTTCTAGGACATTCTAACATGCCCCAAATTTGGGTAATTATTAATCTAGGTTTGGCGCTTATTGCATGTCAACCAATAGAATAGTTTCATCTTCACCCAGCATAGGTGATCCTTGCTGGCATGGAATAATTTACTACTTCAGGATCACTTCCTACTTCTCTGGCATACTGCAAGTTTAATGCTTATTAATGTGATAAATATGGGGAATTGAACCCAGCGCCTTGGCACCCAATGTAAAAGTAAAGCGGCGCCGCGGCGCCTGCAATATTTGCCGGGTGGCGCTGCAGCACTTGCAATAATTTTCAGTTGGTGCAGCGGCGCTTGATGTAAAAGTAGTTGGCGCTTTGGCACCTAATCTAATTGATAGGTGACGCTGTGGCGCTTATAGATGTTTCAAAGTGCTGCGGCAGCAAATCATGTCTCATTTAATTGCCGCAGCAGCGCTTATCATTGGCTAGTTTAAGGCATGGGTCAGAAGACTACTGCTGATCCAATATGCATATAGTTTATACTACCAATTTATGTAGTTTGGTAGCTGCAATTCATATCTGCAAGCTCTGTCATAATTAGTATCATTGTATTTTGTACTACTAATTTATGGATTTGGTTGTAACAGTCCCAATCCGTGGGCTCCGTCATAATTGGCATCATTGCTTGGTCAAAATTCCCAGCATATCACCCCACTTGACCAAGCACTACTTCCTTTCTTTATATGATGAACTCAACCAGCAATACCAATAACCGTCAAAGCATGCTCCAAGCATACAACACTATGATGGCCACCATGGGTGAGGCAGAGCGTAATACCTTCTGTAAAATACCCTGCTCTGTGAGGATTGCCTTCCTTAACCGTCTTTGCTCCAGTGAGGACCAATTCTGCGAGCAGGACAGCGCCACCAACGTGGCTGGCTCTGTCCCTAATTCCGCTCTCAGTTCTGATGCTGGTTACCTTTTGAAGAGGATTCCTTATTTGATGAGCCTGCTCCTGTCCCCAGTACGCCTCCTGTCCATGGTCCTTCTGGTGCTTTGCACCCCTTCTTGCAGCACTTGCCTTCCTCTGGTGAGCCTCCTGCCACCCCATTGTCAATGCTTTGCGCTTGGCGCAACTCAGACAAGGTCCTCATGGACTACCCCAATCTGTTAAGCAAGTTCAATGTTTGTCACCACAAGGAGACTATGTTCAGCTTCATGCAAGCCATGCACTCCAATGAGGATGCCATGTCCTCTATCTGTGCCAGTGAGCTCTACCACAGCCAGTATGATACCTGTTAGGAAATGCCCTGACACATCTTGTGTTACAAAAATGCTTTGAATAAACTCTACTGTTCTTCACAATCCTATTGCTAGTTTGATCACTCTCCTAGCTGCTCTAGACAATGAGTTATGGCTTCTTAAAGTTTGGCTGCCAGCCAAACTCCCTAACCAGTGCAAAATGACAAATTTATGCGACCAAGGCACAAAAATTGATGTGAATCTTAATTTGAGCATAACTCAGCAACCACTGGACGGATTTGGACGTCCAAACACGCATTTTGAAGCCAAACACCAGAATAGTCAATCTGTGCTATTTTTGGACAAAATACGGATGGAAAGCCCGATGTGCAGAATTTTTCAAAGAAACATGAGTCATGCTGTTCAGAAGATGTCCCAAAACCCCAGCCTGATGCCACCAGCAGAGTCCCTAAGACTGTCTAGAAGATTTAGGAAGATTCTAAAGAATCTAAAAGAATGGTATATAAAGGTATTGCTCACAATGATCCCCTTGTGATCATTATAAGTTAGCCTTGAAATAAAGTTTTAATTCAGTTTGATTTAAATATTAAGTTCAGTCAGATGGAAACCAGTCAAGACCCTCTGGGCCCTGACAATGCCTCCCATTTGGCTGCTGAGGTGCGCCTAGGCCTGCATTCTGCTTCCTTGGCGCCTGCTCAGATCTCTGCCCAGCACACCCATACCATTGCCATCCATAATGACTTTATAGATGACGTGGCTTGGATTTGGGCCCTTGAGCTTGCCGCTGACCAGGTGTTCCATCAGAACCTGGACCTTCTTATCCAGGCCAACTCCAGTTGGCACTTCTTGGCTACTTTTAAGATGTTCCTCTCAGCGGTGAGCACTGGAAACACCAGCCTATATCTTCCCTTGGCTGCAGCTGTGTGCCACTTTATGTGGTACGCTCCCAATAGCTGCCAGCCTGGCCAGCCAGGGTACACTGGTTGTTGCCTGGAGCATTATTGTGCTCTGGCCTATCAGTTCTGGGTTCTGTTGCTGCTGGCCTACTCCTACATGGAGGACGCCCTGATGGACTGCCTGTCGATTGGGGCTGCGTTCTCTGATTGTGGTGGTTGGGGTTGCCTTGTGCCTGTGAGCCAGCTCTGCCTCCCGCTCTGCAACTGTCACGGTAGGCTCCCTAATGCCGGGTACTGTCTGTCCAAGTAAGAAGGCTCAGAAGGCTGGGAAACCTGTATCAAAATTAACTGAGTTAACGGACTTAAACCAAATGGTCAATTGAAAATGGGTCACAGCTGCTCCAGTCTGCCAGCTGAAACCAGCTCCCCCTTTCAAACTGACGCCAATAAATTGACGTAATATGAGGGTCATCTGATATAAGCTTATTAATCAGCATGGTCGTCAGAAACAGGTCACACAAGGGTTCTTTGCAACCTGGACTAGATACTTGCTTGAAGATGCCAAAGGAATAGGAGATCAAGTCTCAGGTGGTATTGCTTAGTCAATTTTTCTGGTATATATTGAATAATTTTCCCTGTTTCAACTCTAAGAGTTGAGTCCTCCTAAATTTACTCAATAAAAATCAATTATCCCAAGTTCTAATTTTAAATTTTAAAAATCCATCCTGTGATTGGGTTGTTGCGGTATATCCCATACAATCTAATTCTGAACCAAATCATTTCAGGAATATGGGGCCCAGCATCTGGAACTTTGTTGTTGGTGCCGCCAAATGTCAATTTCATGCCAGCCAATTTTGTAGCTCCTCCCCCTATTCTTGAAAGTGAAAATTGTGTCACTTCCCAATGCCCAGAATTCTACACTGAAGATGCATTGATGCTTTCCCAGGTCATTTACCTTGGTTTACTCTGGTTAGGACTAATTGTTCTACTTAATCCTGGAGTTACAGTTGGAAATTTCACAAAAAAATATCTGAAGCATCATTGGTGGTTAATCATCAATTCTATGTGGATTTGGGTGGTAATTCCCCATCATTTAGAAACGGCTTTGTATTATCCAGTGATTTCTGTCACAGCAACTGGACCTCCATGTTGCAGAACTCCCAGTTGGCCTGGGCTCAGATGCTGGTGATCTTGGCTCATGTGCATCAATGCCTCAATGATGATTGGTACCTTTTCTCCACCCATGAGCGCCCTGTGGTCATCATCTAACGCCCCACAAAGCATCCCCAACATGCCAACCGCCAAAACACTCCCCCCGCAGCATCCTCCTCCCAGCTGTGCAGAGGTGCCCCCCACTCCCAGAGACTGCCCCCAGTGAACTTCCCTTTGCAATAAACTTGCTTGCCTCTTCATTATTTTTTATTATCTTTTTAATTTTATCTTTTTTTCTCATTCTTTATTTCTGTTATCTTCTTGTATATTTTTTAATTTCTTATTTTTTCATTCTCTTCTTTTGAATCTTTCTCAGAGATATGGCGCTCACTCAGTCAACTGAGCGCCCAGTCTTTTTGTTTATAATTGTGTGCCTATTTAAGTCTTACTGGCAAAATTGCAAGTCTGGCCCCCAGGAATTTGACTTAGAGTTATTCTTCTGAAGCAGCATATTGCTCCCCTTCCTAGAGGAGGCTTACGTAAAGTAGCGGTACTATTGGTTGCGGCTAGAAAACTCCTGCATGACTTGTTGTTGTGGTGAGAATTTGGTTGGCTGCAGAGTAAGCAACTGGTTTTTTGTTGCCAATGTAGAGGTGGCCAGCGCTGCTCAAGTATTTGCTGAATTAAGGGCCTAAGAAGTCAAAGGACTCAAAGGATACCCCACTCTTGCAAAGGTGGCTGGTACAGTTCAAACCTGTGAACACTCTTGTTTGCTTCTGTAATATCAAATATGCTTTGAGTGCAATCATGCAGCAGGGTAAGTGTAACAAATTGCTTCTCAAAGCACTTACATGAACCAATGTAGACCTTAGCACGCCCATACAACAGGGTTGGTGTAACAACCTGCTGCTTGGTAGTGTTTCAACAAAACAATGTGTGCCTTAAGCGCGCCCATTCAGCAGGGTTGGTGTAACAACCTGCTGTTTAGTAACGCTTTCAATCATTTTCACAAGGACATCAAATGTATTCTTGTACTCTAGTTGTGTATCCTTCTAAACTTGTACCACGACATGAACTCAAAACCTGAACTGAGGCCTTCCCATTGAAGTTATGTGTTTCTTCCTATGATGCTGGTCTCCATTGCGCTCAGATGTGCCGCCTGCAGTTACCAGCAGTTTTACAGTTAGCTCCTTCTTCTACAGGCAAATGTGTGCCCCCTGTAGTGAGCACCATTGTTGCGCTTTTTGCTTTACAGCGCCACAGTTATTTGAGATTATAGGGCACAGGACATTTTCCAGAATACAATTATATGTGAGGATATGAGTAGTACTGTATCAGAAGGACCAGGATTGAACAGAACCATGATTATTGCCCAGCAATGGCTTCTGATCACGCAGAAGCACTTAAGGATTAGGATAAAGGCCAACCAGATTAAGGATTAAATAAAGATGGTTCAAAGATGATTTTATTGTAAATTATTAATTCTTATTATACCTTCTACAAGGGTAATCTCTGGGCTGCTAGCAATGTCTTCTAGAACATTCTAACACACCCCAATTTGGGTAATTATTAATCTAGGTTTGGCGCTTATTGCACATCAACCAATAGAATATTTTCCTCTTCACCCAGCATAGGTGATCCTTGCTGGTATGGAATAATTTTCAGTTGGCGCAGCGGCGCTTGACATAAAAGTAGTTTGGCGCTTTGGCGCCTAATCTAATTGATAGGCAGTGCTTATAGATTTTTTAAAGTGCTGCGGCAGCAAATCATGTCTCATTTAATTGCCGCAACGGCGCTTATCATTGGCTAGTTTAAGGCATGGGTCAGAAGACTACTGCTGATCCAATATGCATATAGTTTATACTACCAATTTATGTAGTTTGGTAGCTGCAATTCATATCTGCAAGCTCTGTCATAATTAGTATCATTGTATTTTGTACTACTAATTTATGGATTTGGTTGTAACAGTCCCAATCCGTGGGCTCTGTCATAATTCACATCATTGATTGGTCAAAATTCCCAACAGCTACTAAGATGTAAGCATTGCCAGACATAATGTGGGATGGTGGGCCACTAAAATCCAGCCCTATTTCCCTGATTTCACCCCTCTGTATGCTTTAATGTTAGCGTAAAAGATGGCACTGTCTTCATACAGTGATCATCTTACCAGTTTAGATTATAAGGCACAACTTTAAAACATGATCCAGAAGTAAGAAGAAATATCCCATGGTTGTAAGGCACAGGCCTTGTCAGACATGTCACTTATGATGTCTGCAACAAACCCTTTAAGCCAACACATTTCACCAAATTTGCAGATCCTCCTTGACTTTATTAATGTTAGGATACTTAGGATATTGTCACTGTCATGGCCAGGTGTGGTATCAGTGTTAAAACAGCAGGCTTGACACCAGCAAGATTCCAAGTAAGCAAGTTTGTGACCCACAATCCAATTATCCAGCCACTCAAAGCCAGACCAGGAAGTTGACTCAAATTTCCAAATCCAACAATGTGAACAAATGATGATTCCTTAGGGTGGATACCTTGTTTTGGCGCTTGACTCATTACCAGGATCAAGCACCCCCTTCCCCATCCCACCGTGTGATCAACATAATCATGTTTCTGGTATACATGACTCACATTAACTATATAATCATTATCTCTCAATAAAGAATATTATCTAGTTTCTAATTATTTTTCCCCTTGTAACTCTGCTAAAACGTTACAGTTACAATATTAGGATTGTCTGAAAACAGGGACAAAGGGCAAGGATGGAACACCCAGTACACAAATGGGGCAATCCTCAACATGTAGTTCACAGCAGAGGCCCAGAGTTGCCAAGCATCATTTGGGAAATCACTTGTTCATTGAAACCCAATAGGGTGGCATAGACAAAGCCAAGATTAATGTGATTGTATGAGAGACTGGGAGAATCCTCAATAGGTTTGCTCATCTGGTTGACAAGCTGGCCAGCAAGGAGGAAACTAAGGACCAAGGGAGGAAGGCAGGCAGGGCCTATGATCTGATCAAGAGCCCAGGAAGGAGGAGGAGTGTTGTGTTCTGAGGCGCAGCACAGACACACAACGGGAAATCCTAACCTTATGATTGGATTTGTACTAAGTCTTGGTTAGATGACAGGGAAGGCAATTGTGTTTACCTTGCGGCCCTGGATGAGTAATCTCTGCTAGGTGTGGCTAGAGAGAGGCGCGGAAGTACAGAAGACACAAAGACAAAAATGTGAATAGAACTTAATTTTATTGGTAAATTAGGAAATGTATTATATAGTGGTTAGGAATACCACAAAACACTATCAGGACGGTAGGATCCCTTGCCACTGGTATGAGTGGGGTGAGTGAGTTGCGCAGAGTCAGGAAACCAAACAATCATATTTCCTGATGTAGAAACCAGTTTATTTGAGAGTCAAAAGAGAAAGCAAGAGATTTGTCTTTGAAATGGCCCATCAAAGGCAAAACCAAAACATGGTGAATGCCGTTATTCACAACATTGCCCCCCTCTAGATTGGCCTTAGGGGGTGATACTTGCAGAGGAACTTGGCGTGTACACAAGCAAAAGGGCGACCACTGGAGAGGAGCTTTACAGTGTACTCAGATCCTTGTTTGAAAGTCACCTCTAAAGGACTAATCCACAGGGATTCCAGCTTGTGTGCGCACCCACCCACACAGTGTTGGTAGTACAGGACATGGTCACCAACATCAAACTCTGGCAAGGGGGAGCGCCCAGCGTTGTTAGGAGAGAGCTCGAGAATCTTAGTCATATATGCGGAAGTATAGGCAGTGGCCTGTATATCAATGATCTGGCTGACTAAGTCTTTGATGTGGTTGTCAGGGTTCATGACCTTATCAGAGGAGAGCAGGGGAACCCCCAAGAGCAACAGAGTGGTGGCTTCATGCCCATATAACATGGCAAAGGGGGAGTACCCTGTGATCCAATGCTTGCTCAGACAATAGGCAAAGAGTGCAGCAGGTAAGTATAGATCCCAATTGGCAGCATCAGAGTAGGTGAGTTTTCTCATGATAGAAACCAGTGTCAAGTTGGCACGCTCAACTGCCTCATTAGTGGAAGGATTATAGGGGCAGAGAAAGACTGGTGAGTTCCTAGAGCTTCATCAACAGAGATTACAAGTTTGGCATTTAAGTTGGTTCCGTTGTCTGACAACAGCACTTGAGGGCAGCCATGGCGGTAGAAAACATCCTGCAGCAGGAAGGCAGCTGTAGTCTTAGCAGTGATGTCTTTAGTAGGGCAAGCTTCTACCCACTTGCTGAAGTGGTCGACGGCAATCAGGATAAAGCGGCACCTGGAACGTGAGCGGGGGAGAGGGCCTACAGCATCAATGCTGACAGTGTGAAAGGCATGTTGAGGGGGAACCAATTTGAACTCATGAGAGGCAGCTTGGGGCCTCTGAAGTTGGCAGTCATGACAACTAGCTATGACATCTGGGATCAACAGGCAAAGATTCTCCAAGAAGTAATTCTTCTGAAGCCAGTCAAAGGTCTTGGCAATGCCTCCATGGCCAGTCTCTTTATGGGCTTGTGACACCAAAGAGAGGCAAAGACTGGGGCGCATGTATGGCAGGTATTGACCCCACACTTTCTTGAAGAGCTGGTTGTCGCGTATGAGGGTGTCTTCAGACAATTTAGACAGGGTAAGTTGCACCTCTTCTGTCTCACTTTTCCAGGATAAAGGGTAGCCAATTAGCTTGTACAGGCAATATGCCTCAGCAGGATGTAGGCCAAGGATGGGTATTTGGGACAACCCATCAGCGTTCTGATGTTGAATCCCGGGGCAATGGAGTACAGTGTAGTCATAACCTTGTAGGCGGAGGGCCCATCTGGCTAAGCGTCCTTCAGGCTCCTTAAGTTGTTGTAACCACTTGAGCAAAGTGTGGTCAGTGACGACAGTGAAATGGGTATCATACACGTAGTAGCAGAATTGTTTAACTGCGTGCAGCACAGCAAGGAACTCCTTCTCTGTAACACTATAATTCTTTTCATGCTTATTCAGCACACAGGAAGTATAGGCTACAGGGTGGTCCACACCTTCATTGTCAAGCTGCGCCAAGATAGCCCCAATAGCAAGGTCACTAGCATCAGTGTACAAGATGAACTCCTTATTGTAATTGGGGTACACTAAAATGGGCGCTTCTTTGAGTTTCTGCTTTAGGGTCTCAAAGGCTTGCTGTTGGCTGGCAGTCCATTTGAAAGGAACATTACGCAACAATTGGACCAGGGGTTTGCTAGTATCAGCAAAATCAGGAATTAATTGCCTATAGTAACTCATCATGCCCAGAAAGACTTGTACTTCTTGTAGTTTGGTGGGCGGAAGCATTTTGTCAATGGCTTTAACCTTCTTGGTCATTGGACGGATTCCTGTTTGGGTTACTTCATGGCCCAGGAATTCAAGGCGTTCTTTGAAGAAAGCACACTTAGAGGGCTTTAGCTTGAGGCCAGCCTCTTGGATCTTTATGAACACCTCTTTAAGATGGGCTAGGTGATCAGTGAAAGTTGCGCTGAAGACTGTTATATCATTGAGATAGACTAAGACACACGACAGCTTCAAATCACGCAGGATGGAATCCATGGCCCTCTGGAAAGTTGCCAGGGCATTACAGAGCCATTGCAGCATGAGGGTAGGACAAAAAATTCTTCTGATGTGATGATTGCAGCCTTCTGACAGTCTTCAGGAGAGAGGTCAACTTGCCAGTAACCAGACGCCAAATCCATGGCAGAGAAAAACTTAGAGCCCCCAAGGCGTCAAAGAGCGTCATCAATGCGCAACAAGTGATAGGAATCTTTCTTGGTTAGAGAATTCAACCTTTGATAGTCCATCACAATCTGGTGTCCCTCATTCTTTTTCTTTAAGATGAGAAGAGGAGAAGCCCAGGGACTTTAAGAGGGAGCTAGCAGTCCAGCGTCCAGCAGTTATTTGAGCTTCTTAGAAACCTGCACATCTTCCACTTGGCTGCGGCGGTATGGCTTGGCACAAAAGGGGGGAGCATCTCCTGTGTCAATCTGATGAATTACACCTTTGTCTAGCCCATAATCAGTGCTATCTTTAGCAAAGATGTCTGAGAATTGGTCTAGTAAATTAAGCACCTCTTTCTGTTGTACCGGGGACAACTGAGGGAAGTCTTGGGTAGTGAACAGAGATAGTACTTGAGGCTTGTCTTCAGGTAGGTTAAAGTCTTGAAACGTTCCAAAAGGGTGAAGGGACAAGACTTCAGGGGAATTTAACAACTTTCTGTAACCAACAACTTGTCCTCTGGATACGGTCATAGGAAGAGCAGTAAGGTTGGCAACTAGTAATTGAACAGGATCCTTGTGGGAAATGTCCAGAATTCCAGGACAAAGGTAAGGCTCATTACGCCCCAGTGAAGGAGGGGAGTACAGCTCTAAGAAAGTCCGTTCAGGTAGTTCATATGATATTGGGAGTCTATGATGGCCTGAGAACCTGGAGGGATAGTGACAGTAGACGTGGCCATGAGAGGGATTCCTTCAGTTGCAGGACAAGCCATGGGAGGACACTTCATGCTGGTGGAATGGGTTTGGTATTTTAAGGTGAAAACCCCAGTGGGATACTCCAGTGTACATGTCTTCAAACGTTTACCAGGAACTTTGATTGGCTCCTCAAAGATCAGAGGGACTTTGTACCCTAGGATAGAAAGATAACCATCCTTCAGGTTGATAATCCCATTATACTCCTGAAGGAACTGGGTACCAACCAAAAGGTTGTAGCTCTCATTTTCTAGAACAACAGCCAGCGCAGCCAACAGGAGTTTACCAAATTGCATTGGCAAGGTGGAGTACGTGCCAATGGTGCAAGTCATGGAGAGACCAGCGGTGCCATAGGATTGATGGTAGTTGAGGTTGGGGGCCAGCTTAAGCTTCTTCATCAGTTTAGAAGAAACAACGTTGACAGGAGAACCGGTATCCAGGACGGCTTTGATTTTTACTTTCTGGATAGATATCTCTACCCGGGTGATGGTGCGTCCAAAGGGTGGCAGAACAGCCAAGATATCCTGCGCCTCAGCTAGTTTCTTGTCCCATTTCTCAATCATGCATCTTAGTCCTGGAAACTCCTTATATACAGTTTGGAGAGGGAGTGAGACAGATACATTCTTGAAAACGGCGTCTGCAACTTCAGCGTATTCCTCTGATGATTCCACTAATACAGGGGACCGTTTTGCCTGAGTAAGATAGGGGGTGGGAGACAACTGCTTTGGCCTCAGACAAGGGCTTGGTGGTAGTTGTAGTCTTCCCAGATTGTAGCTTGTAGGGAACTGCAATAGTCTCTGGGATGGCAAGAACAGAATACCTGTATGCATCAGGGTCTTCAACATAAGATTCATCCACATCAGAATCATCAGAAATATCATGGGACAGAAGGAGGATAGGAGGAGCCTCATCATCAGCAGGCTCAGGGTCAGTAGCAGGCAGAGGTATAGAAGGAGACTGGGAAGAATTGTCAACCAAGAGCGATTCCGCCTCTAGGTTGACTGTTCTTTTCCCAACTGATCCTTGGGATCAACTCCTTCAACCTGCGGATTGGTGCAGACACAAGAGTGTTGACCTACCTGACTGCAGTTGTGGCAACCCTGACAACAAGGAGGATTTTGTGAGTTCATAGTGAGGATATAAGGGCCGTGAGAAGAAAATCCAGAGTTGGAAGCAGCACAACTCTCCCAAACAACTTCCCCAGAATGGGTAAGATGTATATTTTGTAGCAGTGTCTTTATACTTTTCATGGAGGACAGCATAGCCTTGTGGGCCTTGAAATGAAGACACATGAGTTGATTCACCTTGAGGGCCTGGGAGCAGGCCATATACGCTTCATGTGCTGTCAATTGTCTGCTTGTTATTAATTGTTGTCCCTCCATGTAAAATCTGTCTGCAAATTCAGCTAATGTCTCTTTGGGCTTGAAAGATATGTGCATGAAGGCATCCTTTTTCACCTCCAGGCTAAGATCATCACCAAACTTGTCAATCAGGAGCTGTTTCATGTCTTCCCAGGTCTCAATGGTGGGTAGCTCTGGCACAACTACTCCTTGACAGGTTGGGTATAGACAGGTTAGAATTTGTTTCTTCTTAACCTCATCTGATGCTCGCCTCATGGCAGTTTTATAAACTAGTTAAGAAGGCTGCAATAGTTGAGGTTTTGGGATCAAAGACTTGCTTAAAAGTAGGCTTGAAGTGTGCCTTGGGAGCTGGACCACCATTGCTGTTATTAAGTACATTTATGCGCGGGGAGAACTCAGCTTCAGATTTGGAGGGGGGTTGTCTAGCCCATAGCTGTTGAACACTTTCTTCAAGGGTCGTCAGAGTCTTGGTAGTTCTGGCACCCATAGTGTTGGCTAGAGTGGTCTGTCGTTCAGTAAAATCTAGGCATTGTCCTTGGGTAGTGACAACAGTGGAGAGCTCAGCCAGCTGCAAAGTAAGGGATGACCCCACTGATAGGCAAGGGGCAAATCTGTTGTTTACCAAATTAATCAACTCACTCATCTCCTGTACGTCCCTGTCCAACTCAGTCTGGTCTTGTTTCAAACAATCCACCTCATTAGCTAGGGCAATCAACTCTCTGGCACAGTGGATTTGAGGAGCCCCTGCCAAACCAGGACAACAGCCATCCTCCTTGTTAACCCCAAGTGGACTAGCAGCGGCCGTTACTACCTCACGTAAAGCGGTGACTTCTTGCTGTAGTTCAGCAACCTGAGTAGTCAGCGCAAGAACCTGGGGATCAGGTTGAGGCATTTCAGTAGGACATCCTTGGCTACAAGTGGAAGCACGTAATTCCTGGATGGCTTCCCAGATTCTCTGCTCTCTGTCCATCAGATCATCAGCAGGAGAAGAAGGCGGAGCATCAGGTTTGGGAGAGGACAGCTTATTAACCTGACTCTGAAGTTTGGCAATAGCGGCGGCAGTGGTAGCTCTCTCTTGATCAAATTCCACACTGAGCTCATTTAGACCTTGGGCGGCAATTTCAGCTAGCTGTTGCAATTGCTCAAAGGAATAGGCACTGAAGGCATTGAGCTGTTGCACTAGGCGTTCAAAGTTGAAGAGATAAGCGTTTAGGGTGGAGTCTACTTGAGTTTGCCAGGGTTGTTCTAACTGGTGAAACTCATGTAGCCACTCTCTAACGTACTCAGGGATGGACTGGCACATTTGCTTGATGGAATTGACTAAACATGTTTGAGAGGTGACCAAATCACGCTGATTGTCAGATACCAAGGAAAACAGGGAGTGAATCCATTATTGGTAGGCAGCAAACTGGTCCCAATGATGGGTAACAGCTGCTTGTAGAGAGAGATCTCTTGAACGTGGAGTCCCAACACCATCTGGTGGTGGGCCAAGGCAGGCTGCACAAAGGATGACAGAAGGTGATCAGCGGAGCCAGCCGCTGAGAGGAGATGTTGTGGAAACTGAGGGGACACAATTAACTCATAGTATTTGGCACGGCTAAACTGTAGCTGAAGGCAAGGGATGGCTCCTTCACGGGCTATCCCAAGGGCTACCAACATGACTTGTTCCAAGTCAGGGGTATCCATAGGGTAAGCAACTAGGCAGGGACCATTCCCAAGGTTCAGTACAATAGGGACAATAGGCAGGTTGGCAATGTCTTCCTCAATAGGAGGGCTGGTAATTTCAGGCAAGGTTGACTCCCAAATAGGCGGAGGCAAGGGACCTGAAAACGTAGATGTGAAAGGGAAAACTGAGGGGCTTACAGCCCCTGTAGTGAGCACCATTTTTGTTGTGTTCTGAGGTGCAGCACAGACACACAATAGGGAATCCTAACCTTAGGATTGGATTTGTACTAAGTCTTGGTTAGATGACAGGGAAGGCAATTGTGTTTACCTTGTGGCCCTGGATGAATAATCTCTGCTAGGCGTGGCTAGAGAGAGGCGCGGAAGTACAGAAGACACAAAGACAAAAATGTGAATAGAACTTAATTTTATTGGTAAATTAGGAAATGTATTATATAGTGGTTAGGAATACCACAAAACACTATCAGGAAGGTAGGATCACTTGCCACAAGCATGAGTGGGGCAAGTGAGCTGCTGCAGAGTCAGGAAACCAAACAATCATATTTCCTGATGTAGAAACCAGTTCATTTTGAGAGTTGAAAGCAAAAGCAAGAGATTTGTCTTTGAAATGGCCCACCAAAGGCGAAATCAAAACATGATGAATGCTGTTATTCACAACAAGGAGATCTGGTTCTGTCTGAGAAAGAGCAAGTTTATATTGCCTGACACACCTCTAGACCATCCAGGTCAGGGGCTCCTCTCTGTGGGTGGAGAACAGCAAGATTAAAGTGGTAAAAGCATAATAAAGTCCTGCAATTTCCTAATGGTTAAATGGCATAACCCCCAATTAATTATTAAGTAAAGATGTCAAAAAGGGAAGGTTTACCAGTGTTTCAAGCTATATCCTGCTGGTAAACTGCAATTGTAGCTACTGGCAACTTATTATTAGTTGTTGGAGGGTTATAGTAAGTGGGGTCCCCGGCAGGACCTGATTTGTCAGTTAAGAGGATCAATTCACTATTCTTGTCCTGGGAATCTGGCAGGTGATTTTTGGGTCATTTGGCACCCAAGACCCAATTCCTTAGTCTCAGAGGGGGTGGGCCAATTAAAACCTTTTTTGCTGAGCATTGGAATGATTTCCAATTTCCCTCAGATTTGGCTCTTTCCAGGGTTTGATTCCCTACTTAGCACTAAAGTTCTCTTTAGGTAAGTCAATGTGGCTAGCAACAAAGTTTACTGGTTGTACAATTGCACAACTGCAGGCAAAAAACATATGTAACATAGGAGTTTGCTGGCCTATTCTGGGCCCTGACTGTCTTGGTGGAAAATAAAGCACCAAAGTTTGCATATCTCTTATTTAATAATGTGCTGAGAAAGGGTTCTGTACCCCAGATGCTTCTTTACCAGGCTCTCAATATCCCAGTGTTGTAACTGTGCTGTTTTAAAAGAGTTACCTGGGGATGATATTTAGAAGATGGATAATAATCTTTATTGAGAGATAGAGATTATATAGTTTATGTGAATCAAGGATAACAGGAACAAAATTAGTGATCACACGGCTGGATGGAAGAAGGGGGTGGCTTGATCCTGATAATGAGTCAAGCGCCAAATTGAGGTATCCACCGTAAAGGATCATCATCTGTTCATGTTATTGGATTTGGTAATTTGAGTTGACTTCCTAGTCTGGCTTCAGGTGACCAGATAATTGGTTTGCAGGTCACAAACCCGCTTGGTTGAAACCTTGCTGGTGGGTCGAGCCTGAGGTTTTGACACCCCCCCAACTGAAGGTTGGCCTCCTCTGGGGGCAGGTTGTCAGGGAGGTTGTCAGGGGCCCAGGCGCTATATTGAACTAGTTGCTGTTCTGTGGTGGGCAGGGCGGTTTCTCATTGCTTCTGTCTTGATTTTCAGGGTTGTAGGAAATCATGGTGTAGGGCTTGTCTTGCTTATGTTTTCCAAGTGCTTGCATGAGGTAAGTGTTATTGTTGTTTACCTTCAGAACGATTGCTGGCCCTACTTTTTCAGGTTGTAACTTGCTCTTGTCAACGTTCATGACCCATACTTTGTCCCCAACTTCATTTCTATTGTGGATGGGACAAATGTCATCTGCAGATGTTCATTCTCTTTGGCTGTTTTCTTGTTGTTAGCCTCTAATACTTGAGGGCCCAAGCGTGGGAGACTTCACTTGGAATTTCCAGTTTAGGTCCTGTCAATGCTTGAATGATATTTGGCTGTGTGCCATATACCAGTTCAATTGGGCTTTTTCCGGTGGATCTGTTCACTTGGTTTGACACACAAGTAATGCAGTTGGTAGCTGCTTATACCAGTCTTCAGGTCTCCCAGCAGTGAGTTTGGCTAGGGCTTGCACAAGGCTACCATTAAGCCGCTCTACGCGTCCATTGGCCTGTGGGTGGTATGGTGTTGTTACGGTGTGTTTGACCCCATTCTTGGTGAGGTATACATTGGTGTCTTTGGAGGTCAACTCTTTGCCACCATTAGTTATCAGGAGTTCTGGCTTTCCAAACCTGCTGATTATTTCCTTGCCAATGAATTGTTGGATGTTGTTACTGGTATGTGTTTTCACCACTTGGGCTACTGGCCACCTTGTTGTAAAATCAATGGCTGTGATGATGTATTTTTTGTCATTGTGCTTTCCTGGCATGGGGTCAACAATGTCAAGAGCCCATACTTTGAAAGGTAGCTGTGTGCAAATTGGGAGTACTGACTTTGGTGGGGTTTTGCTTTTGGCAAACTTTTTGCATACCTCACATTGGTCTAGAACTTCCTGGACATTGCAGTATAAGGTTGGCCACCAGGCCTTGTGTTTAAGGAATTCATATAGGTTTCAACTCTTGGTATATCTGAAGTCTCTGTGATATTGTAGGATAGTGTCTACTTGCTGGTGTGTGGGAATGTAGGGGATGGTTGTGCTGTCAGTCATTTTTCTGTGTAGGGTCCCATATATGTCAGCAAAGAGGTGTTCATTTTAATGCTGTTTCCTTTGTTATGTTGTTTGTGCCCGGGGGGAAACCTTTGTCTTTTGTACATAGCACTAAGAGAGGCCAGTCTGGGTTGAGCCCATTCTCCCCTCTTGAAGCACGGACATACAGCCAGGACAGGGCATCTGCCATGGCAAGCTTGGCCCCAGGTTTATACTTGATGAGCATGTTAAATCTCTCCAATAGTTCCATCCACTGTTCTTGGCGGCGCGATAGATTTGCTTGAGTCTTGAAATAGATGAGTGACTTGTGATTGTTTAGTGCTGTGAATTCTTCCTGGCGTTCTAGATAGAAACACCACTTGACTAAGCAGTGCACAATAGCCAGAAGTTCCTTGTTGTGGATAGGGTATTTACACTTGCCATATGTCAGTTTTTGCAATTTGTAGGCTACAGCAGGAAGTCACCGTCACTATTCTTAATTTGTATTACTCCCCCAATGGATGCATCTGAGGCGTTGGTTTCCATTTGGTATTCCCCGTTGTGTTTGGGGTATTGTAGGATAGGAGCTGTCGTGAGCTTCTCCTTGAGGCGTCTAAAACAGAGGTCACGTTGGGGGGGGGGGGTCCACACAAACTTAGACTTGGCGCCTGTTATGGCGGATAAGGGGGCAGTCAAGATGCCACAGTTGGGTATGAAGTGTTGTACATAGGGCATTATTCCCAAGAAGGTGCAGAGTTCCAACTTATCCTTGGGGGGGGATGGTATCTTGCAGATGGCCTGTATTTTTTGACTGTCGGGTTTGATGCTGTCTTTTGAGACTATGTGTCCCAAGAAGGGTAGTTGCTCCCGGAAGAACTGGCATTTGGAGGGCTTGGCCAACAGTTTGTGTTGTGCCAAGGTTGCAAAGACTTCCTCCAGGTCTATGTGGTGTTGTTCCACTGAGGGGCTGTAGACAATAATATTTTCCAGGTACACTAGGGCGTGTTTACCTATGTGGGGCACAAACACTTTGTTCATGAAGGTTACAAAGGTAGACAGGGCATTGGTCATGCCAAAGTTGAGAACCACACCTTTGTAGGAACCGTATTTAGTGTGGAAAGCCATTTTGGGAATGTCTTCCTCCTTGATAAGAATCTGATTGTAGCCTGCAGTTAGATCAATCTTGGAGAAGACGGTGGCTCCTTCCAAGGCATTGAAGAGGCCGTCAATCAGTGGCAGTGGGTAACAATTCTTAATGGTGACTTTGTTTAAGGCGCGGTAGTCTGTGACCAGGCGTAAGGTACCGTCCTTTTTAGCCACAAAGAATATGGCGGCCCCAAAGGGAGACTGTGAAGGGCAGATAAGTCCTTTTTCCAATGCCTCCTTGAGATAGGCGCGTAGTGCGTTGTCCTTGTTTGGGGTCTGACTGTAGATGGGGTGTGCCTTGGGTACAGCCCCTTGAGTTGGATGGAGTGTTGGATATGCTTCTCAGGGGGCAGCCCAGGTAACACTTCCTTAAAGATTTCTGGATGACGGGCCACAATATTGCAGTCCTGAGGTGTGGAGTCTCCTGGTGGTCCTTGAATTGTATGATTTCATACTGGCAGGAGTCCCAGTCAATTGCCTTCAGGTTTTCCTTCTTGTCCAAAGTCTCCGTGATGTGTACAAAGATGTGGTCTTGTAGGAGTTGGTCTACAGAGTCCGGGTAGATTTGGTGGTTGACACCTTCACGCTTGATGGTCAACACTGAGGTCGCCCAGTCCACATGGGGGTTGTTTTTCCATAACCAGTCTAGTTCCAGTACAATGTTAAACTTAGGGAAGTCAATGACAGGACCTTGAATGGTGGAGTGGAGGTTTTCAAGCATGACAGAGAAGGGGGCAGTTTCCTTTTTTCACAGCAACGTGGTGTTCATCAGCCAGGACCACGTTTTTAATCCGCAAAGGATTAGTGGCCAGCTTGAAATTATCCACAAAGCTACTGTTGACTAAGGTTCAATCTGCATCTAAGTCCAGGAGTGCTGAGCCTGTGTAACTGCGCAAACAGAAAGGATAGGACATCAATTTATTGGGATGTCTTGCAATGGTGTATAGTACCAGGTCCTCTGAGGGCACTTGGATCATTGGGCATTGGTCTACATCCTTGGGTTGGTATTCATTGTTGGGCAAGTCAGGAGTTGCGTGGGGAGAGCTTGGCTTGCTTAGTGCTCTCCCTGGGCTTTTCCCTCATCTTGGTTGCCTTGTGTGGCAGTGACACAGAAATGGGTGCAATTTGACTGGCCATTGTTTCCATTTCCATGCCCATTTGAACCTGTGGGTTTGTGGTTGGCGTTGTTCCCATTGCCTCCAGGAGGTGGTCAAGCAGAGCGCTTGCTTGGATGGGAGTCCTTAGGTCTTTCTTGTTTCCCAGTCTGTGCCTTATGCAGAGTGTTGGATGTTTTTTCCGCTTTTTCTGCTTCACGGTACAGGCTTTGCAGGTTGGTCACTTGATCCAGGTTCACATGTCTCATCACGTGCAACTTGAGGGTGTTGTAGTACTTGAGGTGTGTGGCTGGGGTTTCAAAGGCCATGTTGGATGGAGCACAAAGATGGAGTTCCCAGTAGGTGCAGGTGAGTTCTTTAACAGTGCCTGTCTGGGTCAGGTTCTTTACTTGGCGTATGATCATGAGTGCTGTATCTTTAAGCACAAACCTTGCCAGGAAATCTTGCTTAAATGTATCCCAGTTCTTGTCAGTGTGCTCTTTGTGCCATTTTTTGCACCAAGTGCCAGTGTCATGGGTCAGGCAAATGGAAATCTCTGCAATCCAAAATTGCTGTGGGCATTCCATCTGAGCCACCTTGCTCTGGGCGGACTGGATCCATGCAGCGGTGTTGTTGTCATTGGCCCTGGCAAAAGTTTCCAAGGCGGCACTTTGTAGCCTTTGCACTACATAGGCAGGCATGGTGGTTTTATTGGCTGGTTGCGGCATCAATGAGGGAGCCTGAAAGAAACCTTGCGCAGACATGGCATTGAAGGCAGGTAGCAGGATTACCGTGTTTTGGTATAGGACAAAACCATTGGGTATCTTGGCAACAGGAGTGTACGGAGTCCAGTCAGGCGGCAGGCCAGACATGATTCTTTTGAGGATTTATTGGCCGCGGCGTGTGCGGGCAACAGGTGGAATTTTTCAAGATAAGGTAGGATGGAGAACCTACCTGTACTACCAATGTTGTAACTGTGCTGTTTTAGCAGAGTTACACGGGGAAAAATATTTAGAAGATGGATAATAATCTTTATTGAGAGATAGAGATTATATAGTTCATGTGAATCAAGGATAACAGGAACAAGATTGGTGATCACACAGCTGGATAGAAGAAGGGGGTGGCTTGATCCTGATAATGAGTCAAGTACCAAATCAAGGTATCCACCGTAAAGAATCATCATCTGTTCATGTTGTTGGATTTGGTAATTTGAGTTGACTTCCTAGTCTGGATTCAGGTGACCAGATAATTGGTTTGCAGGTCACAAACCCACTTGGTTGGAACCTTGCTGGTGGATCAAGCCTGCAGTTTTAATACCAGCAAACTTTATTGTATTAGGTTTTAGTTTGGGCTACTTAGATGATCCATACTTGGTTATGAACCCAGCTATTAGGCTTATGCTTTACTTTCAGATACCATGTTCCTAAATTAACAGCAATCTATTATGATACAAGTTTTTTCTGATCAAAAGCTACTTGATTCAAGCAGCTAACTTTATATTTTATACCTATTTCTACTTGGTGTGTACCCTTATAGTTTCTTAATATATCAGACTAAACCTTGGATACTGGATTGTGCTGGTTGGATATAGCTGTATGCTCTGTAAAGATCTAATAAAGGCTTGTCACTACAGCACCCAAAGTTTACGCCTTCTTGGATCTAATTTTTTCATAGCCTGGCTTTGCAGGTCTTTTTGATTGGACCAGGGTATGGTACAGCATTACTGGATTTAAAATGGAGGTTTTTTGATTTCAACCAGCATTTTTCAGTCTCCCCAGATTTGAATTGGGACTAGTTTGTGGATTGCTGTGCTTCTACCAGAAATAAGCAGCAAGGGTGTCTCCACTAAAAGTAAAAATATTGGTTCCCTGGATATTTAAGAGAAAGCACATTCAAAACAAAACTAGGTCTATCTCTATTCTGTGTTTGCACCTTTAAGATTCAAGCGCTCTTTTCCATTTGTCCAGGAAAACATTTATATTTATGTTATCTAAAAAGAAGGGGAAATATGATACACTTTAACTTCTAGCAATACCTAGGTAAGTAGCTCTTGCTTAGCTTGTGCTGCAAGTCTCTTATCATAAAGGCTTTCCACTAAGTTCTCTCCTATTTTGATATAGTATAGCGCTGCTGGACAGCTTTCCTCTATGCTACCCAGCAAGATAAGATACAAGAGCCAACCAGAATGACATTTTATCTAAGTAGCACCACCCATGTTGCTCAGGTTTACTGTTATGGGTATCCTGTTGTGAGGGATCCAGGTCCAACCATTCAAGCTTACCATTGTCATTTCCTGGCTGACTCTTGCTACCAGAACCTTCATAGGATACAGCTTTGGCAAGTTTTACTTCCAAGGAGGCAATTTTCTGTTACAACACTTTATTGTCATCACACCATCTGATCATAATATTAACACTTTTTCTTCCCTTGCCTTGAGAGCTTCAATCTCTTGGTTAGCCATATGTTCACCTGTTGCAGAATCTCATTGAACCCTACCAGCAAGCTCCATAAATCCCAAGCATAAATTTAATTCCCTTGTGCAGGGGTTCCTTCCTTGGAAAAATAGCCTGTATACAATTCTTTGAATGCTGCTTTGAACTCCACTATTGACTCCTTGGGCAAAGCCTTTGTAACCTCCAGACTCTCCCAGGCCTCTTCAAGAGAGCATTCAGGAACTTCCTTTCCAGCAGCAGAAGTTTCTACTCAGAAACTCCAAATTTGGCTCTTTCAAAGGATAATGAAGAAGACATGGCAATTGAAAAGTAAATGAGGGGAAAGCACTGAAATTGACAATATATATTATTAGAATGCTGCTGTTTTTGCTTATATACCATTCAGGGCATATTTGGCTGAAAACCCCTCTGGTTTAGGAATTAACCCTTGATTCCTATCACATGTTTTATATAAATATTGATGTCATCCAATCCAGATCTTTACCTAAAAGATCTCTGCCTTTCTTGCCTATGAAAAAGTACCTATAATGCAAAGGAATCACGTGATACTTTTTGTTGTAATGTATTGATTTGGCATGGAACTTACTAAGCTCCTCGCCCCAAATCCCAGTGGAACCTATGTATTCCATATCCAAGCTATCATTGTTCCAACTGGGAACCCACTGATCATTCCTAAAGGCCTACACACCCTTGTCTACATTTAGCTGTTTTTTTTGCATTAACTGGTTTTTTTGCATTGAAAACCCATTAAAACACTTTGAAACTTGAGCCAGATGCCACCACGGCACCCAGGAACTTTCTCAGGTGGCGTCCCAGCACCTGAAACATTTGCTGGGCAGCGCCTTGGTGCTTTACAAATCAATTAGGTGGGTGGCGGCACTTTTAACCCAATAAATTTGCCAAAACAGCGCCTTTAACCCACAATCTGGGGGTTTACCTTTGGTTAACCTTAACCAAGCTTCTTGACACAGTCAAGGCAATTAAAAAATATACTTGAATCCTCATTAATTATATCCACAGGTGTATTATAATCAACCATTGCAGTTGTTTAAACTGTTTGCAATACACCTAGTCCCCAAGATTGTTCTGGCCAGCCTTGCCTTAACTTTTCCAGTTAGCACAGCCTAGCTACCAAAGCATATTTTATTCTTTTATTAAAATAAGATACCAGCTCCCATCTAGGAATCTTTTCCCACATAATTCCATACAAACTTATCCATATTAAATAAACATTCAGAGCAACCTTATATATTGGAGTATTTATTTGGCTAAATACTAAAAGTGACTGCTGTACAGCCATACCTGTACAGCCGTTAGATTTATGGAAGGGTCTGGAGACCTGTTTTGGGGAAATGCTGGACACCTATTAGCCAGGGGTCAACCCCAAATTTCTGAGAAGATCAGTGTGGGAGTGGTTCCAGTACACTAGCTCTGCTTAGAGTTACTCCCCCTTTAACCTTGTATAGGAAAATCTTCCCTCAACATACAAAAAAGACTGCCCAGAGACCAGCAACCCTTGTAATTCCCTTGAGGATTTAGCTTACACAGTTGACAAGAGATTTGTATTGGTGTATCCTTCTCAGATGGTAACCATAGATGCTCAGATTTTGTTCTACTTGGGAAGGATCCTGATTAGTTTGGGCTACTTGTTGGCTTGTTTTGCCCCCATTGAAAGCAGATAAAGGGTAAAAAATTAGTAGTGCTCCTGCCAAGTCAACAAGTTCCATTCAAACTGGAATTAATGGCATCCTGGAGCAATCCATAGGCACCGGCCAATCAGAGGTTAGGTCAGAAATCAATGAGAAGCCGTCCAACCCCCTGAAACTCCTTTGCAAAAATTCTTTCCTGGCCAGTCAGATTTACTGTCCAGGTCAGATGACCTTTCAAATTTAGTTCTGGTCCCTTAAAGCAAGGCAGGGGACTTTTTGAACCCTACTTGCTCATTTTATCAAACAAAGTTTTGGCTCTTCCAATCTTTAAATCTAAAGGTATTTGGGTCCATTTTTGGTTGGCACTATAATTCTTTAACATTGTTAGTAAAGGTGTCAACCCTCCCTTACTTTGCTGGTGTTCCCTGGGTCCCAGTCTCTCTTTTGAAGTATCTAGAGTTAATATTAGTATTAACACCAAGGCTTACTACTTTTGCTTTCAAGCATCAGGCTCAAACTTAAAAATTAGCATAGACGCCTATATATTAACTTACTTTAAAATTGAAATAATTGGGTCATTATTTTAGAGATTAGGCCATTTTCTAATGCACATGCTGCTCAAGTCGCAGCATAACAGTTCGATTTTGAAAAAGTAACTAATTACACAATTTATATTTAAAACATTAATAACTCAATGAAAAATTAATATTTTTTCACACTGTAAACTATCAAAATGAAGCTAAGAATCTTATCTTTCTATTGGTGTAAAAATTTTAATATGTATACTATGCTCAATATTAAAGCAAAAGTAATTTAAAAGAGCATAATCCAGATTTTATTATATGATTATATCTAATGATATAAAGTAGATTACTTCAAAGCTAATAAATACTTTTTTTTGAATACACAACAGATGTTTTTTATTTGACGAAATTAAAGATAAGATTGAGAGCTTTATTTTCGCATTTTATTTTATTTAAAAAGCTCAATTCTCTAGGATTTTATGATAGTTTGAAGTTAGGATGTTTTTATCACTGTTTAGATTGATTTTAAGGTTCAAGTGAGCTTCGAACCTCAAATTGAGCATTCATTAAATGGAATTCTTTAATATTTTATCATTTTAAAAATATGCGGAAGAGTTACAATTAACTGAATACATCATTTTAATTGATTTGCATTGATTACAAAGAGGATATGATGTAATAATAATGCTTAGCTGCTTCACATATATCACTTGTGCATGAAAACTGGGTATTTAATTAATTTCTGCAAACATAAATTCAAGTTCAAACTATAATAAAAGCTATCACACCATTTCTTTCAGAATGGTGTCATTTAGCTTGGTATATAAGAGCTAAAGTACCACAAAGCTTCTAATCCAAATAACCCAATTCAAAGACCACATTCTGATCATAACTACTCCATCATTAAGGCACACATCAAAGATCTGACCTAATTACAGATTCAAAATACTACCATGTCCTCAGTTAAATTTACTTCTTCCATGCTACCCTTTTTTTCCTTGGGAGCTTCAACAAAAAGAGAGAGAATTGCAATGTTAAAAAAGGCATTCCTCTTTATTGCTGGTGATGATCTTGATAATTTCATCAAGCACTTCCTTACTCAAACTGAATTTGGGAAAGCTCAGTTCCTGCCAACTATTCAAAATCAAAAAGGCAATGAGTTCATTGAAAACTTAAAGGATCTCATGAAATCTTCTCCCCAAAAACATCTCCCAGCCTTGCGATCTCTGGTTACTTCCAGTTACTCTTTAAAAGAGCTTAATGATATGGGGTTTAATATAACCAAAAGTGAGTTTGAATACTCAAGAAAAATAAATAAAAATAAAAATGTAAGCTTAAACAAAAAAAGCCAAAAAAATAATAACTATTCATTAAAAAAAGAAATAACTAAAAAAATAATTAAAAAATTGCTGGAAAATTCTTTTGAAACAAGCCAGTTTACAAAAAAAGTGCCTGAAAAAATTTATAAAGATATAGAAAAAGAGATGAGTAATTACTCAACTGAAATTAAATACTCTCTACTTAAAACAAAAAAAGAAATATATGAAAATATGAAAATAAAAAATGAAATTTCAGTTTCAATTTCTACTTACTATAAATTAATCCCTAAAAATATAATAAAAAGTAAAAAACAAACTGATATGTGCAATATTTGTAATTTAAAAAATTCACTAGAAAAAAGAAGGAAGAATGTGAAAGTAAAAACTTACCATTACCAGAATCTATAGACAATGACTTAAAGACTATTAATCAGCACCAAGACTTTTATGTTCATCAAAATTGTGAATATAAAAAAGATATTAATGAACTAGATGATGAGTCTTGTGTTGTAGTTATAGATTATAAAGAAAACTTAAAGGTTGGAGGTGGTCCAATTGAGACCAATAATTGTTTTTATTCAAAAAAACCAATCTCATTATTAGGGTTTGCATTAGTTTTTAAAGAAAACAATAAAATTAAATATGAATATCATGATTTTTTGTCTCAAATATTATCACATGATTCTTTATTTTCAGGTGAATGTCTAATAAGTCTTCTTAAATTAGATAGATTTAAAAAAATAAAAAATATAAAAGTATGGACAGATAATGGAAATCATTTTAGATCATATGAATTTTTATATTACTTATTTAAAGAGGCACCTAAATATATTAAGGGTTCCATAAAATATAACCGTTTTGTTGAATGCCATGGAAAAAGCATTGTTGATGGTCACTTTGGTGTAATATCAAAAATTTTAAAGGAAAAAGAAAATGTACTTTATATTAACAACATTAATGATCTAAAAAATATTTGTGAGAAAGAAGAAAGAAGAAAAGAATTATACAATTCATCTTTAACTGGTTCAATTGTTTCCCAAAAAGTATTTTTTTATATTTATGAAAGGAAATTTAGGCCTATAAAAAGAGAGCTTGAAGTTAAAAATCTGCGCATTAATCTTTCATATTTGATGAAAGATGGGAAGTTATATACTTCACCTTTAACATTTGAAAGCTTCTCAGAATATTCTGAGATATTTTATCATTTGAAATCACGTGATGATACCAGAGAAACAAAAATATCAGAAGATGCTAGTAGTGTATTGGGGCAAGTTCATGAAGTAGGGCAGCTTACTAGAGGGTGTATTTTAAATAGAGTTATCAGTCTTTCAAAAACAACAACCTTTTTTTCTGAAACAAACTAAGAATATTTATGATGAGCCAAAGATAGGGTAATAGCATTTATAGCTTTGGGGCTGCTATTACTCTCCCATGCAACTCATCATAAATATTTTTGGTTTGTAGTAGCACTTAAGATATTTTCAGTAGTACTATAAGTTGCAATTTTCAATTATAAAATCAATGAATTATTTTTTAAAAAATCACCCAAGCCCAAGATCAATTAAATATTTGGGATTGATTGTATTTTACTCTTTCTGAATAATTTGAATATGAATAATGTGATTAAGTTATAAAATAACCAATCTGGCGCCTAGGCATAACAAGAAAAATAATGTCCCAATTGTTTGCTTGCTCTGTCACTGTTTAACCTCCCACACAAGTGCAGTAAAGCTCTTCCTGCTCTCCAATGAGCTATACAGCTTGTTTTTGAAGTCTCTCTTTATCTAATGGCCCCAAGAACTTCCCTGGGTTTGCAGGAATAACTGGATTATTTTTGGCTACTCTACAAAAAAAGTCTCTAGATTTATGAGTGTCCCTAGACAATGCTGATCCCTCTGATGAAGTTTGTGACCTTCACCCTGGCGCCAGTCTTGGTGATGATCTGGTCCACATCCCCAGACCTCTGGGGTCAAATTTCACCTCCGGTTTGCTATGTAGGGGACAACCCTGCCATCCATGCAACTGTTTGAGGATATTCCTGGGCGTGCTCAAGATCTTCTTGGTACCAGCAAGAACCTTATTAAGAGCCTTACTTGTGATGATCTTGAATTAATTCCTCATGATTCAGTCCCTCTAACTCCCCCAAAAGTGGACCTTCCAGTGCCTCCCCTTCCTGTGTAAACAAAGTACACCGCTTCTGAGGAAAAGTTGGGTCCCCAGGAGTACGCTCCCAGTAGACTCCTTGGTTACTTGGTGGTATCCTCCTGATGGGTTTAGATTCCTACTTCCCCTGACTGTCTCCTGTGTCCTCACTCTGGACGCCACTTCACGCAACCAAACTAGTCTTTACTGAATGGAGTCTTGGTGGGTCTTCTCTCTGGATGGGAGCCAAACTTAGTTAGTTTAGCCACCCTCTCTTACACTTTGGACGCTGGAGAGGGTAAGCATTTTTTAGAAGATCTTTTTTGGAGAGGGCCTGGCCTGAAACTTCTTCTGAAACCTTTATTTACTGGATGCTCTGGCCATAGTTTGGTTAGTTAAATAAATACCTTATAACAATAAGTGAATAAGCAAGGTAAATAATTTCACACGGCAAAGAAAGTTTTAGTATTCATAAATTACATTTGGTTTTCGAGTTCTGGTAAGTCTTGTTAGCCCTTCTAAACTTTATCGATCTCTCAGATTAGTTATATGTTAATGGCTTTAGAAATATTGTGGCGCTTTGTAAAATCTTGATCGCAAAGTGAAAATTTTCCTGGAGCATCCTGCAATACCTACCCTTGCTTGAAAATCCCCCAGAACCCGCTTTTGGAGCATGGCTCCTAGCCAAGGCCGGTCCAAAACACGGTTTCGGAACCAAAATAATGAACAAGGTTCACCACGGCATAGGGTAGGTTTTAAACAGCTATGGTTGGGAGTATGGGTGCCACAGTAGTGTTCCCAACCATGGCTGCAGCCGATTGTTCAGGTTTCAGATTTCTATGCAAGATCACTTCCTTAGTCACGATAGATTGTTCTCAGATGAACTAGGTAACTTCTGCTTGTGGATATGATATCTTCTTCCCAGGTATATGCAATATTTGGGGGTTCTGTTTCGGGTGGATTGGGGTTCCTGCTGCTGATCTATAAGCTTCATAGGATGGGTAAGGCGGGCATTACAGCTATTCGTTTTTATGGGGATTCATGAGCCAATTATGCTGGGGGAGTCTCAGACTGAATAAAAATAAATAAATGGCTTGGTATAGAACTTTAAGTGGAGGTTGAAAGCCAAACAAAAGTGAGCATGAAAAAACTTATAAGATGATAAAATAGTTTGGCGGTTATATTTGAGAACAAAGATGCAGGATATGATTTGAATCTCAGCCGTAAGCTGGGGCCAGTTTCGACCAGTTTGGTTTCTTGCGAACCGGTCTTGGAGGTGCTTTTGAGCGTTGGGCTTTTGGTGGCTTGAGTTCAGGCAGGGGAAGCCAAACTGTGGTTTTCTTCCAATGTGAGCTTTTGCAGAGACACTTCACAAAGAAACTCATGGTATATGAAGGGCTAGAAGTTAGCTTCACCTTGTACTTTGGAGTAAGTAGAGGTTTGGAATCAGTTTCTGGGAGGTAGTAAAAGACGTTTGACATTGATTGATTCCATTCATGGTTGCCTCTAGCCAGATGCCAAGGGCTTTCAGGAGGGGAAGTGGCACTGATGATTGTGCCTAGAATAGGACTATTATGATCACATGTAATGTTCAGCTGTACGTAGATTGTCAAAGGAAGGGCGAGGGGAGCTGCTGGGATTTGATAGGAGGAGCTGTAGTAGGCGGTGTTGATCCAAATCCCGGAAATGCTTGCCATTTTTTGTCACGTGGAGCTGAACGACTCTGATACTGGACTTTAAACATCACCCATATTTTTATACCTTGCTCTTTCTAGATTTACAGTCGGCATTGATCATCCGATAAATTATTATTTGAAATCCAACATTCAGCAAAGCATAAAGCATCGCCAAAATCATTTTGTTGACGTCATGTTTATCTCGTGGCCAGGTGATGCTATGTAGTGAAAATATCGACCTCAAGCTCGATCTTTGCCAAGAACAACCTAGTTTATTCTTCCAGTGTGGCTTGCAGATCACAATTCAAAATCAATCCAATCACGTAAATTAGTCAAACATGCACATTTTGGAGCCCACCTTATATCTGACAACAATTATTTTGAGAAACCAGAATCTGACATTAAGACAACATCTCTACATTTTCGAATATATTTCCCTGCTTCAAAGGCTTGGAATGATGTCCTAATGTCGGATCTTGGCTCCATAGAAACCCGCTAGCGGAAATAAGGTGGGTACCAAAATTTTCGCAAGCAGATAATATCGATAGTCAATTAAATAAAGACTTTAAATAAAAAAGTCAGTGTGAGATTGTTTTAATACCGATAGGTTGGTATCTTAAACCATAAACCTAGTTTGCGCCATCACCATCCAAATCAAGACTTGCCAAGCATTTTGAAATCTTGCTATCACAAATCATTCAATGACGTATAACCTTATACATTGGTCAACTACAACAAGGACTTATATGGTCGATTGTAAAAATAATTTGCTGTTGGTAAAGAATTTTTAAAATATTAGTTTTGAGAGAGTCTTATCTATTTTAATTAAGCCTTCCCAGATTCTTAGAACCATGATGGAATATGGAGTATGAGCTCTTAATAGGTCTACAATTGTAAATTCCGACCATAAAGGTTTATGGGGTAGGCTTCACCGTCTCAAAATCGGCATCTCAGACTATGCTATATTCAATTTCAAGAAAGCATTTTTTCGTATTTCTAACATCAAATCCCAAAAAATAATAACATTTCCAATTTCTGCTTATAAATTCATAGGACATCATCTCAAAAGTAAGGAGCATGGTTCTGCCGTTTCAGCCAAGTTAATAAAATCTTATCCACCCAACTTTATTTGCATTACAAAATACATAGCATGAGCATCTTATGATATCTTTGATTTATGCCATTTATCACCTGATTAAATAAGCTGATATCAGCACTAAATTATAGCGTTTTGTATATTTCCAAAAGACATTCCCACAGTAATAATCCAAGAAACTAATATTAAGAAACCCCTAAAACAAAACTATTATGATAGTCCTAACACTTCTTATCGCTGGCATTAACAACCCTTTGATTTAAGCATTTCATTCCTTATCTATAAAACATACATTAAAGTTAATAACAAGAATAGGCTATGCTATTGGTTTTTCAATATACAAGCCAGAATGATGCCATCTCGATTTCCACCATCCTGGATTCTGTTGGGTTTCATATCACCCAATTGTTTTGGTGCACACAATGCATGGGGAAAGCCAGAGAAATTATCTATGCTTCCATAGGACACTCTATCCACTCCCCAATCTCAACCCTTGGTCCCCACTTTTAAAAAGTACTTTTATACACCAAATATCTCTATAGTAAAAAATGTAAGCTACTTATGAAGCTTTGCAAATATGTATTTTTTGATCTCCTCTAAACAGCTGGGTGCTTCCCAACCCCGGTTGTATAAGCTAGCTTCTGAGATATCCAAGATTTACCTTTTTCCTGGTTGAGCTGGCTCCACTGTGAAGATTTCAATCTAGAATAACAACTATACAGATCCCTTATGTTTCTGAGCTACAGCATCTCAAATGTGCCATTCCAGCTGCAAGGTTTCATTAAAGGCTCAAAGCTTTGCACACTTGCAGTACAAGGAAAAAGCCAAAAACATACAATAAAAGCTTTAAAGTCTTATTTAGTACATGTTTTCAAGTCTCATCTACAATCCTTGTGAAAGATAGTATATGCTTCAATGTTATCAGCACTCTAGTGTTATCTTTAGAAGCTGATCCTAAACTGGCCATATTTTGATTCTGGTCCTCCCTTGGGTGCCTCTCAAACCCAACCCCAAATCTACACCCAAGGCATCCACAGCCCCCAAGAGCAAGACCAATCCACCCAATGCCAAAAAGCTAAAGGCTACCCCCAAGAGGTGGTCTGCTAAGGCTAAAGTGTCTTCTAAGACCTTCACCAGATCCTAAAGAAGCCTGTCCTACCCCTTCTCACCTGCTCCTTGTCTACTCTCCATAGTACCCACAGGAGAAGGTTTTCAATTTCATTAGGCACTCTGACCCCACCTCAAATCCACAAGAGGAGAAGAAGCCGCCAGGGCCAGGGCCAGGTGCTCCTGCTAGAGCTGGTATTGATCCATGGGGAATCCGCTCTCTCCACAACATCTGGGACCAGTGTAGCACCTCTGCTACGGCTAAAATTTCCTGGGGATATCCAAACAGTGTCCTAGAAAGCAGTAAAAGCTTTTTTGAAGGGGTTCAGCCTCAGCTGTAACGGCAAGAGAAAGCCAACCCTTCCCTTGATCATAAGGGCAACAACCTTGGTGGAGGTTGTGAAGATCCCCCTTGGTTTAGGTATCTGCTGCTTGCCTCAAGTGGTGATTAAGTACCCCTGCAGAGGCATTTCCATGACCTGGGATATCCCCTAAGCATCAAATGTGACAGTGCACCACCAACTAATTGATTGGCCCAAAAAAGAGCAGAATATATCCTGCTACAGGTGTCAGGGAACCATCCCTGATCTGCTGGCTTGCTAGCATTTGAGACCTGTAGGTTGCGGACTGGGTGGGCAGGGCCCACCAAAGGATTATGCTAACTTAATGAGGTAGGACATTGACTTCTCCACCCATGACCACAGGCTGGCAGCAGAAACAATGGTGTCTATTACTCCCGTGAGAGTAATATAAACAATCCCAAATAGCTTATTGGTATGGTCCAGGGGAAGCTCAGCAGTGGATGTAGGCATTGATTTGGGGGTGACAGGTGGTTCCAAATCTAACTGGTAGGCAGGAAAGAAGATGTATTTATCTCTGAACCAGCGGGGCTCAGTAACCTGCCAAGGACCCTTCTGGTTGTATCTGGTCAACTCTTAAGTTTGGGCCAAGGGATCCTGTGCTAATATCTGGTCTTAGGTGTATTCTGTTTACTTGGGCTTCAAGAGATACTCATAAAATAGACAGGGATTAATGGAGCACCTGTCAGACAACAGGTAGCTGACAGGTTGGCCCTAGGATCAGATGTTTTTTTAGTTAACTGGCAGATGGCAAGGATAAAATACCCAAATAATTGGGGAAATTAATATCTCATAACTGTTATTTAAAAATGATAATGGGATTGATCTTGGCCTGGCAGGTACTTATACCTCACTGCCAGGCTTCACTTAATGGTTGGGTTTCTTGAGCTTGGGCAGTTTGCCATTGGGGGCCCTAGAGGGCAGTGTGGCGCTTGGCACTGGTAGGTTGCCACTGGTTGCTCCAGGGTGAGCTGACTTAAATCCTTCTGTTTGGCAACTTGGGTGTTGGGTGGCCCTTCAGGTTCAGTGCCACTTCCTGGGCTTTAGGGAAGTTTGGAACAACTCTCATTGGGGAACTTGTGCATTTCACCAAGAAAACCAACAGTGTCAAGTGTTGGCACCCTGGGGAAATTCCTGGCATCTTGCACTGGACGTTTTCTCACAGTGTCAGGGCCCAGAGTGCCCTGGACAGTCAGCTGGCCTCTTTAGAGCTGACTAAACATGCAGCATGAAAACCCCCACAAAGCACTTCCCAGGGCAAAATACCCCCCTTTTCACTAACAAATGGCCTGGGATTTGAGAGGCACACAATCCTCAAATCCCTGGCATCAAACCTGTTAACAAATCTGGGCCATCTACCTATTGGGAAATGGCACATTGGGAACGTGACCATTTGATCACGCAATCAGGCAATTGATCCATTGCGGGAGCTAAAAATAACTGTAGCAACTCACCAAACTGCAAAATTCAAAAAGTTCATGTTATAACAGCCAATGAGAGCTCACCTCTTGGTCAAGCGTGCAAATTACAGGTAAAATTGCAAATCCACCTCCAAATGATGCCATCAGTTCTCTGGTGGCACAAAAGGCCATAGAATCAACAGTAAGTATAAGTAGTGAGGGGGAGAAGCCCTCCTCACTGTTGACATCTTAATAAAGCAAGTTTATGCCTAGAAATTATTATCTTATTGAAGGAATTGTCTATTTTTGCTCAAATTTAATTATTTTCTTTGCATCTATTTGTGAATCCACCACAATATAAAACTAGCCTATCCACATCCACCTGGTTATACTCCTGCTGCCCCTGCTGAACCACCCTGCGCCCTTGATCTGGAGTATTTCCATCCGCACCATTTGGATCTGCTGCCAACCATGAAGGAGATTCCAACTGCACCTCCTCTCTCAAATGCACCACCCACTCAGGATTTCAGCAAGCTAGGTTTTTTCTACATCACCTATTGGGGCTGGCCAACCAGGTTGTGCCCCATATTGGGAGTTGGCGCCCCCTGGCCACTGCCCTCAACTACCTGGTACGGATCACGCCTATTGTGTACATGGCCTTTCAGGCCCGGCTTGCCTCCCCTGTGGGAGCCCAACCGGACTCTGATATGGGCTGTGACACACAGAACCCTGTGTGATAGTTAAGGGTTGGGGTCCTGGTAGGTTGGCAACAACTTTTCCAATTGGTAGTGGGCTGTTGGATTCCCAGTCTTTGGGACTGGTGGTTGGCAAAGGGGTTTGTTCAGTGTTCAACCCTGGTTCCATACCACAGAATTCAGGTACATCTAAATTTTCATTCCAGACAACAAGGAGCATTTCCTCCTACACAATGACAATGTCAATGCCAAGTGCAGGGCCATGTGCTTTGCCACTGCCCAAAGGTTTTGAAATCTTTTTAAGACCAAGACCTGGCTTGCAGTTTGCACCTTCTCCACCTGCTTAGAGCTCTTCATCTAGCCTGGAAACATTTAGAGCAGGTTGGTAATCTTGGTTTTCCCCAGGTGCTTTATTTACTACCCAATGAGAAGCAGGACACCCATATAGGTGCTCTCAACATATTGAAGGACAACCTCACTAAAATCCTTCCAGCTATTGAAGAAGAGTCTAATGAGACCAGAGGGTTAAGAAAAAGATCATTGCCTAGGAAGAAGACACAGTACCTGTGTTATGAATTGCACCTTTGATGCTATTTTGATATGGCCTGTGGATTGCAATACTTGCAAAGACTTGGTTGGGTTTGCTTTTTACTTCAAAATTTGCCTCTATATAAATGAGCCAACTGTGATATCCGCACATTCTGCATTGTATTGCCCTGGCTATCTGACCCTAGTACAATTTAAACCCTTTCAGCCCCCTTGCTTATTATTGAACAGTCCCCACTTGCTGTCTACTGTATAATTAGAATTCTTGCTCTTAACAAAGACAAGCTTATCCACATTTATCTTGGCTTTTATAATACTCAAGCCTTCTCTTTCCTCTTTACCAAGAGGAAATCTCTTTACTTGTTGCAGGAAAGCAAGGTACAATCCTTAATTTTGACCTGAAGGCTAACCTGATGCTATCTTTGTACCTCAAGCCTTTTTTGTGATCAAGGTAACCTACTGTGCCCTCTTGGATGGTGTCTCCAAGAGCCAAACACAGCAACCACCATGAAGCAGCAGGAGAGCTTTCCCTACCGTACATATCTGGTAGTTAGTTTTAACATAATTGGGCAGATGCCTTCATCCAAGTATTCAGGACCTCCCCTCAGGGATTCTACTTCCACTTTTTCCAAGCGCTCTGCTGCCACCTTCATAAGTGCCCAGTTCTACATGGGCTTTTCCACTCATAAGGCACCAAACAAAGCCAAGGACTTGTTGATTTTTTGCTACTTTTGCCATAGCAAAAAAGGAGGAGACAGATGCCTTTTATGATTCCCTCCTCTGCTACCCCTACATTATTGCCAACCAGGAAGCCTATGTGCCCTTTATTGAGTATACTGAAGCTCGGTGGGTGTAATACCCAAGAGTAGAGGGTACCATCTGTAACAAGTATGGCAGAAGGTTGGCTAACTGAAACCCTGTCAGAGCTGTTACAATGGGGTATATGGTCATCTTCCAACAAAAGACTTTGGCAGGGGCATTTTACTGGCCAAAGCTACCAGAAAATTACCTCAAGATGTAATAAGTGGAGGTATACATGGCAACAGATAGTGTGGAGTGAGGTGACACAGGGAAGGCCTTGAGTTGCTGTATGAAGAATTGAGGTGTACTTGTTATTCATATAAGCTTTGCCCAAGCCCTTATGGGGATGGCCCAAAGGTGGCAGGACCAGGTTAGTAACCTCTAATCCCAAGGCAAGATGTGAGCGCAGCTGTAAGATGTTACAGTTCATCTTTACAGTAGTTTTAAAAGCTATGGTAAAAACCAAAAATGCCTCAGATTTAAACAAAGTTAATTTCAGATTTGAACAAAATCCAACTATCAGGCTGAAATATACACTCTGTCAACAGGGACTTTTGGCATTAATGGGCAAAATGGGTCAACACAGCAAAGAAGTGCTCATGCGCAAAGCAAAACTATTCAAAATGCAATCTGAACTACATTGATTCAAAAAAGAAATGGTGTGAGTTAAATTTTGGTGTACATATGTTTACTATGTGAATTGGTGACAAAATACACCCAAGCGCAGTGAGTCAAAGCTCAACCCAAAACCAAAACACAATAACAACTCACTATGTAAACAAAATCACTCAAATTTTGTGTGCAATGGATTGTAATCATGAATGATACCAAGTTATCTAAAATAAGACACACAATCTGAGACATAAATTTTAAAAATATTGTGTTGGGTGCTTAATTTGGTGTAAAATCTGTGGAAAAGGGTAGAAATTATTTCAGGTATTCTAAAATAGGCGCTGTAAAACCAAAAACAACTAAATAAGAAATAAAAATCTATAGTTGGGATATGGGGGAAACAATTTTAATCAAATATCCATATTCAGATAAAAGCAAAAATTAAAATTAAGATGTGACCTAATTAAGTTTTATTTAGCATTTTATTAAATTTTAAAATGAAAGGTACACAACAACATTGTGACAATTCACCTGTTGTGCGCCACAGTCACAGTTGCCCCTGCGGGTCAAAGAACAGATTTAGTGTAACCCAAGTGCCTACTCAGGAAAGAGAAATGGGAGGATAGTTTGATAGTGATGCTGCACTGACACAGCTGGTTCAAGGAGCACAAGCTGCTAGGGTGCAGAGCATAAAACCTTGGGTCCCAAAGCTGACCCAGAAGCCAACCAAGGTCACCACTACCAAAATGGTTAGAAACAAGGAAGTAGAACTTACTTTGTATGTGTTTGACATTGTGTACCGCCAAGAGTTGGTCCCGTCAGCCATGCTCGAGAAAGTTAAGCCTGTACTTGACACTAGCTATGAGACTTATGTCAGTGATGGTAACCAGGAAGATAACAAGGAGCCTGAGTTCTATAGAACCAATGAGGGACAGCTGGTGTTAAAAAAGATTACAGCCTTCTACAACATGGTACCCATGCCTTGCAATCCAGTCCTTGAGCAGGATCCCAATTCAACTACTCCCACTAAGCCTGCTCAGAAGTGCATCCCAAATATCAAACACATCATCCTGCTCAAGCTAATGCAGGAATCTGGTGATTACAAGGCAGCCACAGCTCTTGTTGGGGTGGATCCCAAGTATGCCTCCAAGACCTTCAACAGATTCATCAATACTGGCTGAGTACTTGCTGCAGAGAAATCCTTGCGTGTTTCCACCATGCTCACCAAGGAGCACAAATGGGAAAGCTGCCACTGGATAACTTGAGATTACCATCTTGAACTGGAAAATATATAGGCAATGGTCAAGTCTACTTTTGGGGTTGAGGCTTCACTTTTCTTTTACTACCATCTGGTAAAGTGAATGCTGTTTTTATGAAAAAAATTTGTGGTATCCACCCACAATAGAAACAGTCCCTCCAATGTTGAGACCCAGAAAAAATACTCAGAGATGTACACTGCCCTCAAAGCCAAGGGGACAGTCAAATTATATTACATTGAAAAATCAGCATTTGTCTTGTCTATGTGGAATGCATATGGGTATGTCTCAAAAGGCTCAAATGACAGGGTAGCTTGGTGTGCCATAGTCTGCACCACAGCCTATTCAATGGCAGCTCTCCTTGGTCCAAAGGGGTCAAGCTCTATCAAATGATACTAGGCTCCCACAACAGCTGTACCTTTCTAGCATTCCTCCAATTAGTCCAGGACTACCTGAGGAACACAATCCCTGGCTTCACAGATGTAATTGTGCTGGATAACGTTGGTCTCCACAAGGTGGTCAATATTCTCAAAGTATTCCCAATGATTGACACCATCATTGCAGTGGGCCCTCAACAATTGGCCACGTCAAATTTGTGCCTTCTCTTTCTCCCTGCTTATTCACCCTTCCTAAATCCCATTGAAGTAGTTTTTAGGTGGCTCAAGCAAGTTGTAAAGCAAGGGACCCCAACTGGGACCAAGGAACTATTTGATTTGCTGCAGGCCAGGATCTCCACACCCTCCCAGCTGAGACTGTGACCAAATTCTATGGCCACACTGATTTGTTCATCCCTGCGTGCCTTGCCAAACAGTCAATCAATTAAAGACTTAGTGTGTCCGACTTTTTTATATTCTATAATTTATTATTTAAGATTTCTTAATTATCATTTTATATTTAGAAGCTTCCAAGCCTATAATCACATTCAGCAGGACCATCAATGAAGGTTTTTAATGTATTTATTTTATATTGATGTCTTTTGTTATGGCATCTGAGCCTATCCCACACACTTGATACTGGATTACACAAATATATTTTATATCACTCTTAATAAATAAATATAAAAATGATTTAAAAAAATAAATGGTTAATGTACAACTTAGAGGTATATTTTATTAACATATATTTTTTTCTTTTTGGAAACCTTCTCCGGGATTTATTTTGCAAAACTTGTTTGCTAAAATAAGAATTAGCAAAATTAAATATAAAAAAGTAATGATTAAAATTCAAATGTAAATTTAAATGCGGAATGATATTTTTATTAGGTGCACCTATAGTGAGTCCTTTGGTATGTACCCACCCAGAAATGGAGGTGTCACACAACCTACATTGCCACACCAAAGAAAGTGGACACAACATGATTAAAATATTATTGGTGGCTAGTAAAAGGGAGTATGGTGAGGTGGGAGTGAAGATGTAGCTTCTCTTTCAGGGCTGCAGAACTATAAATTTCAGCCAGGACCAGCGCGTCCTGGATCAATTGGTCAACTGAGTTGTACCCAGGGGGACCTTCTTGTTGTCCAGGGAGATCTAGTCCTTGTTGATCCCAAGAAGGACCTGTCTAGGTCCTCCACGCTGGTTCCCATTCCAAAGTAGAAGAGATACCCTAGGTAAACAATGAGGTGAAGCCTTTTACCAGCAATGGCTTCAGTGAACTTGCACAGCTTATTGTATACTCTACTTATTTTTTATGTTTGGTTTTACCAAAGGTCAGCTCCATGGTTTTCAGAAGCCTGGTCTCATTGGCACTCCAGGCCAACCCAAAGTCAGTGAGGATGATTTTTGTCTTCTTTATGGCTGTTGTGTCTGCAACAGCCAATTTCAACATCTCACACCCAAAGTTCTCCAACAGGTAAGACCAGGTGTGCCCCAGGGGGTAGCATAAGCAAGCAGCTGCATGGGCCTGGCCCATCTCTGGTATATTATTGAATGGGAGCATTGCCAGGAAGTCCCAAACACGCTCAATGGAGTTTACATGGTAAACTCCATTGAGATATGCCGGGTCTAGGCAGACCAGTTGGGCATCCTTGTAGGCAGTAACTGCTCACTAAGATGCCCCCTCAGCATGTGTAAGCTCAGCCAATACCTCCCTGGACATTGGGAAGGACCCATGGATTCTGTCTTCAAGCTCTCACATGTCAGGGAGGACAGAAACAGCTGTCTAGCCACATGATTGACGTAGTTGGCATAAAATGTGGCAGAAACAAACGGGACCAGGGCCTGATGGATTTCACCATCTATGTTTTCTAAAATAAAAGGTAAGTATTTACAAATTTTTATTAATTTTTATTTTTTTATGTTACCTTTGTGTGTTTCCTCTTTGCCTGCAGCCTTGGCCGGCTTGGCCATTCTTGGCGCAAGAAGTTGAGCAGGCAATTCAGTATCCTCTTTCCTGGCGCACTTTGCAGGTTTGAGGTGGGCATACATTTCAGGGTTGTTGACCCAGACAGACAGTGAGGAAAGATTGTACGCCTTAAACTGGAGGCCCTTGACTATTGTCTTCTGAATGTTTAGTAAGCGCTCAATTGTCTTCTCAGGGGTGTCTGGTATTGTGGTCATGAGGACCTTTGCAGACACCTTGTCAATTTTTTTCCTTCAAGGACAGCAGACTTAACTCTTGCTTTGACCTTGCAGTCAATTTCTTTGATCTCTGCAATTGTAGAGTCAAGATCCTTCAAAAGCTTCTCCAATTCTCTCATTAATTTTATACAAACCTTTCCATATGTTTTTATAGCTTTCATCCTAATAAAATCTATAGTATTCTGATACATATTGCCTCTTTATTTATTCCTGTTTGTTTTCACATTACTCCAATATCCTATTTTTTACCCTTGTATATGTTTTACGCTCAACTCAATATGTGCTGTTTTATTTGTGTCAGCATTGTTTCCTTAATTGCCATATTATTTTTGGCACTTTGCACATCCCCTTGTGAAAATATTAACAACAATTTGGTGGTTGTCAAAATTTGAATTAGAAAATTATAGGTAAATTGTGTTTAGATAAAGTTGTTACTGATCCAAATTCAAAACCTTAATGATAAACTTTAAGCCAATCAGGAGCTGAGTGATAAAGTGATTGTTGTGAAATAAAGGGACATTAATAATTCTTTGATACATGTGCGCTAATTAATATGAATGGCTGATTGTTTTTCCATTGTATGCCATTTCAACTGTGGTAAGTTGTTGATGAACTAGTGCCCAATCAGCTGCTGGGTTAGCACTAGTTCATCAACAACTTGCCACAGTTGAAATGGCGCACAATGGCAAAACAACCAGACAATCATACTAATTAGCGCACATGTATCAAAGAATTATTAATGTCCCTTTATTTCACAACAATCACTTTATCACTCAGCTCCTGATTGGCTTAAAGTTTATCATCAAGGTTTTGAATTTGGATCAGTAACAACTATTTAAACACAATTAACCCATCTTTTTCTAATTCAAATTTTGACAACCACCAAGTTGTTATTAATATTTTCACAAGGGGAAGTGTTTGGGTGCTAAAAATAACTGTGTTCTGGATCTAGATACACAACATAGTAAATATATGATTTTATAGAAATAAGCTGAACATAAAGAATAAAACCAACTATAAACAAAGAGAACATGAACAATTGAAATTCAAAATAAAGATAATATAAATGGAAAATGTTTAGCAACAGGGGGCTTATTGGGCAAGTAAGAGTGATGCCTAGTAGGCAAAATAGCGCGGAAATGAAGACAAAGAGGTGGTGCTGGCCTGGGGGGTCTGGGATTGGGTGGGTGAGGCTGGAAGATGGGGTTAGTAGTGGCAGGGATAGGGGTAGGAGGATTTTGTGTGATGGCCGCCATATACTGCTTGTCATATTCCTTGTCTTCATTGCCTTGATTGACTGATAGGTGGCTGTGGCACAGGGTGGGAGGCGCTTATCCTTGCGTGATTGGATGCCCATGTTTATGTGGAAACCCATTTAGGCAAACAAGTCAGCCCCCATTTAGTGACCAAAGAGAGAATTGTGGTCAAGGACCCCAAGATAGAGGTTGTTGAAAGCCTGAGGGTGGCGCTCCCAGAGTGTATCTCCAATATTAAAGAATACAACATCAGCCAGATGGATGTCTGAGTGACCAGCAGGGTACATGGAGGCCTGGTGCCCACGTTGCTGGATGGCCTTGAGGGCAGTGGAGTCACCCTCTATCTGGTGACTCAAGAAACCCCAGTGTTTGGAATTCAAGCTATCCCAGGAGTCAAGTAATTCACCGAGGATGTGGCCGTACTTGTAGCCATCAATAAAATCTGGGTTTTTCTGATAGTAGAAAAAACCCTTGGCTGAAACAGCCAGAAAAGCACGAATGAACGTCCCCTTCTTGACCTTCTTCCTCTCTTTTTGGGTGTCAGCTCTTCCTTGGGCACCAAAATTGTCAAAAGCTATTGATAGCTTATAATAGGAGACAAACATGATGGCATCTGACAAAATTGTCAGGCATTAGACCAGGGTGGATTTGATGGTGGGATCTTACGGGGAATCCTCAGCGCTATCTCATTGGTTGCTGGCAAAATTGGTAAGAATTTGTATTGAAGCCACCTTTCCATGCATCCAGAGCTGCACCATGCTCTCAGACACCCAAACGCCATTATGCGCAAATTGCTTCTGGACCTGGGTCAAGGGAAGCTTGGGGTCCCACTGGAGGAGGTCAAGCATTATTGATTATGCCTCAGTTATCTGGGACTCTTGGGCCTTCTTGGGCTTGTTGGCCGCCCCAATCCAATTCCCTCTGTTCATCATGCTGTTGAATTCCTGCATGACAGTAGCTCGGGTAAATTGCAATTGGTCAGCAATCTGATCCCAGGACAGACCCTGCAGGTTGAGAGCCACAATTTCCTGAAGAATTTGGGCATTGATGATTTGTCACTTGGGGTGCTGGGCGGGGGGAGCTGAAGCCTGATTGGCTGAGGAAGGGGCAGGTTGGGCAATGACAGGAAGTTGTTTCAAATCAAGGTTGCCATCCTGATTGGTTGGTTGGTGGGCAGCTTGTGCAGGGGTGGGTGTGGGAGCAGGGGCAGCACTAGATGCAAAGTGACTCTCAAACAAGTCAAAGCCATATGGGTCAGGGGACAGTAACAGGTCAGCTTCCTCGTTACCCGCAACAAAGGCTTGGGTGTAAACAGGTGCCTCCACGTTCTGAGCCTTGCCTCCATTGAAGCTGGCTTGACTGCTGCTGGCTTGGCTGCTGGCGCGGTTGAAAATGTTGCTATTGAAAACCATCTTGAACTAAAACCTATGATAAAATCACTAAAAGTAGAAATTTTAAAATTAATGATTTATTTTTATTGTAATCTTGAGTCCATATTTGGAAGGTTCTCAAAACCATTCCATACAAATCTGGAGCCATGAAAATGAATAAAATGCTTCTGTTTCTAAATTGGATAGCTGTTGATTGGCTGTTAAACTGTTATTTTTCTATTTTAGGCTGCTCATACTACACATCTTGTGTGAGTTCATTTTGTTTTGTGTTTGTATAATCTTGCTTCTAGAGTACTCAGATTTTGTTTCATTTTGGTCCTTCTGTTGGTGTCTCATATGAATCCTAATTGGATTATAATATACTCCGGAATAGCATCCATCCATTTCACTTGTTGTGTCAGTTCATTTTGTTTGTGGTTTGAACTACACCGCTTGATGTTTGATATAATTTTGTATAATGGGCAAGTGAAATTTTGTTTTTGGTTTGACATTTCATTTATTAACTGACACTATTTAAATTATTTGAATCCTGAATCTCGCGCAACTTGGATTTTGTTTAAATCTGAAATGATTTTGTTTAAATCTGAGTTCATTTCGGTTGTTGCCATAGCTTTTAAAACTACTGTAATAGAAAATAAATAAAGCTAATTCTAAAAACCCCTTATAAAAAAATCTTTGAATTTTATTTTGTTATCTTACCAGTAACATTTAATTTAATCATGTTTTAAAAATGTATATTTTTAAAATTATGCCTGTAAATACAAAAAATAAAAATTAAAAATATTGACAAAGTCTGGGGTAACAAATGTAACAAACCCAACCCACAAGGTTGGATCCCAAAAACTGCTGTCAGATAACTGATTTCCTCCCTTCACTGCCCTCCTCAAATTTATTAAAGACTTTCTGTCAGGATTGACAATTCTTTTCTTCTTGAAGCCTAGGCCCAAGAGTGGGATTCAAACCCTGACCTCGAACCCTGTGGGCAGTCAGCACTAAGAACCAAGGGGCTGTCTGCCCACGTCTTCTTGGGGTTGAGCCCCCACAAGCTGAGGCCAAGAGTGATTTTCCAAAAGTGAAGCCAGCCAAACCAAAGAAAACATTGCACAAATAGAGGACTGATCAAGGCGCCTAATGGAGGCAAAGAAATTACTACCATTAGCTTCATGAGCTTAAAGTCTACACTAGTGACTAATCAAGAGCCATCCCCAGAAGAAGGCAAAGGCTTGCGGCCCAACCCCATGACCACAACCTTAGAGAAAGATAATCAAGTAGCCAATTCAAGATCTCTGACCAATGAAAGAACTCCTGGCCCGGGTGCCATTTTTGCTGCCTTTGAACCCAAGCACCCAGATCCCCCATGCCTACTTTTACCAATGCCCTGATGATCCCCCCCATGGAAAATATTAAGTTTGTAAGTGGGGAACTATATACACCCAAGGACCCTGCACTTTAAACTTATCACCATTTTTAAATAAAAGTTATGTTGATCTGGTGTACACAGCTACTGCCTTATTCTATATTTGCCATCTACCAAATTAGTAAAAGATCCTCTGGCCCTTCTGCTTCTCAGCCTTCAGATTTCTGTCCTCCTGGTACTCCTGTTGATCTCATCCATTTCACCAAGTACCCTCTGAAGCCCAAGTATAAGGATTACACCCTGGAAAAAACCTTGAACTCAATCCTCTACCCCCACACTCAATCCACAATTAGATACAACTTCCAGGGGCCCTGGATTCTATCAACAACTAATTTGTTCAGAAGAAAATTCAACTACCTCCCTGCCTAAAAACTTAATATGGAACTACCTGTGACTTCTAAGCCAATGCCTGCTTCCTTGCCCAATCTCCCAGCTGACCACACTGGCAAGCTGTTTGGAATCATGTACATCACCCTCATAGGGGTGAGTGAAACTATAATTCTGGCCTCTGTCCCGTGGTCCTGGGTGAGGAAGTCCTTCTCTTACCTCTTCAAGTTAGCTCCTCTCTTGTGGGTGGCTTTGCCCGCAAAAAAACCAGCCCAAATGGTCTCAGAGTACAACAGACAAGCTGCCTGAGATTGGATCCCTGAAAATTTCTGAATTCTCATACCATATAGTCTAACATGATAGCTCCTATGAAGCTACCATGGTTTAATAAAAGCTCAATAGAAGCAAAAATAGTAAAAACCATAATCCCTATTAAAATTTCTAATAAATCATTTTTCATCATTAAAATTAGTAAATTTTGAGAACTGAAATTTATCATGGAATAATGTTTTCTTCCAGTTTTTAAGAAAAGCTGGAATTTAATTTATTTTAATTTTTAGTAATCTTCATTACAATTGTACTGACCATTATAATAGTTTCTTGGGATCACATCCACTTTGGCTTAAAACTTGGAGTGTAAGTTTTCATTTCTGTGGTATAGGGATTCATCTGATCTGCCTTGTCAAAAAAACTTGTTTCTAGATAGTCCCAGAAAATTTTTTACAATAAAAAGAGGGGGTTCAGGAATTTTATTACTGTAAATCTAACAAAGTTACATACAGAGAAAAATAGGTGTACCAAAATTGGTAAGATACACCTACTGGAACCATATCTCAAACTTCTAGCTCAACTGCACCTGATAAATTTAAACATAAATTAAAGCCCAAAAAAGGCTAAACCAGAAAATCATGCAGATAGAATCAAAATAGCCCAAGGATTCCAGATATAAAATAAAAAGAGACCAGCTAGTAGCAACTATAGTGTTAAAATCTTCAAAGTCACCACACTAAAGAGTGTAACTGTTTACTTTGATTTTTAACCCCATATTAAACATCTATATATTAAATATAAAGCTCTAATAAAAAACACATATGCAGACTCATAATCACCTAAGGATTCTAAATGTGCATTAAAAAGGGGCCGTTAGTGGCAAATGTATGTACAAAGCTAGAAAGCCAACGCTCCAAAAAGTTGACTCTTTATTTTTATTTTGGGCCTTAATGTCATTGTGTGTTTTTACTTTCTGGTGAGATTTCAGTTTAAGGGAAAGGTCTAGTCTGTAAGTTCCAGTAGATGACAGGGGATACCCTCATCACATAGCTTGAGTCAGAAGCCCAAGGGCACCATACTATTGTGTGAGGAATTACTTGTTCAGAAAGCCCCAGAATGGTGATATAGTCAACCCTAAGCCTTCTGTAATTGTAGGATGTAATGGTGGTGACAATGGGAAGTTTTCCTATCATGGCACTCATGGGCAGGCTTAGCAGGGTAAGTTGACAAAGATGAGTGATACCTTGAAAGGAGAGGAAGGTCACATAAACAGGAACCACTTCCTGTTCCAGTGCTCTTGAGGAAGGAACAAGGGTAATGTTGTTTGATTAAAGGCAACAAGAAGTTACTCTGTCTCCCAGGACTCAAGTTGGTACTACAGATACTATCTATTAAATAGAACCAAAAGTATAAGATTTTTTATAATATAGTAAACTCCTGAAAATTAAAAAATTTCTGATTGCATTAGCCAACAGAACGTTTATTAAGTGGTGTCAGAAGGGAAGTAATTTTCTACTTCCCCAGTTATAGACTTCTGGGAAATTGGCTTTTGGCTGGACAATGTACCCTGATTGGCCAGCTAGTCACATTCCACTGTTTTCCTGGCAATTTCATCATCTGGTTGGTTATCCAGGGGTGGAAACACACTATTCTTAGGTCCTAGCACTTGGCCTAACCCTTGTGGTCTTTTTGATGATTTTTGGGGGCCAAAACTCTTAACTTCTGAGGGCTTTAGCTGTTTAGGAATGTTTCTGGAGGTAAACACAGCTTCTGTGGGTGCCTCCAGGTGTGGGCTTCAGGGCATTGATTATGAATTTTGGAGAATAGAGGCGTGAATTTCTGAACTTTTATTCTCTAACCCAATTGTGCAATTAAAAACTTTCATTCCTTTAACTTGATGTTATTTAGTTCCTTGTCAGGTCCATTCCAGGCCCTGATACTTAAAAGTATTAATATTCAAATGGTAAAACTAAAGTGAATATTAAATATTTTCAAGCAAGAAGTATTTACTAATAAACATAAGTGATCAGGTTTCAACTCCAAAAGCCTTGGTAATGCTGACAAGATAGTTAAGGGTGTCCTCTTTGGAGTATTGGGCCAAAGCCTCTTTGGTGACACTTAAAAACTTGACCTGCTGCCCAGCATGATTGTGGACATCTTAATTTTTATTGATGGCTTGGGGTAAAGCTGGTCTCTATTTGCATTTTTAATCTTCAGCTTGCTGATAACTGGATTAAATTTTTTTTATTCACCTTAAATAAGCAGGAAAATTGGGTAACAGTGGCCATGTTGGCAGTGGCCATGTTGACACTATAATGAAGTATGAATTTTTTTTATAATGCCATCTTCTGGATGTTGAAATTTTTTAAATTAATGTAACACTTTACTATAAACATTTTTAATATAAAAATAATTAAACCTAAAATATTATATAAAAGTGACCCCAGAAAGCTCTATAATGCAATAAAAACATACCATGGCTAGTAAGAATAAGGGGTTATAAGCAAGATTTTTCAATTTACTATGTAAATAAACTATTTATCATAAACTATTTTTTATTTCTATAAAAACTGAAATTCTAATAAAAAAATAAGATAAATAAAATAATATGAAAACTTTGAAGATATAAAAAATTTCTAATTTTTTATTTATTACACTTTTTATAAGCACAACTAAAAATTACACATACTTTACAGATAAATCAATAAAATATAACATATTTCTTATACCACCACCTTAAAAAATATACCTGAAACTTACCATTTATTCTTAAAAAGATTATTAATATTTAAATAAAGTAAGAGATTAAAAGTTTAAATGTAAAAATATAAAGGCAAAGAAACCAAGGTTTATTGGACTAATTGAAGCCACCAGCAATAGAAGTAGCAATGTCTTCAAGGTATTTCTTTATCTATTCACCTTGTACTTCTTCTTAACTATCTTTTTTACCGCCTCCTGGTACTCCTGGTCCTGTGAATTATTCTTCTTTGGGGCCACCCAGTTGGCCAGGCTTTGGAAATTGAAGATGTTTCTGGCCTGCTCATCCTGCAGCTTCACTAAGAACTTGAAGTTGGGGTTGGCCCCAAACTTGGTTTTCAGGTTCTTGTGCCACACTTCAAGGCTATAAGTTATCTTAATCTCCCCATTAATGCAGGCGCTTTAGAAGTTCCAGGACACAGTAGACCCACTCTTCCCTCTCCTGGAAGTCACCTTCTTGCCTATAAACTAATTTTTGAATTACTCAAGGTAACCCTTGAAAATGGCAGAGTACTTTTTGACATAAGTTTATCCTGGATGGCCTCAAAGCCAAGATGAGTATGCTAAGGCTTTACAAAAGCCAAGGCAGCAAGCTGGGATATGGCAAAGTGGCACTTTCCTTTGCCATTATCAAGTTACTTTTCAAAGAGCTCATTATTGCTCTTGAGATGCTTGATGAGAGCCTGCCTAAAACAGAAGAAGCATTCCTGAACTTCTCCATTCAAGGTGGCCTTTAAAACTCTGAACTGAGAAAGTTTAAAGTTCATGATAAACACCTTTGTCCAAATGAGTGTGCATGATATAGATGCTCAGCGTCCTGCGCAGACTAATACTTCTCAGCGGAGGAAGGGTTTGCTCTGAAAGCATGGGTGAGAGGGGGAGCTTATTAAAAGGTAGGGAGTTTAAAGAATCCTGAACAATATCAAAGGCTCTCACATATACTTTGGTCTCAGCACCAGGTAGGAGGAAGAAAATAAGAGGAATGTCCTGGGTGTCAAACTGCCCATGAAGTACCCAAAATTTCTTGGAGATGGTAGGGCAGGTAGTAAATGTGCTGTTGCACAACCAATTGGTAGCACTGTTCAGCTGCTCCAGGTTTTGAGTTGTGGTATAGGCTATGATTTTTACTTCACTTACTGCTCATTATCATGGAGCAGGATCATCTCTCCACCCTCTTTCTTCTTGAGGGCATCAGAGAGGACCAGGTCCTTGACATTGGTGGCGCTCTTGGCCATGGGGTTGGAGGCTTGTCACATATTACTTACAAAATTAGCCACTGACTGTGGTTTGATACTCTCTTCAAGATTTTAGGGGAAAGATACTTGCAAGCAAGCACAGGTATTCTAGGCAGGCAAAAGATCTTTGGAGGTGGACATCCTGTACAAGATACCACTTAAGGAAGTGTGCTATGGTTGTGTTGGGTATTATTCAAGTGTTCTTACCCTTGATGATTTGCACCTTGTCCCAGTGCTCAGTGTTGAGCCGCACTTGGCAAGAGCAGTACTTAAAGGTGTAATGCCAGCTCAAAAAGCCCTTGTTGGCATTATTGCAAGAAAAGATGTGCTCATTGACCAACATGACCAGCCCAACCTTAACACTTATGATTGGGAAATATTTGGGTAGGGATAAAAGAACCTTAAACTTTCCATTGACATTTCAAATATTGTGGGCCAACAGAGGGTCCCAGGGGCCATCAAGAGCATTTTGGAAGCCTGAGAACTATTTGGGCAGGGCTTTGAATCATCCCCTTATGAGCTTGTATCAGGGGATCTTGGTGGGGTAGATAAGAAGGAGACTTGAGCAGTGCTCCTCATTTGGAGGAGACTTATCTTTGTGGGGGGGGGTCTTTTTGGCCTGGCACCTCTTCTTGGAAGGCTCCTATCTGAAGCCAAGTATACAAACTGTGATCAGTAAGTGAAACATCATATTTCTCTCCCTATTGGAAAAATCTGGCTCTACTCAAGAGAGGGCTTGGAAGAAGGCTTAGGTGATGGTTTGGGGACAGTCTTCTTGGTGGTTGCTGCCTTCTTCTTGGTGGCTTTATATGGGCTTGGAGGGACGCTTGGTGCCCTTTTTCCTGTTTGGAAGTTGTATTGTCCTAAAATAAATGACAAAGGTTCTAAAATAAAGCAAGTTATTTAAAAAATAAATCAAAATAACAATAAAAGAATAATAAATGAAAATCAAACCTTATATGGCTTTTATTGAAATTCAAAAATATAAAAATGCTGTATAAGTTTTAGTTTATTAAAGTTTTAAACAACAAGCTAAAATTTAAAAGACATATTCAAAAGTATTGATTCCAGAGAGTTATTTTTGCTTTAGAAAATTAAAAATGTAAAGAGAAATGTCAAAAATACAATATGTTGAATTTTCAGAGTTTTTATTATTTAAAACACAAGTTTTATGTGAGAAGTAAAAAGTGTTGACCCTATGAAAGATAAATACCAAAATTATGCTGAATTCCTGATGCCTATCAGGGAAATTGTAGACATTAACAAAGACAACATTGTTATTTTGACATTTTTTAAAAAAATTGCTATGTTTTTTCATAGTACATTTAATTTCATTTAAGCAGTCTAGAAGATATTAACTGCTTTCAGTGTGTTTTTGTCCACATAATAAAATAAATAAAAACATACTAAAATAAGATAAAAAATCAAATACATTTAATTATTTATTAAAAAGTATATTTTGGGGGTGGGAATATGATATTTTACCATTGCGCTTATTTTAAACTTGTTAAGAAGTTGTTGTTAGATATGAGAACGGTAAAGTGTCAACTTTGCCACTGACAACATCCTCAATAGGTGGTGTCATAGTAATTTAGGCTTATTTGTGCCACTTCTATTTGCTTGAATCCACCCCAGTTGTTGATCACAAGCAAATAGTTGAAATTCCTGATTTTCAAAATTATTGTCAATAATAAATTCTATAGTAAACTACATAGTAAACCAGGCTTAAATTATAAGATCACCATTAGACACCAACCCATTTATGATATTAAAGGTGGAATAAGTACCAAAGATAGATTAATAAGATGAACATTTCAAAAATCTGCTATATGCGCTATACCTATTTCTATATATAAATTTAATATAAATATTTTTAAGTGTGCTATTAATATTTTCCTGTAGATGGTTCAGTTTCATTGTTAAAAATTAAGTTGAGCTTAAAAATTGTTGGCATTGACACTTTTAAGTTATAAAAACAACCTGATAATATATATATATTCATTAGTAAAAGTAAAGGGGAAAATGGGTTAAATAAAAAAATTTAAGCTTGCTACTAAGCTGTGTCAATATGGCCACAATTCTGTCATCTTTTCTGGGGTTGCACCCCTGAGTGCTTTAAAAAATGGGAATTAAGCTAGCACAACTACAAAAAATATTATTAGAATTTAATTTTTGAGTCAACAGTGGCCATGTTGACACTTTTTTGACATGGCCACTGTTTACATGGGTGCTGTTGCCAAAAATTGGCTGTGCCAACCTTCAAGTAAAAGGTGGTCTTTGTGACCCCTTTCTTAAACTGCTTGTAGAAGTTCCAATTAATATCTCACTCTTAGAGATAAGGGGAATTCCCTAAAACAAACCCATCCACTGGTTTTCAGAGTGTTGGATGACAGGGGGAAAAGCTTCTTGGGTATTGAGAATAAGATATTATCCTTAAGAAGCTGGTCATAAAAAGGGTTGGCCTATCCTTTTGCGATGGAAATGGTTAGATATTAGGAAGCAGTCTCCAGGTGGTGGGAATTGCCGCCCAAATCCACATAGATTTAATGATTAACCACCAACATAGCTTCAGATACTGTTTTGTGAAATTTCCGAATGAGATACTAGGGTTAAGTAAAATAATTAACCCTAATCAAAAGAGCCCAAGGTAAATGGCCTGCAAGAGAATCAAAGTGTCTTCAGCATAAAATCCAGGACATTGAGATGCAACACAATTTTCAGGTTCAAGAACAGGGGGAACAACTCTAAGATTGGCAGGCATTGAATTAACATTGGGAGGTACCAACAACAAAGTTCCAGACGCAGGGCCCCATCTTCTAGTGATAATTTGACCTAGAATCAGATTATAGGAAATGGCGCACATCAGACCAACTACAGGATGCATGATAAATAAAATTAGACCAGAAGGATATTTGATTTAATTTGAGTAAAAATTTTAGGGAGGACTCAACTCTCAAGAGTTGAACAGTGAAAATTTCCCTTATATACCAAAATTTGACTGAGCAATGTCACCTGGATCATTGAATCCAATCCCTTCTAAACTGTCTAGAGAGTACCTTGTCCAGTTTGCAAAGAACCCTTGTGTGACCAATTTCTGACAACTGTTCTGATAAACAAGGTTGTATCAATTGACTCTCAGATTATGTTGATTTATCAGTGTCATCAAAAAAGAGGAAATCAAATCAGGCTGACAAACTGGGGGTTGGTAACCCATTTCCAATCAACTGTATGATTCAAATATGTCAAATCAGTTAATTGGTCAACGGCGTTCCCGCCTTTGGCGCCTTGCAACTTGGGAAAATAAACCCTGGATTTATGGCCCCTAACATTAAACCTTGCTGACCATGGACAGCAAAGCAAACCAATCAAAATATTTTTGGCCTCATTTGTGCCATTCTTAAAGACCAGCTTGGTGGGGGCTTTATTTTCATCAGGTTCTTACCCAGAGCCTGGCAGTAATAAAAGCAGCAGCCTTGGGGTTGGCTCTTAACAGTTTTTATAAAGGCACTGGTTTGGGCTGCCTTCAAATCAACCATCAAAGTGGTGTTATTGGGATGGGACTCTGGGGCCTTTTTGGATGGAGCCTGTTCCTTCATGGCCTCTTTTTCTTTTAGTCCCTCTTCTCAGTTGGAACTTCATCAAGTGTGGGTAAGATGGCATCCAACTTTTACTTGAGAATGGTAAAAGTGTGAATATAAGTATCCTCTCTCTCATATATAAATAAAACATAAAAGAGAGCAGTGTGAGCGTTTAATTGGCCATGGGTGGCCTAAGGCTGATAGAAAAGTTTTGGATAAAGTGAGAGCTTTACTATCAACAAACCAGGTATCACACTTAAGATGGTGGTTAAGATCCTCTTGTGTGGCAAAGCAAATGATATGGTTTGATGCCCCTTGGCCATTGTCATTTAGGAGGGATTGTTTATTAGGCATAGTTAGG